>OY728134.1:1372780995-1373371518 GCA_963277665.1 Viscum album
TAATATCCCATAAAAAGAAATCAGAACTTCCCTAAATTAAGAAAAGATAGAATATCAATTGATTTACAAGGTAATAAATACATTATTATGTTCTATGATTAGGAATATCTATAGTCAAATATCTTCTTGTGAAGCATCCAATATTATCTAGATGAAGCTAAAAATTACTCACTTTGGAACATCTAATGTTTTGCAAACTATAAGAGCTATGCAAAGAGCTGATTATCATGATTTTGAATTTAAATATGGAGAGCTAGTGGCTAAAGTCCAACAAAGGTCTATGACTATTGTCAATAGTTTTCAATCTACTAGAGAAAATGATTTGGATAATAACATCTTGGTTGAAAATATATTTAATATAATGTCCAATGAGTGGGAATCAAAATGAACTGTTGTGTATGAGTCAAGGAAAATCACAAATATGACTCTTGATTAATTATTTGGAACTCTCATACACTATTAAGAATGATTAAAGATAGATGATGATGAATTAAAAAAGAAGAATGGTGGAGTGTCTTTCACTACTACATCATATCCTATAAAAGTCCAGTCATTTAAGAAGGTTGTTAAATCAAGGAAAAGAAAAACATTAGTTTTATCAGATTCAAATGATTTTGATCAATGTAAGAATGATCTTGATAATTTTTCCCAAAGGATGAACATGATAGTTTGAAAGAAGTATTTTCAATATATAAGAGAAGAGTAAAAAAATATGAGTGATAATAAAGACTCTAAGGTTACTTGTTATGAATGTATGAAATCTAGAGATATCAGACCCGACTATCCTAGACTTAAGAGAAATTGTAGAAAATAAAGACATTCTGAGGAAAAAAGACATTTTAGAATTCAAAAGGATAGAAAGTTTTCAAGGCCAATGATTCACGGGGTGAAAGTGGTGGAGTTTCTTTTGATGAATCTTCTCATAGTGGAAATTCTAATCTTAAAAACATCAGTCTATATGCTAAACATTCCTAATGAAAATCAATGTTTTATAGACAAGGTAAAGAATACTAAATCTCATAATAATATGTTTTTAAATAAACATTATCCTGATGAAGATGTTTTCTCTTATGAAGAATAAACTTCCTTGATAGATAATGATAACACATTACCTTTATATGATGGGGTATCTAGATTTTTCAAACATCCTGAAAATACAAATTGTAAAGTCTTTATGAAACATGATAAAGAAAATTCTAGAATAGATATTTTGACAATAGAAGTATCTGATCTCTCTAAATGTCGTGATGCAAAAACTCATTAAATTGAAACTCTTTAAAAGTCTAGAAAAGGCTATTTTTTTTAAAATAAAATTTTTCTGAAGAATGAAAAAAAGTTTCTACAACGAAAAATGATTTGGAGAATAAACTTAATTCTAAATCTCATGATTTTGAGGATAAGAATTTAGTCATTAGATTAAAATATGAAAAAAAATATCTAAAGAAACTCATATCAAATTTTACCTCTCCTATAGAAAATTTTGATAAATTATATCAAAAACATCGTCCTCATTGAAATCGACCAGGAATGGGTTACTCCCACCAAAAACCAGTTTTTAGTAATAAATTTTTTATTTGAAAGAATGGTCTTTTTTTTATTAAATGTCAAATTTATAGGAATTGGAATAATAATTTTTCCTTAAACAAAAAAGAAATCCTTCTCTTTTTATAAAGACCAGTTTTCTAACAAAGTGTGTATTATTAAGATCTTACTATCAATCATTTCCCGATTCATGAATGTTTAGATTCTGAAATCCTAATATTGTTACTTTTAGGAAAACATAGGATATAAAAACAACAATACACGGTACATGGATATTAGATGTTCTTGAAATATTAACAGTAATTAAAACATCTTTTAAAAGGTTATCAAGATTATAGGTGAAAAAATAACTTTAGGAGATAATTATCAAGGGTAGATTGTGGATATAGATAATATTATCATTCATGAAAAAGTTTTAATTTCAATTGTTTTATTTTATAAATGTATTTTGAGCAAACCTATAAGAATAAGTTAATTATGTGGTGAAGGATACATTGTGAATTTTTTGAATGGTATGTTTTTAGTGCTCAATTCCAAGGATGAATTTATTCTTTCGACCCTATTCATGACAATGCTTACAAACATAACATAGAAGACCTTATGAGGAAAGACCTACCTTAACATAGTGCAATGGAATATCAATCTTGGTAATGGAATAGAAGGTTAGAACACTTGATCCTTAGAAATATATAAAAAAATTCTATAAAAAGGCTTGTTGAGGATCTACCAAATCTTATATATGATTCTTCAAATTATGTGACCCTTATCAATATGGAAAGAAACATATATCAATATTTAAATCAATCAGAGAATACACAACTACTGATTCCTTACAGTTAGTGTATATGGATCTTTTTATTTCAATATAAACTGGAGGTATTGGTGAAAGATACTATGTATTTTTACTAGTTGATGATTACACTAGGTTTAATTGATGTATTTTCTAGCAAAGAAAGATTAAGCCTTTTTTATTTAAAACTTTCATTGATAAAGTCAAAAATGAGAAAAATGTACCATTTATAACTATTAGTAGTGATTGTGGTAGAGAATTTTCAAATTCATATTTTGAAACCTTTTGTAGTCAGAAATTTATTATGCACAACATTTTCACTCTAAGAAATCCATAAAAATGGTTTTATTGAAAGAAGAAATATAATTATTCAAGAAATAACAATAACCATGTTGATTGAATACTTAATTAATAAACATTTTAGGCTAAAGCTATTAGTACTACATATTATACTATAAATCGAGTTTTAATTAAACCCTTTCTTAATAAAACTCATTATAAGCTATTGAAATGCCAAAACCCAAAAGTTTTTTACCTTAATGTTTAGGGAAGGAAAGTATTCAAATTTAATAAAAAAATTAATTTACATAAATTTAAAACCAAATCCGATAATGTAATATTTTATGCTATTCCACTACTTCTACAGATTATAGTGTATTCAATATAAATTCTTGTACTATTGAAGAAAAAATACATGTTAAATTTAATGAAAAAAACCACTTTTTTTTAAACAACCTCATCCTATATATTATGATGTATTTTCCAAAACTGATTATCATACATTGTTAGAAGACTCTACAAATAAGGAAATTGATTTAGAAATTATTTCCACGGTATTTTCTCATGAATAATTTATACCTTATGTCGATGAAAAGTTTTCAAAAAAACCAAATCAGTTCATACAAAGAAATAGTCCCACTGATAGTATCATTGGTGATGTAAATAACCCTATAAGGACTTAATTTTACTTAAGAAATGAAGTAGAGAATATTGATTTTATTTCTTAATTTTATCCTAAAACTCCTAATGAATCTTTATGCAATGATGATTGGATTTAAGAAAAGTAACATGAACTAAATTAATTTGAAAGAAATAATGTTTGGACCTTGGTTGAAACACCTATGGAAACTTTTTTAATGGGTGTAAAATGGGATCTCAGAAATAAATGTGTTGAAATGGAATCATGGTAATAAATAAAGCTATAATTGCTTCTAAATTCTATAATCCACAATAAGGAATAAATTATGACGAAACCTATTCTCAGGAAGAAAGACTTGAATCTATTCGAATATTATTATTCCTTGCAGCATTCTCTATTTTATAACCTTTTCAAATGTATTTGAAGTGGTCTTTCCTTAATGGATATGTAAAGGAGGAAGTATATATTGATCATCCCCCTAGTTTTGAAGATAAAAAACATCCTGCACATGTTTTTAAACATACCAAATCCTGGTATGGACATAAAAAGTCCATAGAGCTTGGTATGATAGATTAAAATGATTTTTGTTACAAAAAAATTACATTAAGGGAACTATAGATAAAAATATTTTTATAAAGAAGGAATACAAAAAATTATGATTATTCAAATTAATGTGGATGACATCATTTTAATATCAACTCAAAAGTCTATAATAGATTCCATTGAAAATATTATGAAATTTGAATTTGAAATAAGCATGATGGGTGAGTTAACCTTTTTTCATGGTTTTCAAATTTCTCAAAAACCAAAAGGAACTTATATATCCCAACATAATTATTCTAAATATCTTCATAAAAAGTATGGATATTAGAATAAAAAAAGTATTAGTACTTATATCATCACCTCAAACACACTTGATCTTGATAAAGATGGGCAACCATTTTATCAAACAACTTTTAGAGGTATGATAGGAAGTTTACCATATTTAATAGCTAGTCGACTAGACTTAATGTTTTCAGTATGGTTATGTGCAAGATATCTAGAAAATAACAAACAATCCAATTTCAAATCATTGAAAATAATTTTTCTCTATTTAAAATAAACAATGGATTCATGAAATTTTTATTATTTTGGAAATTATTTAGAATTAAAAAGTTTTTATAATGCTGACAATGGTAGTATTAGAATGGATAGAAAAATCACTTCTGAAACTTTTCATTCTGTAGGAGACCCTTTAGTTTCTTGTTCTTGTAAGAAACAACACTTAGAATCATTTTCCACTACTGAAGTTTACTATTTAGTAGCTGGAAGTTGTTCTGCTCATGTGTTGTGGATGGAACACACACTCGTTGATTGTGGAATGTGTTTTACAAAAAAAATCAGATAATTTATGACAACAAAAGGTCCATTTCTCTAATTAAAAAACCTTCACATCACTCTCATGCAAAACACATAGATATTAGACAACACATTTTTAAAGATCACACAAAAAAGAGATATCATTTTACAATTCATCAGAATGAAAGAACAACATGTGGATATATTTATAAAATATTTATCATCTGATAAATTTGAATACATTAAAAAAAATCTAGGAATGATTAATATTAAGTAAACATTCATATCTAATTTTTGTTTCAACTATCTTCTTATATTAAGTTACTCAATTTAAAAATGGGAGTACAAAGCATGTATGTTTCGTATTTTAGTTTATCGATTTCATGTTTTAGATTATCAATTTCATGTTTTGGTGTATCATTTTCATGTATTATTTTATTGGTTTAATGTTTTAGTTTATAAGTTTAGTGTTTTATTGTATTGGATTCCTTTCTTATTTTATCAGTTTCATGTTTTATTTTACTAGTTCCATGTTTTAGTTTATCTGTTTAATATTTTTTTATAGATTTTATTCTTTCATTTATTTGGATCATGTTTTTTCTTTAATCCATTTTTGGTTCTTTATCATATTCAGATTTTATTACATTAGAAAATCAATATTTATCATATTTCATTTGTACTACATAAAAAATGGAGACATCCTCATATCTCATTTGTATTACATTAGATATGAAATCATTATTGTATTCTATTTGTGTTACATCAGTCACAAAATCCTTAGCATATTTGATTTGTATTACATCAAACATGAAATTATTCTCATATTAAATTTTTATTACATCAGACATGGAATTATTATCATATTCATATTTTATTACATCAAACACAAAATCCTTATTGTATTCAGTTGATTGATATTGGACATGAAAATATTCAATGTATTCATTTATAATTTTATAGTACTTGATTAATATATTGAAACCAAAACATCTACCTTGAATCTTTGATAGATAAAATTCATTTTCTATTGGATCCTGATTTATTGACGTTTTTTGTAATTTTATTATTTTTTTAGAACCTTAAGAGTTCAAAATTTCGCAACCTTTGGATATTTCTTCATCTAATCTGGACCGTGGGACTTTAACCACTATTTTTTATCACCTATACAAAGGAGACCATCCCTACCCATCCAACATAAAAAATTCGCAGAAATGAAGCTGAACCCTTGATACCTCAAAAATATATGAGTTCAATCTGCTCAAATAGCTTAGTCCAATTATCTTTTTTTGCATCATATTATATTCAGAAACATCAGTTACATATATATAAGAAATTCAATGAAAGGGGTTTTTTGATGTGATTTTCAGATAAAAAAGGTAATTTTCTAGATAATTATATGATATGTATGATTAATCACATAAGAGAATTATCATGTTTCATGTATGGTAATCAGTATGTGTTGAAAAGGTTAACTCCATCGACGATCTAATTCTTTCTGATGAAGTGAAATAATTTTATTATATAGTAAAATTTGACAATGAGATGAAGTAACATTTTCTATGTATGATAAAGATATTTCGATGTCCACGAATCATGCGGAACATTACGTAGATATTCTAATAGGGGGATATTTTAACTTTACTTCTCAAAAATTACTAGATGAAGTGGGAACATTCAATAGGGAAAAATATGTGGAATCCCTTTTTATAATTATTGAGGAAAAGGGAATGGTTAATCATCTACTATTTGAGAATCATCTCATTGCATTATAGATGCAAGTGTTTTTAATCCCAAGAAAATGTGATAGAGAATCATTGAATGTATACGATGTTTTCTCCCTCAATTACAATATAATCATGAGGAAGATAATTCCCATGGGTTATATTTTTGGTACTATTAAGAATCTCGATTTTGGAGATATCAAGTCTAAATTGTTAATGTTCCCAGCTATCCACACAATATTCCTAATAAAAAGATTGTTGTTTTTCAAAATAACTTTCAAATCAGTTCGAATTTTTTTAATATTCCTTGGATCATTGATGATATAGTCATAAGATTCAGATTAAATTTTGATCCTCAATCAAAACATCTTGTGAACGATGTTCAATTTGATGTTCAAGAACAATCTATTGGTGGACATTAGGTAACTTCAAAACAATAGGGTCCCGGTTTTATTGATTCTCAAAACAAATCAAAGTCTAATATAAAATTTAATAAGAATAAAGTCTATAGTGATTATGTTGTGACGAGGTGGAGAAAAAATGAAGAAAAACAAAACGGGATCCTTAGTTTTTTCTTAATCCAGTATAACCCCTTGGTGAAAAAATTGACTTGAAGAAACCTTAAAATAAGAGAAGAAGAAAAAGAATTTGTTAAAGATAAATACTGAAACAATTGATGTTGATAGAATCTTGATAGATGTAAAATTTTACACCTCAAGGATTACAAAATATATTTTCCAAGAAGATCAAATCATTCCTGCTTTTTTTGATAAAGGGAAGAAAAAGATGATTGTTTTTCAATAAAAATTAATGAATCCGTAGAAATAAGAAGAAGAAGAAACTGATATGAGAAAAATTAATGAATATCATCAATTTCGGAAAAAGGGAAGAGAAAAATGTCATTCAATTGGGAATTAAAAACAAGGGATGTCAAAAGTTAATTCTTGGTTAAATAAAATTCCTGTTCAATCTTTGAAAAATGTTTCTAAAATGTTTCCTTCTCCAGAAAAATAAACTACTGAAAAATCTCAAGACGATAGAATCATTCCTATCTCTAATAAAGATAAAGAAACAAGGACTATTAGAAACATAGGTAATGGAAAGGAACATGTTGTAAGGTCAATTTACTCACCTAAACATCCTTCTTATTAAGAAGACACTGATTTCGATAAAGCTATCACTTTGAAAAATGAACAATACATGGAATAGTAATCAGAAGTATTTAGAGGACAATTCCTTACATCCCAAGGATAGAAGTTAAAATTGATTTCATAGCATAGAATTAAATCAAAAGATCATACTCAATTAAATAGTTGAGAAAAAGGGTGATCAATATCAATGATGTTCTTAATGTTTTTCAAGAATGTTCAAATGTGCATTGAAAGGAATAAAACAAAGTTGAAAATTGGATATTAAAAATAGAGATTTTTATTACTTGTAATGAAGAATTAATCAAGTATTTGAGAAGAATATACAGTGACATTAAAATTTCCTTTAACAAGCTGGATAATGAAACTATTCAAATAATGAAATTGTTTACATGCCTCACTGAAACATGTTCTGATGAGTTGAAAGAGAAAAAAAAGACATTGGATTCAATCATATCAGAAGTTTCAATGATATAATCCTTTAAGGATGAATTTATTAGGATCAAGAAACAAAACTTCTTTCTTTCAGATAGAATTCATATGGAAGAAATTAATAATAATTAAATTAACTCATAATTAATTATTTGGAAGATGCGATTCAAACTAAAGAAGGCAAGAATCATAACATAGATTAGATCAATATTGATCAAGATTAATTGATTTAAGAATAATGTGTCTCTCTATAAAATAAAAATGAATACCTCTAAGAGTTAAAGAGGATGAAGAAAGTACTTTTTGATATCATAAATAAACAAAAACGGGAAAGAAAAACAAAAATGAACCCTTATTGTATTGTTTTTTAAACATAATTTAACATCATTAATATTTTTTGGTAGAATGTGATCAATTAATATATCTTTATTATATTTTATATTGCATTTCTATAACGTTTTTTATGTATTATAAGGTCTTAAATATTCTATTTTTTAAATCACAAAGGGGGAGAAGCGTTTGAATATTACATGTAATGGGAGAAAAATATTATTAATGTGGAAGAATGACTTAATCCAAAGAAAATATGAATGAATAAAATCCTTAAGAGAGTCTATACCTAAGGGGTATTTATTTTTATTCAACTAATTTTTTAAATATTTCATTAACAAAGGGTGAGATATGTATAAGTGTTCTTTTCTATTAATATATTTTAGTGTTTTTTTCGTTCCAAATAGGGGATATTGTTAAGTCAGAATTCTCTTTTTGACTTTTCTATTCCTTTGTGTTTTGGAAATAACAATTCCTTTTTATACTTAACAATTGAATGATTGTTTATATCGAATACAATTTATGTTATTATACCCATGTATTCATTTCATCGTACTCATATAATGATTTCCCCATGCACCTGTATCCAATTCATCGTACTGATATAATGATTTCAGTGTACCAATGTATTCATTTCATCATACTCATATAATGATTTGATCATACAAGTGTATTCATTTCAGTGTACTCATATATTAATTTCATCATACTCATGTATTCATTTCATCGTACCCATGTATTTAATTCATCATACCCATATAATATTTTAAATCATTCCCATGTATTGAATCTATTGTCCCCATGTATTGTTTTCAATCATAATCTTCTATTACGATCTCTATCATACTTGACTAATATGATTTACATAATTCGCAATGGATGTAAATATTAACATAACTATTAAAATAATTATTAAAAGGAAATATTTTACTATAAAATGATGTTGTGAAATTTGTAATATTTTCCAATCAAAATGAGGTTGTGTATTATATTTCAATATAACCGTTAGGGTGCAAGCTGTCTATGTCCCATTGAGATTTCGGGAGAAAATATGACCTTTACAATTCAAGATGACTGTTGGGACAAAGGAAGATAAATACATGGTCATTTGAATGATATATAATATTTTGAAAAATTGATTTTTGATATGATTTATAGATAGATACACTTTAAAATCTCTCTTATGCCTTGCACAAAATCTCTGATGTCTACAAGTCATGAAAAACTTGTTCCTAGTACTTTTATCATCAAAGAGTTTTGATATGCTTAGTGCGATTCCAATCATTTGTGATTATTATCTATGACTTTTAGTGATTGTGAGATAGTGGTGTTGATCACCATATTGATCAATGTATTATATCTTTTTAAAGATAGAAGTGTAGATTACCTTATCAATCAATTGTTGTAGAGGAAGGCAGACTGACCTTATTTGATCATTGAATCGATGACTTATCCAGGTGTGGGTAAGATAGACTTTCCTAAAAGTATAAATCAAGGCCACTCTATCATAGGCTAAAGGATACCCTTATCTTGGGGTTAAATTAATTGTATTCTTTTACATTTTTGGTGATATTATAATAGAAATAGAAACCATTTAATTCTTCTTTCTATTCACACTATGTTACATTGTAATTGTTTTAATTACAATTCATACTTTTCACTTTGTATTGGGGATAATGATTCTATATGATGAATGGTAGAATCATTCATTATTGTATTGATATGATTATCATATTCATAGTGGACACGATTGTATTATAAATATAACCTATGGAATACATTATAGTTTCTTTATTCTTTTCCATCAGACCGAAATTCCAGTCTGATCAATATTTTTTGTTAAATAATTGGTTTTGTGAGTTGAATTAGTCTATACCAATGTATACTAAACATCATTTAGTATTAAAATCCAATGTTTTTAACCGAAAATTAACCCCTCCCACTGTTGTAGTTGAGTATCTACATACATATTTAGATCCAACAGTTGGCGGTAAATTAAGTCCACCAGCTAGCTGGTCGAGGGAACTAGCTTCCAGTGCCTTCCAGAAGATAAAATACTAGTCTAAATGTATCAACTACCAATATGAGTGTTTCCACCATCTAGTAAGTGTAGTTAGTAGAGTAACATCCATTCTTCATTCATCCACCTATAAACTATTAGGTTCCATCAGCCATAATTTGGTAATCCATAGGATCAACAGTAGGCTAAAAGTGGCTACATTCATTATTTTTGGATACATCGGTTAGTCAGTGTCATCACTAAAGATATGGATTCATAATGGATAAATAGTGATTTATTCCTAAATTGTCCACTTAATCCCCAAATTCCAACATAATATATCTAACTTATATTTTTTTAATATAGATTCTCCATAGTGTCATTCTTGCCTCTCATCTTATCCCCAGTGTTGATTATTTATGGCGGTGGAATATTATGTCTTAATTATTCATAGTTTAGTTAGAGGAATCCGTAAAATTTTGAATCCTCCTTATTTTTAAATATGATTTTATTCAATTAATACTATATTATTGAGACTATAGTAATCATGGATAACTCTAGGATATGATATATCTTCCGCCCATTACCAGTTTGAAATGAGGAATCATTTTCATTCTTTGTGTGTTAGGTGTCTCTATCATATTGTCCAAACCTTGTAATTTCTTATATTCCTTGACACTCTACTTTTGTTCAAAAATGTAAATAATTATTAAAATAGAATTGATCTTTAAGGGCTTTGTTTGTGCATTAAAAATGGTGTATTTCATGGAATCTGTTTCGAAACATGTTATATATTCATTAATGTTACTCAAATATGTTTTAAAATGGAAGGAGGGGGTTTATAAGAATTGGAGAGGGGTTTTCATACTATATAAATGTTATGTAAAAAATTTCCTTATATTTCAATTAGATTATTCCTTTAGAAACATTGCACATACATTTTTTAATTTAATTTAACTATTATAAAAAATAAAACCTTGTAGACCTAGGGGTATATGAAAAAAGAAGACAAATACCAGGTCTAATAGAGTTCAATATCAATAGGAGATGAGACCTTGAGTTAATGGAGACTACGTAATGAACCAGAATGGGGTATCCTATGAAATGATGTAATCAGATATATGGTTTTCTCTTTCTTTTTGCCTTGTGGTTTGGGAATTTCTAGACATACATGGGCTACTAATGGTGGGGCTTGAGGTTCTGGTTCAAAGTGTAATGTTTGGACAACACACCTCATCATATGACTTGGTTCACCATGGTATTTGGGAAATTTGGTTCGAATCCTCCCTAGTGATTATTGCACAAGCTATATATTGAAAATAGACACCATAATGGGGTGGATTAGTTTAGTAGCATGCCTCTGGGATCCATCCTATATAGTTACATGAGGAGGATGGAGAGAATTCTCCCATAGAAAATCATCTACTTGATCAAATAGTTTTAGAGGCTATGGTTCAAGCTAAATAATCCATAGATAAGGTTGAGAGTGAGGGTCTTATTCAGGATAGAGAAGTTGAACTTGTTGTAGTGAAATATCAGTAGTAGGAGTTCCTCAAATATAATCCACCTTGATTTCGGGGAAGTAAAGGCCCCAATGAAGCTGATGGTTGGGTGGAGAAAAGAGAGAGTATTTAGGATTTCCATTGGACTAATAAATTCTTTGATGTGAAGTGTATATTTTTTTTTATTTTAAGGCCCCATTTGTAGGTTTTCTGATATGCTATTTCATGATGGTCATCGTGAGAAAATTGGGTGGAAGGATTTGAAGGAATTTTTTATTGAGAAAATATTCCCTAAGACTTTGGAACTCACCAAGACATTTGGCTTTCTATCCCATCATCGGGGCATCATTTAGTAATATAATAAATAAATCACGTTATACAACTTTCCCACTTTTCTCCATAGATGATCACTATTGAAAATATGGAATCCTAATTGTTTGAAATGTTTTTTTTTCTCGATATTGGATCTAAGGTAATGTTAGATAAATGGAATTCCAATACTAAGGTGGTTATCCTAACTTTAATGATGGAAATCATCTAAGAAAGTATGTCAGGTTTGAAAGGGTTGCTTCCAACAATGGGACAGAGTGGGATTGACTCATTCTAAAATTATAGGAAGGGTGCGGAGAAATTGGAGAATGGTGGTAGAATATCTAGATAACCACTACAAACACATTATTTAGTAGTTTCATGTAGTGGGACTATTGTGTCTCATAGTTTAGACAGTGTAAGAGAATGTGGTCCACATTTCTAGTAACATATAGCATATTCCATATTTTTGGATGCATGGGAAATCTATTTCGGTTTTGTTGGAATATATGTCCTTCTCATGGAGGTGCATGCATCATAGCTCTTATAGGGATAGTAGCTATGAATTCTGTGTAAAGGGATATGTGATATCAATTGGGTGGATGTAGTGCCAAGTATGGGATTTATTATTGGAAGAGTTATCTTGAAAAAGATCAAAATGTTAGTAATCTGCCACATCCTTAGACAATGATGATGGATCTTCATATTATGGGTCATGCACTAGTGAAATTTGATGCATGTATAGTGTAAGTTTTAGGTATTATTTTTGTTCCATAATTTATATTATCTAATTTTTTTGATATTATTGCATCACAATACTTTATATATTCTCAACTTTTTACTTTCTGAAACTCTCAAACAAGATTATTTCTTATGGTACAGAGTTAGTTACACTTCTTGGATAGAAGAACTAGTGGGGTTCCAATGTCCATCTTATGTTATATATTTATCAAAAAGTGAGTTGAAATGGTATTTCCTCATATTTGATATGGTACTCTTCGACATGATCCTAGTTAAGGATCAGAACACATGTTTCATGGCCCATAATTATTTCTATCATCATTGGGTTACATTTGTATCCCTTGATGGGATCAATCTGATTTTTTAGTTAAAAATTGATTCATTGTTAGGAAGAGAGGGGCCTATACTTATAGAGTTTGGAATTATTTCATTCTATGTATCGTACATCTTATTGACTGAATATGGGTATAGTTTAGGGACTGGGTTTCCTTCTATTTTTGGTGAGTTCCTTAAAGTGTTCTTGGGGGATTTCTTAGTTTTACCACCTGAACAATATGTGGAGTTCACTATTGATATTTTACTTGGTACAAAGATGACATCCATTACTTCTAATCATATAACCCTAATTAGTTGATGGATTTGATTATTTAGCTAGGTAATCTGTATTCCAAAGGCTTCATTCCTCTAAGAAGTTATCCATGGGAAGCCCTGGTACTCTTTTCCATGAATACCTATGGATATCTTCAGTTGTGTATCGACTATTAGATTCTTATTCTGTTCATGATATTTAATAAATACACATTCCACCATATTGATTACCTATTTTACATTTTCAAAGGGTAAAGACAGTTTTCAAATATTGACCACAATTCAATGTTTCACTAGGTGTGGTTAAGATAAGATAATGTTCCTAAGAAATCTATCTAATGTAGGTAAAATCACTTCTAATGCCTAGGAATGATTTTTAGATTAACGAATTATCTTTTTGTTTTCATGGACCTTATGAAATGGGTATTCTATATATACCTAAGATTATTTTACATGGTGTTTGTGGATGACAGTCTAGTTTACTCTATTTTAGATGAGGACCACACATAGAATTTTAGGATCATTCTAGAAATATTGTCGGACAATTGTTTCTATTTGAGAATTTCAAAATACAATTTTTTAATTTTTTATTCATGTTTCTAGGACAGGTGATATCTTAACATTGAGATTCAATTAATGCATATAAATTTACATTATTTATGTAATGAGAAGAGTTGGGGAATGTTTTTGAGATAAGAATCATTTTTGTCCTAGTAGGGTAATACATCTGGTTCATTAGAGTCTTATCTTGACATGACACACATATAACAACTCTTACCCAGAAAGGGTTAATGTTCTATGCAAACATCAAATTTCACGCATTTTTTATGTATCTCTAGTGATAGTTGACCACCACCTCTATCATGATATTAAATGATGATTGACATTATTATGTGGTCTAATATGATACATTAAGTAAATGATTGTGTTTTGTTCTTATACATGTCTTCCATTAATTTGTTTATGTCTGTTACCAACTCCACCCACATAATAAGGACTACCTAACCCAAGACCATGAGATTGTGGCAGTGATGAGTTTCCTCAGGTTCTAGAATCAACATCTTCTCAATGAATTTTTTCGGTCTACTTGGATTATAAATTCTTATGTCGAATTTTCTCCCAAATATATTTATAGCTGAGGAACAAATGGTGGATAGAGTATCATCAAGGGATTTATTTTTATATCTTATATAGTATAGGTAAATGGAATGTGTTCACTAATGAATTCAGAAGGAATGTGCAAAATCATGATCTAAAGGAGTCTTGTAGTGAGTGGAACTGTATGGTTATTTTATCCAAGATTCCCTTAGAAGATTATGTAGTGAATATGTGTATGTGATTGGCTAGTATGTTGTTGATTTATTCTCTTCAAGATATTATATAAAAATAGAATCCAAAATTTAGTTTTTTAGCACTCCAGTCTATTTCAAAATAGTGGGTTTGTACCCAATTAATTGTCTTAATCTTTTGGAGGAGTTTTTTATTCATGGTCCATTGTGTGGTACCATTTTCTCTAAGGATGGATGTGGTGAATGAAATTATCCAGACTCAAGGGGTCATTCATCCAATAATCACCAAGATTATATATGATGTCTTTAGTATCTTATTGTGATAAGGAATATAGCATGAAATCATAGAATTTTTTTTATCAATGATACTCTTGTAAAAATGTTCAATCATATCATTATTGGACCAAAAGATTACATAATCCACTTCTTATTATTACCAGAATGTGGGATGAGGTAGCCATGTATTTTTTCATTGAGTTGCTTCATACACCCTATGGGAGGAAATATATATGTGTGTTTATTGTTATTTTGACCCAATCATCCCATTTCATCCTAATAAAGGACAATATAAAATTAAAAGTTCTTGGAATCATATATGTTTAAAACATTGTGAATCTTCATGGTGTTGCAATTTCAATTTTTCCAAATAGAGACACCCATTTCACATATTGTTTTTGGGAAAGACACAAAAATTAATTGGTATTTCATGTGAATATTAACAGGACATCAAATCTTCAAATAGATTTCCCAATAGTGCTAGAAAAACAAATACTAGAAAAATTACTTCATAAATATGTGTTAGATTTTTGAGCTTAATGGGATAACCATCTAGGGATGGTAAATGTTTCTTATTATATGACTTACCAATCCTTAATCAGGATGGATACATTTGAATCTCTACATGGTCTCCTATAACAATCCCATTTATATTGTATGCATGTTACTAAGACATCATTACAAGGATCGAGAATTGTGTAAGAAACAACTAGTTATATTTAGAAAAATGTGCCTCATTTTATGATAGCTCAAATTTGTTATATTTCTTATGCCAATAATAAATGATAATACTTAGAATTATAAGTTGGTGACCATGTGTAACTAAATATGACACCTATTTTCGGCCATCACCATCTTTGCAAGTAATGGAAACTTACTCTGATCTATGTCAGGTTCTTTGTGATTACATGAAAGATCAATAAGGATTCATATTACTTATTGTTGTCTTCTTAGTTCATGTTTATTCATGACGATTTCAACATATATCTATTGAAAATCTATAATCAGATCCTTCCCAACTATTAAGTTTGGATGATATTAAGATAGATCATGATTTTTCAATGATCGAGTAGCCAATTCAAATTGTAAATTCCCAATTGAATTTGGTTTGAGGGAAATATATTATTTAGGTATGCTATTATGGAAACATGGGAATGATGAGTAGAAGATGTTGAAAATAAAGTATTGATAAGATATTAAGTGGACTTATTTTCATTATGATCAGAATATGGATTGAATTTCCAGGTGAATAATGAGGCATGGTGGGGATGATATTCACACCCATAGTTTTAATTTTTGTTATTTATCATTTATTTTTGGCCTTTCATTTTGTTTATAGATTTCCAAAGTCTATTTTTTTCATTTATATTTTTTTGAGGAGATAGGGGTTGGCACGTGATTATGGGAAATTATGAAACCCAAGCTATGTGGTCCCTTCTAAAGGATCCAAAAGAACCCACACAGGTAGAAAAATGTTTTTATAAACATGCAACCAAACTATATTGTTTACCCATTTCATAAATATTTTTAAATTACCAAACTATGCCTCTTTTATTTAACCCCTTTTACCCCTATTTTTTCCAATTCATGACTCGTCCATTCCTTGTAACAACATCCACTTTCCTCCATATCCTCTTGACTTGGTTTTGGACGATTCAGGCCAAGATTCTTCTATGAAACTCTACAAATGAACCTCACATCCTCACTCCTGAGTTTCCCTTCTCTTCATTATTTATTTTTCTTATACTTTGTCATTGTGATGACCTTTGGTTTGTCTAATCAAAACTGTATTCCATGTGTTTATAGGTTTGTGATTTTTTTTTGAAGGATATCCACTCCTATCGACATCATATTTTCATCTAGTTTGCATTGGTTCCATGGGAAAAGGTACATGGTTACATTTTTTTCCATTAATTTAAAATTTAATTATGCTTGATACAAAATCCAAGTATTTTATAAATTGTTTTGTGTGTGTAAATGGGTTGTTTTAAAGTGTTTTTATATGGGTAAAAAAGTTTTGAATTGGATTTTCCCCTATGTAAATGGTTGGTAATGTTGTGATTTGGCATGTATTGGTTAACATATATGGAATGTGATTTAAATGTCTTGATAAAAAGAGAGGGAATAAGACGTTAATTCTCGGTATCATGGATGATATAATAGGAACATAATGCCAGTATTGCCCCACCATACCTCAATAGAATATGTTACAACACTAAATATGGTATGGAGGATGATTTGGATTGGTTGTGGCTCAATCATGGGAAAGTAACTTCACATCCATGGTACAATCATCGAGATAAAAAAGATCATAGGTCCCCACTCACCCTATATACTTACGTATTTCCAATGTTGTGTGTGTTGTATTGTTACAAGTTTTACCTCTAGTCTAGTTTTCATTAATTTTCTTGTAAACATAAAGAATTTTTTGAAAATGAATTATTTAATTTGTTTTTAAAGATATCATTTTTTGTTGTCTTATAATTCCAATTCATGGAAAACATGGCGGTATATTACTGGTAATGTGAGCTCACACCAAACATACTCCCAATGTGTGTGTGTGGATCTTATTTTTTCTGATATAGGTAAGGTTATGGAATTCTATGAGATGGAGGACACTCTTGCAAGTGGATTCATTTTGAGACAGGTGTTAGTGATGGTATAGTGGGTGGTTGTCCCTTGTTTCATGGGGAGTTTGGTGGCTCTTTTCTTAGACTCTTATATTTTGATGATTTTGGTATTTATATATGGATGTAAACTAAAAACATTTTACGATCTCTTTTTGAAATAAATTATATTATGGATGGATTTTATCATACTTTTTGTTTTTTTGTTAATATTGATGTGAAAATAATTTCCAAAGGAGATATTACATTCCTAGGAATATATTTATAGCCATCGGGGATCAGGAATACCCTTCAGGCCTTTCCATGGGCTAGGTCATCTGTCATGTTAGATGATATCCTATACTAGTTTCTGATAGACTAGGGGTATCCTTTCTAATGGATAAAGGTTCACGCAATTTTGGAATCACGTTATGTGAGTTAGTGTTCCTAGATATTCTATTTTTTTGTTATGTGTGTCCTCATGTCATGAATTGGACATTTTTTTGTTGTGACATTACATTACTTTCATGATCTTTGGATATTACTATCTTTCCACATTGTTATGTTATGTAAATTTATTCTTGGAAAGTCATGTTTATTAGTTTATTCCATTTATTATGTTATATGTAATATTTTTTAACGAATTTTGAAAGGGAATGTTTTTTAATAGAACCCCAAATGATATTTTATGAATGAAAAATTATTTCTTTCAATGTAATTTTGTTAATTTTTTTAGATAATAACAAATGTTTTCATGTGGTTAGAAATTGTATAGATTATTTTTTGTATCCTTATTTTCACCTAAGATTACACCCTACATTTTCTATTGGATGTTTGTAGAATTTTTTTATTGGTTACTAGAAAAGGGAAGATAATCATATAGTGGATATATCTTTTTGATCTTGTTTCATACCAATGAGATGGGTGGAGGTGACTTATGGTCATGTGGTAATAGACCCATGGGGTTTTCAGGGATCCATGATGTTGATGGTCTTGTTATAATGTTTTGAACCCTGTTATTGATTTTTTGTTAATGATACTTATAGTTGTTATTCTAACATATTATTTGAGCTAGATACCCACTATTTCATTCTGTTAGTTTCCTTTACATCATATGTTTATTATGGGTGAGATTGTTCTCATATTTTATTGTATAATACCCAGGTTCTTATTATTATCCCATGGTGAATATGAATATACTTTGGCATATATAGAGGTATAATTTGGTTGATGTTATGGGTTTACACAGATTAGTCTATTACAAATTGGTATCATAGCCTTATGTTAAGTTAATGACTATGATCATTATTTTGTATAACATTTAGATATATATGGGTTTTTGTTAGACATGATTTATGACTATCATAACTTAATAGTTAGTGTATGGGTGTGCCTATCCATCTCACATTCCTGACAAGCCTCGAGATACCATGGGTAGTATGGTGTTATCTCATGTTTTGGTTTAAGCTTCAAAGCTTTTGTTTTTGTTCATTAAATTTAGTTTTTGTAAATAAAATCAAATTTTTGTTCTAAATATTTTCCGTTCTCTTGATTATATTTTATTTCTCTAAAAATTAGGGTACCTAGGGTCGCTAGAGAAGATGTTTTGGAGAAATTTTCATCGGAAAATCATACAGTTGTCTGATTACTAGTTAAAACTATCATCTAAAAAATCAAAATTATATAAAAATTCATAAATAATGAATTGTAATTAATGATGGGTAATGATTTATAGTTTAACAAGAAAAATTTACTTATCATTTTGGGTGATAAGGTCCCCCAAGAATATTTCAAGTAGCTTGATCAGATAAAAATGATCTTTAACTTCTTGAAAACTACAAAGTTATCTAAGGTGGGGTTTTTCACATACATTCTTGAAGGTATAGGAAATAAATTTTGGTAATCCATCATCAAATACAATATAAATGAGGGACTTTCGTAGTCATATTTCAAGAATCTCTAAAACCAATAATTCTATCCTGAAACATTTTGAGCACCAAATACATAAGGGGTTTCTAAAATTTCATCATGTTGAGAATTTTATTATAGATTATTTCACCTATTTCATTGCTTTGGTTCACCTAGAATCCAAATTTTTTACCAATTATTATGTTAAATCCATGATTAAGATGGTTATAAGGACTTATATTGAGTCAATGTTGATTATATTATTCCAAATGACCATTTTTGAGGTGGTCGAAAATGAAATTATAGATGAGGTAAACATAGGAGTGATGATGATTATCTCTAAAGAATTAGTGATTTTCATAGGTAGCTATATATATCTTTCTATTTAGAAAATGAATTATGGTTTCTTACATTTAGGTAGAGGAAGGAGTGCATAATAGACATCAGAGTTGTGTTATGTAGTCTATTTCTTGCGTAAAAATGGTACACCTAAATATTGTTTTTCAGAATTGACCTTGGGTGTGTTACACTAACTAGAATATTGGTCACCCTTATAATTTTTGTGATAGAGAATTGATGCACACATATCATGGTCTTGGAATAAAAAATTCAAAATGTTTTCGAACTGTAGCACTATGGATGACCTAGGTTATCTAACTTGAGGAGCTTCCCAATTTTTTTATCACTAATTATAATTAAATATGGAACTTATTCTTGTCTTATTCTATAAAATAAATGATATTTAAATGAATGAAAATTCATATTTTAAACTAACATGAAACAAAAAATGTGTTTAAAATATAATGAAATTGGACATTTTGGTTTTGTTTATGGGGTCTTTCAATCCACTTTTTGGTGTTTGAATTGTGTTTGAAAACATAATCATGAAGTATCACTTTTATGTTGCTATCATAATATTTATTGATTGTGATATATTTAATTCTTTTATAAAAATACATTCCACCTCCTCTTATAATCAGGGTTGATTGCACTGCTCAATTGAGAATGTGACGACTCCATTGTATGTCATCTCATCCACTAAATACCTTAACACCATCAGATGAAAATATTATGCTTAGTGGATGGTAAGTAAATCATTTAACATAATAATTGAGGTGATTTTGAGTTTATTTTCATATTGGGAAATCACCACAGTAGTACACTTCACTCTTCCTCGCTATAAACTCAATAAAACATATGAATTTAAGTGTAGAATAAATGGAAACACTACTTATCTCCCCCATGAATAGCCTCGATTTAGACCCACATTTTTTAGGGTTAGAGGTCAAAGTGGAAAGAGTTTATGGAATAGATGAAAATAAATTATTAAAATAAAATGAATAAAAATAAAAGAATAATAAAAAATTAGAAATGAAGAGAAGGAAAAATATAAACACATGAAATAAAAGAGTACAATAGAAGAAGAATAATAAAATTAAAAGCAAGTGAATGAGAATAAGTGAATTATATAATAAAAATAAAACAAAAAATAAAATAAGAAAACATAATTTATAGAAAATAAATAAAAATAATGACAGAATAAGAAGAGGGGTGGATCAATGAACCTAAATAAAAAAAATGATTATGGATTTTATTAGAAAAAATTGAAATTAAATTAAAAATAAAACTAAATATAATAAATATAAAATAGAAAACAGGAGATTAGAAATAGTCAACAGAACCTCCTCTCATGGGTGATAACTCTCTCTAATAACAACATGGTTACCTCCTTATATTGGTAGGGAGGATCTTCAGTCTTCCTTTAGACTTCAGGTTAAGGAAATATTGGTACAATATCTTCACATATCGTCATCCAAGGGTGGATCATTTATAAATTCCTCAAGATGAGGCAATGATTTTTGGAAAACCCTAATTAAATTGAGTGTTTGAACATTATCTCATTGATTAGAATCGAGGGGACAAGACACCTCATTTTTTGTATGGCATCGATGGTGGTTTTTAAAGTGATTCCTGGCGTAGGGAAAATGTGGAAGTGGAGTTTGATTAGCAGTGGTAGTAGTGGTTATATCTAGAAGATCCTCCTTAATCCACATTCACAATGATCGGATGAAGCCATAAAATGGTTTCTATGGGGTCTGTTGAGGAATTAGAGGTAAACTATGGTCATTATATACATTAGTAGTTGAGGTAGAGTTCAAGCTGATCCCCTTAGGTGGTGGAGGTGGTGATATACAGTGATACGGTAGTAGTGAAACTATGGATTTTGATATTTTAACATGGATGTGAGTGGCGTGGGAAAATTAGGTGGGATGACTTTGGGTTTGAAAAGATATGAATAGTAACCAGGATTTTTCATCCCACGTCATGACCAAAGGAATGAGCAATGATGGTTTATAAGATTCTTCTAGCATTGAAGTTTTAGTGAAGTTGAATGGGGGTAGGATGACCTCTGTCTTCAATCATTCACTGAACTGTATCAGAGAGTCTCTCATTTCATAGTTGTGTGGGATTGATAACCAAAATCCTACGCTCTCACATGCACCTCACACTAACTATGAACAACACTGGCCTAAATACATGTACTCCATAACTCTATCATGAAAGGCCTTACCTTGGGCTCTAAATATTCAATTGGGACCTCTTAGGCCAAGCTATGTGACTTGTGGGACCTTGGTTAAGGTATATCCAATGGGGATTAGTTTTTAAAAAAAATTAGAAATTCTATCCAATATATAAATCACTAAAAAATCAAATAAAATTATCTTAAGTCTAAATAACTCTCTAAATTAAAATTCAACACCTTCTCCTAACCATTAAAATAAATTTATTTATTTTAATTTTCATTCGTTATTATTTAATAAACTAATGAATTTAAATGTTATATTGTTTGGAGATACATTTAATATCCAAAGAATATGTTTAATTTTTTCATAATAAAATGAGTCTACCAAATACCTCCAAACCTAAAGCATTATTTTCCTCAAGAAAAAAATATAAACATGGAATTCTAGTGTCCACCAATGTTACCACTATACAAATTTCCAGGAAATAAAATATAACAACTATGAATGTTAAACAAGTCATTAAAAAATCTACATAAAATATCAATTAAATTTCCCAATATTTCAAGATTCTTCTAATAAAAGTATTTTTCCGTTTCCCTTTTGAAAAATCAGGATTACTATCCATTCAATCATTCCAGTTCCTCAATTTATTATTATTAAACATGGAAAATAATTATTTATATTTCCTTTGATTCATTTCACTCATCAGTCATGATGAAATTCAAATAGAGTTGTGATCGTATCTTGAGAACATGATATTTCTCTATATTTTTCTAAAGTAAATACTTTATCAAACATGTAATGAAAAAATACACATAAAATAATGAGGCCTTTTCAATTAAGGTTCGTATTACTCTATGTATTATGATTGGCCAGAATTGATGTTCTCTAAATTATGCCTTAGGAGTAGGATTATAACAAACTTTTCAGTGAATTATATCATAGGTAAAATTGTAGTGACATTTTCCACTTTAATGCTCAAACTCTCACTTACCAAGCTCAATATAAATTTTATGATTAATGAAACTATAATGAATGATGTTCTCCTTCTTGAAATTTTCTCTTCATTATACTCTTTTTTCTATTTTCAATATACTTTTGTTTCCATATTTTATTTTACTTTTTCGTATTTTATGCTTAGAATAATCCACACAAACACCAGCCAACCACATATCACAATAATCATCAGTATAGTATTGGTGATTTTCTATTATTCTATATGAAAATTAATTTTAATTTTTTCATTACTTGATAAGGGAAGACAATAAAATATAATTAATAAATGAAAAACCTTTATCAACACCAACAATAACTCCCCCATACCATTACCTTATAATGTTAATCATCCCTTTATCCATGACTCCCTTAACCCCCACACATTAAAAGTAAAATATCCTGAAATTACGAAGAGAAGGGTAGGAATGGATAAAAATGTACTGAAATGTTCCTCATTCCTAACAAGGTCATTCTTGGTATCCATTAGTTAAACAATGATTAATTAAATGGTGTGCTTCAAGGATAAGATATTTTCAAAAGTTGACCCAATATATTTAAATGTCTTTTATTATACTAATTAGTTTTGGAAAGTTTTAATGAGATTTCAAGTAGGTATCATGACTAAGGATCACTCATGAAAAATTCTCAAGTGTAAATATAAAGTAAATGGTATACAAATCCTCTAATTAATTGGGAATATGTTGGGGGACAATTAATCATGTAATGACTAATAATAAAAAGTTAATTAACATCAATTTAATAAATACAAAGAAATAAAAATATTTTTGGAAATTCAATTTACCTGAATAAAAAAATTCTCCCAAATCAGGAATCTTTATATCAATATGCATTCTTTACATTTAGTCATTCAATTATCAATTTTACTCATTAAATCACATTACCATTGAAATATAAAATATGGAATCACATGATTCATACAATACTCATGTATCTTAAATGAGTCATGTAATGAATAAATTCAATCAGGGGAATGTAATATTAAATTTAACAATAAAAACAAGACTCAAATAATGAATAGTATTTAAAAATAGTAAATTAAGGAATGAACTCCATGTACTGTGAAGCTTAATCATCTTTTTAACCTATTTGGGGGATGCCTTCTGCTTTAATGGACCCAAAATTGATAATCAATCCTTAAAACTCAAATCCCATTTCATTTATGATAAAAACAATAGTGGGAGTGAGGCTTCATGATGAAAAAATTCCAAATATTGAAATTGAAAACTAATTTCATAGAATGAAAATAAATGCATAAGTCTATGTATAATCCCCCAAATGGATCCTCAATCATTAATGCCTCTATAGGGTAGTATGAGCTATTTTCTATAGTATTGTTGTGGATGTAGATTCTTGGATTTGAACTATCACATGTGGATTTTCCCATATTTCTATTTTTCTTTGATGGAGAGGAACGTTCCATTGATAGAGTATACCATATTATACCCCATCACAATTAAGTAAAACTTTCATTGATTGGGTAGGATGGAGTATTTGTGATCCTACTTCTTGTTTTCTACTTTTGAAAAATTCTCATCATTGTCCAATTATTTCTCAAATTGCGCTTCATGAATTGAATATTTAGAAGTAAAGTAAGAATATATTTTCAGTTGAAATAAAATTTAAAATTTAATTATTTTTAATAAAATTAACTCATTCATTTTGAAAAACCCCAAACATGCTTTTATTAGACTCATCCACTTGGAAATCTTCACGTCCTTCCTTAAATGTATGTTCATTAAAATTTGGGATCTCCATGTGTTCCTTAATGGGTGAAAGTTCATCATTATCCTATTCCTCAAAAGAATAGGAATGATTGTCCATATCTGAAAATTAAAGGTAGTGGTAATTAATACACAATTCAGATTGAATAAAATCAAAATGAATTATATTTTTAGATAAGATGAAATCTTATAATTGTTTCAGTTTCAATCTATTCTTCAGCGGTGAATCCCTCTTGGGGTTTGATGGTGGAAAGTGGAGGTAAGTAGTCAAGATCCTCTACATATTATACATATTCTATCCCATGAGTGGTGTCTTCCTACATGACTAAAAAAATATAAAAAGGTACTATCTCTTCTACTTTTTTTGGAACTGGTGAGATTAGGTTGGAACTTATTCTAGTTACAAAAGATATTATAATCTTGTTGATCTACCACACATAGCTCAGTATATAAGTCTTCATCACCATGAATCTACTACATTTTATCATGTCAATTCTTGATCTGGTATATCAAATTGTGGGGTTGTAGAAACTCTTCAATCATCTAATAAAAATATTAGATTACATATGAAAAATTATGGAAGACTAAGGACACTTCCTCTAGTTCTGGTCTAGGTTACTTGAGGGGTACATTAAAATACTCAATAAGCCAATATTTATTCCTTATAGATCATGTACCATCTCATCCAACCAGAGAATCCCATATTATAGATTATTGTTAACCACTTATTCCTGATATTTCACCTTGGTAATTTCATGACCAATATTGGGAGGAAACTGGGGTACTCTACTTTTGTCTTGTCCATGTCTAGATAAAATTCTACGATGTAATCCTAAAGTTTAGTTAACTCTCTAGAAAATCATTAAATTAATGGTGGCTTGAGGGTATCATTTAGTTTTTGGATTATGTACTTGAATTTATCCTATATTATGATTTATATAAATGATTCCCAGATATTTCTAGAAAATAATGGAACACTATTTTCTATAGACCAAGGTGATTTAGTTACTGATTCTTACTCATGTGAGTTGTTATACTATACTGAATTATAATAATTTGAACATATCATGGAAATGAATTTTTATATTTCCTTTATTAAATAAATACAATCTATCAACTTTGAAAAAAAATTTATTTATGAAAACTAAATATTATATCCTTGGAAATAAAAACCATTTTTGATGTCTTCCTATCATGGGGTGTGACAAAAGAAATTTTCCAAATGTATTTTAGTGAAACATAGTGGCTGACCTTGGTTACCCCACTTGTGGATCTTATCAATGTGTTTAACTAGTAATTAAAATTCAACCAATTCTTTTTATTATTATTATATGTAATTAATTATATTTAAATGAACGAAAATTCAAAAATTAAAAAAATGTGAATTGAAAAAATTGGTTTAACAATGAAATAACTTTTACTTTTTGGTTGGTTCATGGGTTCCATAATTATCATTGTTTGTTTTTGAATTTTTTGATAAATTAATCATTAAATATCATATTTAAGAAAAAATACTTATATTTTATTATTGTGAAATATTTAATTGTAATTGAATAAATAATTTTACCTCATCCTATAATAAAGGTTGATTTCACTCCTCACTAAAGAATTTGAAACCCTTATTGACCCGAATCCATAAAATTCTATTTCATCCACTAAATGGGTCAAATTTATCGCATGATGGGATTGTTTTTAGTATAATGGATGGAAATGTTTTTAAAAAATAATATAAGTGAGTTTGAGATCAGTTTCTTGGTTGGAAATAACCACACTCATACACAACACTCATTCTCACCATAAATTTTTTAAAACATATGAGTTTATGTGTATAATGAATATAAAAACCACATACATCACCTGGGCCAAACCTCAGGTCAGCCAATCATTTTCAAGGGGTAAGAAGTTAGAGTATTATGATGAGAATTAAGAGAAGAAAATAAAAAAATAAAAAAATAATATATTATATAAGAATAAGGATATTATAAAATAAGTGAAGAAGAATTTAAAACACATGAAATAAAATAATAAAATAGAAAAAGGAGAATAATGACTATAAAATTTAAAATATGTGAATGATAATAGAATATGAATCGAACAAAATGAAAATAAAAAATAGAAGATTAAAGTGGAATTACCATAATATAATTATTTAAAATGGGAGAAGAAGAAAATGTTTGGATAAAATTACATGAATTAAAACAAAAAACTAGTAATTGTATTAAAGAAAATAATTGAAATTAATCTAAAAATAAAACTAAATTGTTTAAAATTAAAACATAAACAATGGATAAGAAAAAGTCTATACAACCTCCTCCCATAGGTGTGAATTCCCTCTGACTGTATAATGTATTCCCCCTTGTATAGGAATTGTGGAGCCTCAGTCATCCTTTAACCATCCGGTCACGAAAATATTCATATGAGATCTTACTATATCCTTGTAAAATGGAGAATAATTTAAAAAAACGTGATATTTGATTGTGATTTTTGAAAACAGATAATTAATTCGGTTGTTTGAACATTAAATTGTGACTAGAATCTATAAGGGGGTAGCATACTTTTTATTTCATGGAATTAATTATGGTTTTCATGGGATGTAATCCATGGGGACTATAAGGTAGTAGAGTTTTAGAAGGGGAAGCATCAATAGAAAATTTGAGAGGCTCCTCCTTCACCATCCATTATAATGGCTAGATGAAACCTCAAAATGGATTATATGGGTGTTGGTCAAGGCCTTACAGGCAACACATGGAGATTATTTTCTTCAGTAGTCGATGCATAGCTCAACCCGAGCTCCTATTTTGGTGCATATGGAGATCTCTGGTGACATTTATGGTAGTAGTGATGTGGAAGATGATGGTATATGGTGTCTTTATGTATCACAACAAAATTACGAGGGATGAATTCATGTTTTTTAATTAATGAACAGTAATTGATATTTATGCTTCCCATGTAAAAATTGAATAAATGTTCTACAATGCATTATAAGTTAAACCATCTTATTGAAGAATTAGTGATGTTGGATGGGGGTCCATAAGACCACCTCCCACCATCATTCACCACCCTATTCCATCAATCAACTCCTATCATAGTTGTGTATGATTTGACACCACGTTCATACGCTCTCACATGAGCCTCACCCATACTATACACCACGTAGTTATGAATCCACATGTGGAATCATGTCACCAAGGAAGACCATCCACGAGGCTCTATATGGTCAGTTGGGAACTCCTGGGATTCAAGTGTCCTATGTGTCCAATGAAGATTTTAGACATCAATAATAAGATTGAATTATTATTTTTTGGACTTGAAATTTTTTATATTACCATTTCATGGATTATTTTATTAGTTTCAAAGATCATATTGATTTATTTCATCATTAGGTATTGTTTGTCTCTCTTAATTGAGTCACTCACATCATATAGGATGACTGGGTTCCATCATTGGGAAGAGTAAGTCTTCTTTCTCCTATAGATGAGTTGATCTCTTTCTTTTTTTCTAGGTTTCTTCTTAATGTCTTTGATATTCATATCATTGGCCTTCTTCTAGTGGTGATTTTCGAGTATCCCAACCTTTTTCCCTAATGATTTATCCAGGTTATTATCCGATTGGGAATTTAAGTTCTCTATAGACATAATTCTGGGGATGAAACGAATTTTTATACCTTCATACCATATGGAACCCAATAAATTAAATAAATTAACACCTGATCTTGAGGATCTTGAGGATAAGGAATTTATTCAATACGTTTTTAACATTGTGAATCGCTAGTGATCTTAAAAAAGAAGGCAGACGTGAGAGTCTATTTTTGTGTTGATTACCAAAAACTAAACCAGGTGATTGTTAAGAACAAATATAAATTACCAAAATTGATGACTATTTTTTTAGTTTAATGGATCTTAGAGATTTATGAAAAAATGTATGTGATGGATGTAAAAATATCATAGGGTCTGGGGGGATGATGTTCCAAATCCATCATTTAGGAGAAGGTATAGGCACTATGAGTATTTGGTTATGACATTTAGTCATACTAATACTACATAAATGTTTTTTTGTTAATTAAGATAATATTTCATAGATTATTATATTCAATTTTGGTTGTCTTTGTAGATAATATCCTTGTTTACCCTAGATCAGAGCAGGGTCATGTTGTGCATCCTAATTTCATCCTTGGAATCATGGGGGGACATTGTCTGTATAGTAAGCTACCCAAATTTCAAATCTAGATTCATGAATTAAACTTTTTGGGCCGTATAATTTTTAAAAATTTAATCATGGTGGAAATTGAAATTATTCACGTAGTGTTGTCTTGTAATTTTCATAGAAATGTGTTTGAGATACCGAGTTTAATGGGTTTAGTTGGTTATTTCAGGTTCTCTGTTGCAAACATATCCAACCATGAATCTCTTATTATATGTTTGACATATTAGGGATTGAATTTTTACTTGTATGAGATGTTCTAAAGTTCTTTTGAGGAATTGAAATTTAGATTGAATTTAGCTGCAATCTAAATTCTTGCTAAGATAGGTGTTGGTTAGGTTGTCTATTATAATGCCTTAGTTATAGGTTTAGGTTGTGTTCTAAGGAAGGGTACACATGACGTACCTTATGTATGATGGCATTTATAACCATATTAAATGAAATATATCACTCATGATATTTATTTGGTAGTGGAAATGCACAAAATTAAGACATGGTGTCACTACCTTTTAGAGGAGCGGTTTGCAGTGTATTCAGACCATAAGAGTATAATGATTATTTTCAGATAGTGGTATCTCACCATATGATAGATAAATTTGGTGGAATATCTTTAGAACATTAATTTTTACATTTCATACACCCATTAAAAATTTATTTTGGTCTGAAATGCTCTGAGAAATAAATGCACACTCATAGAGTCAATTAATCTGTAGAAGAGTGGTTCTTGATGAGATTTTTCACCAAGAAAAACTTGGAAGAATGGAGAGTTGAATAATTGATATTCCTAGGTTATAATAAGGATGTATCACTCTTGGATGATTATATTTTTCTTGGGAATGTTGAGGATGTAATATTTCACCCATTTAGTTCGAACCTTTATAGTGGGGAGACCTCAGGTGACTAGTCTCGATCATCAGAAGAGGTTTTCTATTTTTTAGGAAGAATATTAGTTTTGATGTTGAAGAAAATTTTTATGGATGAAGGAAATTTATTTATTTGGAAGTTCCCCATGGAGTTTAATGGCCCATACCTCTCCAGTCCATTCCTTTGAAAAAATACAGAGTTATAGGTGTTCTTGCGGCAACAGTCATTCATTTCAAGAGTTTTAAAAAAATATAGTCTTCTATTTATAGTTCAGGGTGTTAGAAATTCAAGGAATCAATGAGATAAAGTGTCGATGAGTCAGGGAATCAGGGATTCATGGAGTCAGTAGGTCAGGGAGATAGTAGGTTAGGGTATCTGTGAGTCAGGGCATCGGTGAGACAAGGTGTCAGTGATTCATGGTTTTGATAGGTTGGGGAGTTAGTAGGTTAGGGAATCAGTGATTCAAGGTGTCAGTTATACCTGTGAATATTGAGTCATTGTGTTGGAAGGTTAGGGTTTCAGTAGGTTGGGGTGTCAGTAGGACAGGGTTTCGGTGAGTCAGGTGTTGTTGAGTAATTTCCAGTTTTACTAAGCTTTTACAGTTTTTCCTTTATCATGTCTTTTATCGTTAAATGAGAACCAATCAATGTTTGACTATTTATAAACGAATTTCCACCACCTTAGAGGAGAATAATTATATCTTATATTTACTAATGTTGGAGACCCTCGAAATAGAAAAACTATGTGGTTTTTCAACTATCCTATTTTCAAGTACATTGAAATTATCTCCCTAATTTTATGATATAGACTTTTCTTAATCTAATATTATATCTTCATTAAATCTTCCCATCCCATTCATGGTGCCCCTAGAACCTTCATCCCTAGAAAATTCATGAGCGTGTGCTACAACCGCCTTCAGTTTAGTTTCTCTTGGAGTTTTTTGTTGCTCGCACAACCCCATGTTCAAAGTAATGATGATTTTTGGTTCCATGTTGTTCCAAGTAGGATTTCCTTCAAGCCACATTATTTTTGATTATCATACAGGGTGCACATAGTAATGTTATTTTGTGGAAACTATAGAATCCAAACATAAAAAAAGAATAACTGGACCTGTATCCTTGACAATAACAAACTATTGTGGAAGATGATGTTGTTGATCACTTGTTTTATTATTACCATTGAATCTTATTTTGGTTTCTTCTGGATGTGTGCCTTCTAAAAAATATGGTTGCGGGTGGTTTTTTCTTTCATACTATTGATGTCCTATTTTTATTGTTTATCTCATGTTTAATGGATGTAACATTAAAAATTGATTAACAACTTATACTTAGGTAAATAAATCGATGCCCGGTATGAAATCCCATGTATTATCACCTTTTTTTATCAATGAACAATTTAAGAACCCTTTTTGGCTAAATCTAAATATGCATGGATTGGTGTTATTGATCTGTGTTGTGTTCTTTTGGGTTTCGTTCCCTAAGTGGGTTCTGGGGTAACATGGATGTATTAATGGGGTGTTGTAGGAGGGGTAATGGAATCTCAGGTTGAGAGTTTGATTTTTTTTGAATGGATGAACTTCTAGTGCAGTGGTAATTCATCATAGATATATTATGGATTTTGGTTAGTGGTTGGTAGCATGGATATAAGACTGGGTTGTGTCATGATTTCATGTGTGTGGGTGTATTGGGTGTGGTGTTATTCTGTAATGGGACTGTGAACCAGGTGTTATGTTAGGTGTGGATATGGGAAGACGTTTATTCTAGCTTGAGTGGAATAAGTTTGAAGAAGACGATTAAGTGAGTTGTTACGATCTTGTGGTCTGTAGTTTCCCCAATAGAGATGGAATGAAAAAATAATTTCCTTATTTATGAAAAATCATTAAATGTTTAAATGGATTGGTTGGGCGTCATGGCCTGGGTTTGAGGCTATTTTTGTGGTTGGACATTTATAGGTAGCATCAAAATGTTGTTCTATGTGGGTTGTTTGATTGTTTAGGAACCCATAGGTTTGGATGATTCTTTTCTAACATATATATGTATATATATATATATTAGTTACTTGTGATTCCTATACGCACCACACCCATTATGATCACTATGTGCTGATCACCCCCATTTTTATAGGGGAGTGTGTCTTCCCAACATCCTCGTGGGAGGATAGATCACTAGTTAGATGACATTTTATCTAACTCCCTCTTCAGAACATCATCTCCCAAAACATTTTAGACATGCTATGATGTCTAGAGTTTATGACTATATATATGATTCTGGGATGGTTATGAGGCCTAATTATCTGCCGGAAAGGAATTTTTACCATGTGTCTTCTGGATGAGGTTGTGATTTTTGGGACAGGTGTGTGCAGGTGAGGTTTGTATCACAGTTGTGTGTGGGAAGGTTGTGATGAATGGTGAATATTGGTTGCTTATAGATGTTAGTCATTAGGGACTCATTAATAAACTGGTGGGAAGTGGTGTGGGGAACCCAAATATTGATGTGCTTATTTTAATACTTTACATGAATTGTTTTATTTGGCGAGTGTGACTTTGTGATGCTGGGTTGGTCATTTTTCCTTGTTAGGTGCTGTTAGTTTTTCTATTTCTCACATGGGAATTAGTATGTTTCCCCCAACCGTGCATGAGTGAATTTGGTTTTCCTGCTGAGTATACTTATATTCTCACCCTACATATATAAAACTATATTAAGTTTTTGTTAAGGACTTTGAAGAATGTACTGAACATTACAAAATAACTGTGGGGATAGTTGATGTTTTCTACTTAGTTCAGTTTTCTTTTGGTAATGTACTTGGTGTTTTATTGTATCTTATGTCAGATTTTTTTAAAAATTCATTGGCTGGTTTTCTTTCAGTTTCTTTTTATATATGCCTAGTTTTGGATTTACCATATTATCTCCCAACCTTTTTCCTATAATGATGTTAATTCCTTCTATTTGTGCGAGATTTTATACCCTTTTTTCTATTTTCCACTCCAGGGACTATCAAACTTGTGACTTGAGGGGACATTATCCCTCTTTCATCTTGAAGAAGGAAGGTTGTGGCACTTTGTTTCCCCTTCCATCCTCTTGGAGAAGGTAGGTCATGAGAAAATTCTATCAGAGGTGATGGTTGAGAGATAGGATGGAGTTTGGAATTAGAAACAATGAGGATTTCATGGGATTGTAGGGAAACAATGTCAGGTTGTCTTAGATCATGAAATAGGCAAGGGAATACCGACTAGGGCACCCGATTTTTGGGCCCCCTTTGATCTGATGCAAGGAATCTGAGCCTACCATACTACCAAGTGAGGCTACACTGATTGCAAGGTAGAAACCCTAGGAAAGCTAAATGAATAAAAATGACTTGTGTTCTTTTATGAGTTGGGAGTTATATGAAATTAAATAAATGATAAGTTAAAATAATTTTTGAATAAAATTCCATACTATCTAGGATTAGGAGTTCCTTGTTTTCCTTTCTCATCTATAGAACCCAGACATCGTCCACGAGGGGCTCGGGTAGTCGAGGCCAAAAAGACTGACTTAGTTGATCAGTAGAGGGTTGATCAAGAAGAGAAATATGACTTGTGGTAGAACACCCTTCGTTCTTTCCAGTGGTAGACATTAGTAATGTACGAAGGAAGTGTTTTAGAGTTAGATATAGAGTGTTGGATGGTGGAGTTTGTGATCAAAATTATATTGATCTAGGATCCAAGAGAGTACTTCATTCCTCTGGAAGCGTTTTTGATGAGGTGAGTAGCCCGTTAGTGGTGGACTGTTCACCTTAGGGAGTAGAAGGAGAACAATGTTTCATGGGATGACTTCAAAAGGGGGTTTTGGGTGAAGTTTCTCTCCACAATGATGAAGGCCAAGAATATACATGAGATTGTCTCCCTTCAACAAGAGAGTATGTTAGTAAGGGAACTATGGATCAAATTCAAGGATATCCTATACTTTTCTTTGGACCTTGTTGACGCTCATTTGGTCACAGAGTCTAATAGACTATAAAAGGGGAAAATATTAATCCAAAGTGATTCATCCTTTGAACATATATCAAAAATTGACAAAGGAAGGAATAAGGAGAACATTGCACAAGGGTCGTGCAAGTTTTACCATGGTCGCGCAAGTATACATGCGCACTGCCTACTGGTCGTGCAAGTGACTTGTGCACCCTAAGTGATTGTCGCCCAGGGTCTTCAGTAGCCTATAAATAGACCCGGTGGGCCCCCCATTTTGATAGGATTTTTTCCCGAATTCAGATATAGAGCTCTGAACTCCCAAGTCTCTCCTTCAAGTATTCCGAACACTTCTAAGGTAATTATTTACCTAGAATAGAAGATCTAAACAAGAGGAATAAGGTCTAAGTGTTTGAATTCACTAACACTTGCGCGCCTAAGTGTTTTACCCTTATGGGAAATGGACATACTTGCACGCCTCCTTACCCATTCACTGAAACTTGAGCGCCACTCTTCTGGAAGTACCTCGGGATAATTCTAAGGGCTTTGGTCAAGGATCGCCCAAGAATTACCATACTGGTTTACAGTCGCGCAAGTACCTATATGCCGTGCAGGTATACCAGCACGGCCAGGACTTGCACGCCGACACAGTACCTACGCACCTTCCAGGACTTGTGCGCCCCTATCTTTTTGGGTGCCCCTTTATGCCCATTTAACCCCTCTTATGCCATTCCACCTCTCCTATTCAAGATTCTATCTTCAAGACACTCTTCAAATCCATTTATGGCATGTTTTCTTGATTGAATTCCTTATCTGAAAGGAATTATATATAACATCTCTTAAAAAATTAGAGATTCACATATCTGTATGTTACTAATGTTAGAGATTTCATTCATTCATCCTCATCCTTTAAGATGAGAGAATCCTTAAAATATGGGCCTCCTTTTCATGAGTAAGCCCCAGTCCTCCTAATCTTGGGCCTCCTTTTTAGCAGTAATCCCCAGTCATAATTCCCCTTAACCTGGGGCTCCTTTCCATGAGTAAGCCCCAGTTCAAGTTCTCTTAATTGGGCCTCCTTTTCAAGAGTAAGCACCAAGTTCCATAATTTGGGCATCCTCCTCAGGAGTAAGCCCTAACCATAATTCCTTTAACCTGGGCTTCCTTTTCAGGAATAAACCCCAGTTTCGAATTTACAAATGTGGGAATCCCCCTTAGGAATAAACCCCAAGTCCTCATTAATTTGGGCATCCTACTTAGGAGTAATCCCCAAGTTCCTTAACCTGGGCCTCCTTTTCATGATTAATCCCCAGTTCCAAATTCTCATTAATATTGGGCCTCCTTTTCAGGAGTAAGCCCCAAGTCCCCAAATATGGGCATCCTCCTCAGGAGTAAGCCCCAACCATAATTCTTTTAACCTGGGATTCCATTTCAGGAGTAAGCCCCCTGTCTCAAATACAGGCATCATCCTTAGGAGTAAGCCCCAAGTCCCTTAATTTCTCAAAGTCCCTTAACCTGGGCCTCCTTCTCAGGATTAAGCCCCAGTTTTAATTTATCATAACTAGTCCAAAATTACTTTTGATCTGGTCTTCCTTCTTAGGAGTAAAATCCAATCATAAGTCCCCTCCTAATTTGGAACTTCTTTTCAGGAGTAAGTCCCAAGTTAGAGAATCTAAATCTTCATAAAGTACATATACCATTATGGACCCTGTTCTTGGATTTCTTCCCAGAAGTAAATCCTAATCTTCATTTATCTGGGAAGTCATACATATATAATCCCCACATTATTTCTTATGATTTCATCTCTCATGGAACAATTGTATGGTTTTAGCAATACCTCTTTTTTCTCACACCGAGCATGACTCACGTGATCTTAGAGTGTACAAGTAATTATGACATCCTTCTTTGAGCCATCAATCATAAACATCATAATCCCTTACTCAAACGACGTGGGTTATGATTCTTTTTGTAAACAAAAGATAAATAGGTATCCCATCTTCGGGTTCAATCCCAAGTATGAAATAATCCATGTCCTTCTGAATGAAAATAAACTTCAAGTTCCCCACTGAGTGGCTTTAAAACCAACATGGTCATCATAATGACCAAGAGACTTCTATATAATGTGTCAAAGGATACTGTTGACCAAGAATCTCAAACAAATACAGATTATTATCTATCGATGAAGAACCATGAATACCTATAAAACATTCTTTAAATTTCCTACATATTTAGTCATTGATTATCAGATCTAAAGGAAAGCTCATTTTATACTTGGTAATGTAATAAGTATTCATGAACATAACTTAAATCTATAAAGCGAGTCTCGGAGCAGACAATAATTCCCCTAAAAAAGGTGTGATGAGTCCGACCTCCCATCCTCTCGACCAATGAAAATTCCTAAGCCTCATCAGTCCACAACTAATATTCTCCTACCTTTGGAAAGTAGGTCCAAATGGATATGGAATCATGGATGTTTTCGCTTCTATGAACAAAACTATTAGTTACCGATTGGAATGTTTGAACCTTCAATCAACGAGGTCATCCCTAATTCCAAAGGAAAAAAAAATGGTGAACCTGATGTGAATCCTTAACCATGTTAAAGTGATGTTTTACTTATTTGTTAGGCCCCTATTTAAACTCAATGAGAGGGCCAACAAAGCATTCAATAACATACGTTCTCATCAAAAAGATGTAGTGGCCGGACTTTTCATGATTATGTCTGTTATATCAAACATGCACTCTTTTCCAAGATCTTCTGCATTACGAGAATGTCTTATCTTATGTTTACTACTGTAAAATACTCTGCTACGAATGACACTGCTGCTACTCCTGCTGGATCGTCATCCACTCTGAGGACGACATCACCTACTCAGTGTCTTCAACTCTGGGATTCAAATGCACTGGTTAAAGAGTACCGTCAACAAGGTACCATTCCAACTCTGGAGGCTTCCTGAAGAGGCCTCCAGGTGAAAAACTCACACCGGTCATTCAGACAATGATGACCAGTGATCAAGAAGTAGGCAGTGCTAACCACCGCCTCCAACCATTTCGGGTAGTTATCCCCAGAATGCAATCACCATTAACTCCTATATTCTGTGGAGGTGAATGAGAAGGTCCCTCAGGACCTTAATTCAAGGAGACATGAGTCCTTTACGAGGGATCCCATCAACAATCTCCGCCAGACTCATGCGACAGTGTTCCCTCAACATGATGAGGGTATCGACTCCAGGTGTTCGGCTCAGGTTCCTCGAACCTGAGCAGGCAAGAAAAATAACCAGAGGCAAAATCTGGTCAACAGTGAGTAGGTTCTCATCTCTGCCATCTTCGGAGAAGTCCACCAACCTAACTTGGTGGCAAGCAACGAGCAGGCACACACCCCCGTTCATTTTAATTCCGTTGTCCAGCAGACTTGTCTGGCAGCAGCGCGCCAATCCCACCAGGCAATTTCGGCGGAGTATTACAAACAGGAACATACATGTGTTTATAAATCATCATCTAGTCAGTAGGCTCTTATGACTACATATGATGGAGCTTGTCAACCACGTTCGGCGAAATGGAATCAGCAGGCACATACACCTGCTAGTATTGATCAAGCCTACCAACATTCTCGTTTGGTAGAATTCGGAGAAGTCAGTCGGAAAGCTTAAATGAAAAATAGGAAGAAGACTCAACTCTCTGCCCCCAAACATGAGTACTATCATGATTAATTGATAGGAAAAGGAGGACAGGAGAAGGAACACACACCTACTCCAAGCACAGAATGGACGTATATCCCCGTTCCAACAGCTGAAGTCACCAAAAACATTCTGTCAATGGTGAAAGAGAAGAAGAAAATCCCTGCTCATATTCTGGATGCCTTCCAGGATATTATAACAGCTTCTGCAGTATCACAGGGAATGAAATGAAAATATATCCCTACCAGTGGATTAACACATAAACAGTTCACTCCAGCACATACACACACATTTGTTCAAGTCCAAGAGGGTTGTGGGGCGTACTCCCCCATATCATACGGAAAACCAAGTCAGGCACATACCCCTGATTTGAGTGGAGATCGTCAGCCTAACTAGGACATCTATCCTAATCAGGCACATACACCTTCTCAGAGTAGCCACTTCCATCAACAAGTGGTTTCCAAGGTGTGTAAGAAGGCGTCTATGAAAAAGACCCGCCCAGAATAGTCAAGAGATCAACAGTCAATCCGTAACAAGGCCTTGCTCGATGCTGGAGTTCTTGAAGCCCTCAGACTATTATCTGTTGGAATTGAATATTCTACTCCCTCATTTCCCAATTGTGGGAACATTAATTCTGAAGGTCTTCCTCAGATACTTCCTCATAAAGTCTTTATTCATAACAATTCGGTGAATCTTAAAGTTTCATCTTCAGATGAGAGATACAATAACCCTATGTGTGCCCAGAAGACCATGGAGCAAGAGATATTGTATTTTGCTGTAACCCACCATGGTGGTCCTCCCCATGATGATGAATTTCTCTGCAAAATCCCTCTCCGCAATAGTGATGCACATTTCCCGAAAAAATGCTTCAGTGGACAATGTAGTGTCGAGAAAGCCCTCTTATCTTGAGACACTTTCAAATGCGAAACTAGTCATGTCTGATGCTTCATTGCAAGCAGGTGAAATACTTTCTCAATCAGAAGATAGCTCAGGGTGTAGGTCATTCTCCAAACCACCCCTAAGTCATGCATCTTCTAGTTTAATTAATGATTTTTCTACCAATCTTGTTGAATCAGATGAAGCAACAAGGAATCATGAGCTCTGGTCGAAACAGTTAGAAGAATCTTCATTGAATGATAAATAGGAAATGCTAAACATGAGAAAACAACTGGAAAAAGGTGATGTGCCAGTCATGTTTTGGCCTCTCACTGACTCTCAGTATGACATTCCAGAGATGTTGACGGAAGATGGAATTCATGATATTCATCTCAACATATGGAAAACTCTTTTTCATCTGAAAAAGAAAGTATTATCTGATGATGAATATGAAAATCATGTTAAGAAAATAGAAGGGTTACAACGCTAGATTGATTTGGCATCTATATCAGTCTCTCGATATCCTATGGATGAAAAACAGCAGAGATCCCTTCAGCGTTCATGCCTTGGCGCACTAAGAAGATTGCGCTAGTTAATTTCCAATGCCCCATCTGATATTCATGTCAGAGGATGGGGTGTTCATGGAGTGCTACATTTCACTGTACTCTCCAGTCAGCAAAGCCCACCGAAAATGGTCTCATGAAATGTTATTTCCCATGGCCGGCCAAAGTCAATGGGCTTTGTTTGTAATCAAAAGCTTGCCCAAGAACATGCCTCACTAGTTCTTCTCAAAATTAAGAATACAGAGAACAAGTTGTCGAATTACACCTACATCAAGAAAATGAAAATATTGAAAAGGCCTCTCGTTTGGAGCAAGCACATCACCAAGTGACATAAGTGTCAGAAATCATCCAAAGGTCTTTTGAACCGGGTGATAAAAGTGGGCACAGGTTGATGCATCCAACTAATTTCAGGACTAAGGTCTGCAAGATCGAGATAGATTTCAAGAAAGTCTCATACATTGCATGTCAAGAGCCATCCTAGATTTCCAGACTGGGGAATCTTTTAAACCAACCCTCATAATCAACAAATAGGATTTGAGGAGTTGAGTAAAGACAGTAGGAACAGCCCTAGTCCACCGGACTTTGGACTTTTTCAAATCATCAATCCCATCCTCAGTGATAGTCGGTTTTCTCTAAATTTGGGAAGAAGCCACAGGAGGAACGAAGAGCCAAATTATCAGAAGATTCCCTCCAAATTATGGTTGGTCAAGAAGTTCCCGAGGATCGAATCAACAAAAGTAAATGTCTCATCCAGGACATATAAGAAGACAATATCACAAAAAATGATGATAAAAGGGATGAAATGCGTTATGCATCAATCAATGTCATCAATTTCGTTATTGCTGATCTACCAGATGAGGATCACTCCAGGGACTCAGATGAAGAGGTTCCTGCTCAAGAAGATGTATGCACAGACACAAATGAAGAAGGTGTGTGTACACGAAATCAAAGGATTACTCAGAACCTAGGTAATCCTTCAAGTAAACCACTTCCCCCTCTCCAAAAAGGATCCAACAAAGGGATGGGAAATGATTAGGTTACATATCCTTCCTCTGGAGAAGGACAATTGATCTCACTAGAGAAAAGATTTGCGCAACACGAGGAAGAAATGAAGGAGTTAAGAAAGATAAAAGTAGAACTACTTCAGGGTAGTCTTCTTCTTAAGTGTGCTGGAGTCAGTCATCCAAGGGAATTTGTTGCAGCTACTGAGATGGATCAAGAATATCCTCTTCTATTAGTACACCCTCACAGGTCTAATCCTACGGGTCAAGTGCAACAACAGTTGGCGGTGCTACCATCAGTTGCAGCACCAACCACCACATCCTTCCAAGTTCCAGTTATTGAACCTACCCAAGTCCATGTTCAACCGGATGTTTCTCAAATTTTAATAACTACCATTGAGTCATTAACATATCGGTTAGAGAAAATGGAAAGGAAGCGTGTGAAGGTTCAACCAAAAAAGAACGCTTACCCTCAATGGGTAGACTCAATCCCTCCCCCATCATGTTTTGGGAACCCTGTATTCCCTATTTTCAATGGATCAGAAGATCCTGAATATCATTTGACGCATTATGTGTCTTGTTGCGATCCTATGGTGGGAACTCTGGAATAGAAAGAAGCAGTGAAACTCAGATGCTTCATGTGAAACTTGAAAAGACCAGATGTTGTTTTGTATACAAGCTTGCAATCCCAGTCAATTACTAGATGGGAGGATCTTCGCCAAAAATTCCTTCTTTAGTTAAGCTCAACTTTTACAAAGACAACAATTTTTGATATTACAAACTATAATAAAAGGGAGAATGAAAGGGTCTCATATTTCATTTCTCACTGGATGAGATTAACATATTCCCTATGCTTAGAACTCCCTCAAGAGGAACTGCTGCCAATCTGTGTGGCAAATCTGCGTGACGAATTACGCACACCGTTGATCCTTATGAAATACACAGGAGGGTTTTGATACCTTACTTTAATCTCTCATCAGATTGAATATTCCCTTATACAGGCTAAGGTTAAAGCTCATGTAATCCCATCAGCTCCAAGAAGGATAATAGGTAAAGCAGAGACTGCTACATTTATGCTTAAACAAGCACATGTTCCATCTTTTACTTCAAAACCTTCATCTTCTCAAAGGGATCCACCTCCTGAGTGCCAAAAACAAAGTCCGTTTCATCAGGATCATCAAAGATATCAAAGACGGAAACAATTTGAGGATCTAAAGAGCAATGTTTTCTCTTTCCAAAATGAACAAGTTCCTGGCTACTTCATTTCAGCTCTGGAAAATAATCTGGTTCAATTGCCAAGGACCAAGAGGAAAAACAAGGAATGTGATGAAGTCCATCCCAATTATTACCCCTTTCATCAAATGTTGGGGCATCCCATCTAGGAGTGTTTTTTCTTCAAAGACCTCCTGCATAAGATGGTCAGCTCGGGACAAGTCAAACTAAAAGGATCTTCAGCCCATGTAGCATGTGTTACTGCTACAGTAACAGAGGAAGAAGGTGAATGGAAGGAAATCAAAAAAAATGCACAAAAATATGATGATTGGATGGTCAGAAAAACGATCAACCGAACTCATGCCATTTTGAGAACAAAATTAAAGAAACTAATTGTGTCTTCTGCCATGAATTTCGCAACAAAACTCTCTTCGTTAGAGGGAAAATCCTCAAAGAAACTCCATGATCAAAGAAAGAAAAAGAATTAGAAGAAGATGAGTATGTGTCAATGCCTAAGTTGTCTTTGACTCTGGCAGACTTCATGCCATCTACTTCAAAGCCACGGGCACCTCCCCACCAAACGGCACAACCTAGACAGGGAAATCATGCATAGTATTCATCAGACGTAGAGTTAATCTTTCGTTCTATTAACATGATTCAATTAACAGATCCATATGCCAATGTAAGTTTCAATTTTGAGGAGCCTGAATTCCATGTATCAAACAGTGGAATCGGAGGAAGTTCCAGAGGCTCAGGGTATAGGGGAAGACATGGATCTTTCAAAGTCCACTAAACCAATTCTACCCCTGCTAGAACTGTGTATGCGGCAGAAACTCGTGGTAGAGCCCTTCAAAGATCTTATCCAGAACAAGCAAGTTCTTCCACAATAGGTAAACTCAGTCCTGATACAATTATTCTGTAAGATCGGTTGAAGGTTCAACCTTCTTCCTCTCAGCAAGTAAATAGACCTAATCGGTCTAATATTCCAAAGCCATGAGTATTACCAACTCCTACACCGATACAAGATGCATCATCATCCAAAACATCAACATCCAAGGCACCTACTATACCACATGTTTCTATTGGGAAACACAGAACATTGGATCAAAAGTATGATGTATTGAAACACAAGGCCTAAGTACTGGACAAGTTATCTATTTTGGATGCCTTGAATTTATAAAAGGATCTTTGGGAGGCACTCATTGAGGCTTTGTCAAGTCCTCAGGAGTTTGAAATTGAAATTACTGCAGCTGAAGTCTACCATGTAGATAATAATCCCGCAAAATGCCATGTAGTGATATCTTTCACAGATGAAGATGAAGATGATGTCATGCATGGACACATTAGACCTTTGTATTTATCAGGCAAGGTCAATGGTGTGGACATCCAAAGGGCTTTCACTGATAATGGTTTAGGAGTCAACCTCATCCCCATTCGTACACTTCGTCGATTGGGCCTTAAGGAATCTAATTTATCTCCTTCTACTATGATGTTACAAGGATATGATAAAAATGTACAAGAACCACTGGGTGAGATTACACTCAAAACATAGTTTGTAGATCTTGTATCCAATTCAGTTTTCATGGTTGTTGATCAAGACTCAGCCTTCAACATCTTGCTTGGAAGACCCTGGCTACATCAACATGCGGCTATCCCTTCATCATACAATCAATGTCTCAAATATTTCCATCAATGGTCAAGTTGGGACATTGTATGGTGATAAGTCCCTATTCAAGACATGTGAATCTCAATACATTGAGGTGGAATTCTATCACATGAAGGGAAAGGAGAAATGCAATACAAGGGAGATTACCAAAGATAATGCTCCATATGGTTTGGAGAAGATTCCAGTATATCCATTTGAAAATGTGAGTACAGATTATGTGTTTCCTATCAGTCAAATTGACTAGATCGAACCAAATCAAAATACTCTTATGGAAAGATCCATAATGTCAATTACGGAAATCGAGCCAGACAACATGGGAGAAATTAGTGAGCCACCAAGCAGTTATGAAAGCCCAAATGGAGATGTCTTCATTTCATCTGCTGAAATCCAGCAAGTCTATACTTCACCATTTAGGCCAGAAGAAGCTATAGCAATGTCAGAGGTGAATAATGATGTTGATTCCCAATCCATCATCTCCTATTTATTACCCATGGAAGACCCTTCATCATAAATCGGACCGGAAATGGAAGCTTCTTCTTAAAGATGTTCAAATTTTAACATCTCTTCTGATCATGGAAATTATGCTTCATCATCCACTATTCATGTAGAAATAGAAGAAATAACACATGTTGAAGAAGAAGAAGAAGATCTCAGGGATTCTCCTCCAGCATTTGAAGAGGGTATCACCACCACCGTGGATGAACTCAAAGAAATAAATCTGGGTACAAAAGAAGATCCACGCCCCACTTTAATCAGTGCGGACATGACTCATAAAGAGAAAACGATGTATATTTCATTTCTAAATCAAAATCGAGATATATTTTCTTAGAACTATACAGAGATTCCAGGGCTTGATCCGGATGCTTCCACTCATCGTTTTGGTTTACCAGAAGAGCATCGAGGATTCAAACAAGCCGCTAGAAGAACACACCCAACCTATGCTTCCAAAATTGAAGCCGAAGTGGATAAGCTTATCAAATCAAACTTCGTCAGAGAAGTTCAATATCCCAAATGGTTGGCTAATATTTTCCCAGTGAAAAAGAAGAATGTGCAAATTAGAGTTTGCATTGATTTCAGAGATCTTAATCGGCATTGTCATAAGGGTGATTTTCCAGTTCCGATTACAGAACTCTTAATTGATGCAACAGCTAGATATGAAGCACTTTCCTTCATGGATTGATATTCCGGATATAATCAAATCTGAATGGATCCAGAAGATGAGGAATCCAAAGCCTTCAGAGCCCCTCAAGGTGTATTTTTCTATCAGGTAATGCCATTTGTACTAAAGAATGCAAGCGCAACATATCAGCATTCCATGAATCGTATCTTCAAACCCTTTTTAGGTAAGTTTGTTGATAGTTATGTGGACGATTTGGTGGTCAAATCCAAACAATGTTCTTATCACTTGGCTGATTTGTATGTCATATTCCGCTAGCTTCGACAACATAATTTGAAGATGAACCCCTTAAAATGTGCTTTTGGGGTAACCTCAGGAAAATATCTCAGCTTCGTTGTATGCCATCGTGGTATTGAAGTCGATCCTGAGAAGTCAAAGTCAATCCTTGGTATGTCACCTCCTCGTAATTTAAAGGAATTAAGAGGACTTCAAGGACACTTGGCCTATATTCGGTGTTTCATCACCAATTTGGCCGGAAAAAGATTACCCTTCCCCAAATTGATGAAGAAGGGATTCACTTACAAGTGGACTGAAGAATGTAAATAATCATTCAATATTATCATGAAGTATCTCTTGATTCCTCCGGTGTTAATGCCACCTGTTGAAGGAAGGCCACTTATCCTCTATGTGACAGCCTTAGAGGGATCATTGGGTGCCTTTCTTACTCAGAAGAATAATGCTGGGAATGAAACCAACCTTTACTATCTCAGTCAGACTATTCTTGAAGAAGAAACCTAGTATTCAAATATTGAGAAGTGTTGCCTGGAATTATTCTTTGCAGTTCAGAAGTGGAGACACTACCTGAAACATCACGAGGTCCAATTGGTATCTCACAATAACCCGCTCAAATTTATCCTTAGTCGTCCAATGCTTACAGGACGTCTGGCAAGGTGGGAAGTTATCTTCTAGCAGTTCGACATTCAGTATGTGTCTCAAAAGGCAATAAAGGGCCAAGATCTGGCTTATTTTCTTGCTGAACATCCTTCAGTAGAAGATAAATCTTCAGATATTGAACTCCTTGACGAGGAAGTCTTCTCTATTCAGAATAGTCCTCAAGTATGGGAAATTTATTTTGATGGTGCTTCCAGAAGTCCAACAGGGAAGAAAATGAATGATCCTAAATTCAACAAGGTTGGAATTGGAGTTATACTCATTTCCTCGGAAAAGGAAGTGTTACCTTCTTCCTTCTCATTATTGGGAGGCGGGACAAATAATGAAGTAGATTACCAAGCTCTCATCTTAGGCTTGGAGTTGTCGCTTCAATCACAAGTAAATCACTTAAAGGTGAAAGGTGATTCAGACTTGGTAATAATACAAGTCAATGGTGATTATTCCATCAAAAAAGAAGAATTAATCCCTTTGAATGATTACGTTAGAGAGATAATGGTGGAATTTCCTACAGAACCGACATTTTCTTATGTCCCTCGATCACAAAATGCTCAAGATCATTCACTGGCTAATATAGTCACATCTCTAGAAGATCCAAATCAGGACGAGACAACCATCATTATTGCCCACCGTCGTACAATTTCACCTTATGTTCGAGCCAGAACAGAGGAGATCAATGAAATTAGTCCCATTCCTGAACCGTATGGTCATACTATAGGATGGATGACACCTATCAAGGAATACCTTCAAAATGGAACACTTCCACCTGATAGAGCTGGGAAAGAAAAAGTAAGGATACATGTGGTCAATTTCACTCTTGATGATATCCCTAATCACATAGAGAATGTTCTCTACAAAAGGGGTTTTGATGGAGTTCTCTTCAGATGAATTGATGGTGAAAAGACAATGGCCGTCATGAAAGAAGTGCATGCAGGAGTTTGTGGTGCCCACCAGTCTGGACATAGACTGTCTGATCAGATTCGAAGGCTTGGATACTTTTGGCCTTCAATGATACCAGATTGTGATGATTTCACAAAGAAATGTCATTCATTCCAAGTACATGACAACATCATTCATCAACATCCAGAGTTGCTTCATATAGCTAAATACTCGTGGCCATTTTGCACATGGGGAATGGATGTGGTGGGACCTTACCCTTCAGCTACAACCAAGCAGTTTAAGTATATTCTTACTACTAATGACTTATTCTCCAAATGGTAAGACGTAATAACTCTTAGGGAAGTCAGTTCTAAATTCATTATTAGCTTGATAAAGTCTAACATCATTACCAGATTTGGTGTCCCTCATACCGTATTGATGGACAATGGCACCAACTTCTTTTCATCTAAGGTGAAGATGTTGTATCAAGAATACAACATAAATCCAATCATTCATCTCGGTATCATGCAACGGCTAATGTCCAGATAAAATCCTTCAACAAGACTCTGTCAAATATACTACAAAAGATGGTGGATAAAGATAATAAGTCATGGCCTGAGAAACTCTTTCATGCTTTATGGGATTATCAGATCACCACCCACACTGCAACGTGATCAACTCCATATTCACTGATATATGGAACCGAAGTAATCTTTCCCATTGATGTTCAACTACCCTCGCTCAGAGTATCTATTTGTGATCAGTCATCTACAAATGAACTATCTCAAAAGCGATTGGATGAATTGGGACGGTTAGATGAGAAATGATTGTGTACACTGAACCTCTTGGAAGTCTATCATAATCAAATAGCATGATCTTTCAACAAAGAAGATCATTTTATTCATTAGTTCAGGGATAATTGGTATTAGTTCTCAGAACTCCAATGATACCAGGAAAGAAACCTCCCAAGATTGAACCAAAGTGGTAAGGACCTTATTCAATACATAAGGTCTACTCCAATGGAGCTTATTCTTTAATCTCAATGGATGGAGAACTCATCACTATAGCAACCAATGCCAGATTTCTGAAGAACTATTTTTTATAAACACAAAATATATTGTTGCGGTCCATACATATGAACATAAACTATTTGTATTACCTTCGTCCCACATGATATTAAATTGTGACATCCTAACTACATGATGCTAAACTATACAAAAGTCTCTTATGTCCAGCAAGAAATTAAACTACAACATTACGGTCCATACATATAACATTAAAATATTTGTATCATAACCAACGGTTCATGCATATGACCTTAAACTATTGGAATTTCACATTGTCCATCATGACGTTAAACTACACCATCGATGGTCCATACATATGACCTTAAACTATTTGTATTACTTTTTTCCCACATGACGTTAAATTGTGATGTCCAAAATACATGACGCTAAACTGTACAGAAGTCCCTTGCGTCCAGAAAGATGTTAAACTGCATAATCAATGGTCCATTCATATGACCTTAAACTATTTGCAAGCCCCTTACGTCCCGTAAGACGTTAAAATGCATAACCAACGGTCCATGCATAAGACCTTAAACTATTCGCACTTTCGTCCAACATGAAGCTAAACCATATCATCCCTTTTTCATCTAACATGACGCTAAACTGTGAAAAAGTCCCTAATACGTCCAACATGACGTTAAAATGTGTTATCCTTTTTCCTTACAGTATGACATTAAACTGAACAGTCCCCCTTTCGTCCAACATGACGTTAAACTATATTGTCCCCATTGTCCTACCTACATGACGCTAAACTGTACATAAGTCCTTTAATATGCCCTAAATAACATTAAACTGTACTTTGCCCCTGCTACATGACATTAAACTATGCAGCACCAATAGTCCTAACTGAAAGACTTTAAACTGCATAGTCCCTTCATATGTCCTACATGACATTAAACTGTGCATCGTTAAGGTTGTTGTTTCCTCTTGTTTCTCACACAGAGTATGAATCACGTGAGCTTAGAGAAAACATCAACCATAACACCCTCTCTAGGCCACTAACCATGTGTAAGTCCCAACACCATTTTCAGGTCATTGTCCCCAAGAACAACTTGATCACTAATTCATTCTTTAATTGAACTATGTGGACTTTGATCCTTGTCTTCCAGGATGGGTACGTAGGAAACCTCCCAAGTTTCAATCCCAAAACCAATCTATTCACACCGGTTCACCTCCATCTCATATGATGTTGATTCGTGAAACCGTCCCCAGAATCAATATCTTTACATTTGTTCACCTTCGTCCTTGCCATACGATATTAAACTGTACACCATTTTTTGCCCTGTACGACAATAAACTACAATATTCTTTGATACCCTCATTTGAGAGGGAATCATTATTTACATTGATTTTTCAATCATGTTTCATTCTAAAGACTATGTGCATACATGGCAATGCCTGAACCTTTTATCTTGGGTTAAACTATCATTGCACTAAAGTCCCCTTTCACCCTTCACATGTACGAACCAAATTTGTAAAAAGGGTATTTCTAGAACTATGTGGGCTTGATTACCATCCTTATGGGATACGTAAGAACATTCGAGTGTCCCTTGAATCTATCCCCAAGTCTTTTGGGCCTAAACCCAAATTTCACTTTCAGTCCCTTGGCTGAAAAGTCCCCATGAAAACACACACTGTGTATTTCTTATAATGGTCTGAGCTCTATGACCCTAAACTATGATATCCCATACTTTAGTCCAAGACTATATTAAACTGTATTTCAAGAACTTCGTATGGCTTGATTCCCATCCTTATGGGATACGTAGTGAAGTTTAATATTTCAATTCAAGACCCAGCCACAACCTGATTATGGTTAGCATTGATCTCTGTATCTTTACATACATTGAACAATACCCATTTTTATGTGTCATAATCCTAACCTTAACTATTTTCAGATCTTCATAACCCTTTTTCCTGAATTCTAAACACAAAATGTCCAAGCTCTGAGAATTATTTTTCCTAACCATGCATCACGTGCCCTTAGGCGGCCTTGCATAAATAGTCTACATAACAGGCCTTTCAGTCAAAAGATGCTATTATTTGACTTTGAATCCAATGCCCATAGGCAGCCCTGTATAATTTAACCCCCTAATGGGTTTGTTAAATAATGGTAAATTCATTATTAGGATGAAAACATCTTTTTTTCCTTAGTTGTCTTAACGACGATATGTAAGGATCGGAAAAAATAGCCATTCTTTACATATTAGTCTCATACTCTTTCATGATATGAAAATATTCAAGTCTATGGTTTATATTTCTCTTCCCTACGCTTGGGTCAGACCTTCGTAGGATTGACATTCATCCAGTTCATAGACAATCTTGTTTGGAAATATCTTCTCCATATTCAATTACCTCTCTCCATACATCAAACTCTATGATTTGGAAAATTTGAATCTCCATAAACTTCCACTGGCTTTTAGTAGTAGAAAGGTAAATTTATGAGAGTTCTTTTGCCTGACTATTAAGCATGTGCCCTTAGGCGGCCTTGCATAAACAGTCCACATAACAAACTTGCCAGCCAAAAGATACTAGTATTTGACTATGCGGCCAATGCCCTTAGGTGGCCCTACTTAATTCAACCCCCTAACGGGTTTGTTATATAATAGTAACTTCATTCTTGGGAACTACTTATTCTAATGTCTTTTATCCCTTTTTCATATCATTCCTCAGATTCAAAATTTCTTAAGTCATGGTTTACATTTTTTTCCCTCATAGTTGAGTGTGGTAATATGTTTTCAGATAAATTGTTATGAAATTGAGTCAATTTTAATTCATTCGGTCAAAGCTATTTCGACCTTAAACATTAGCCTCTTTATGTACGATGTGCATGAGTTTAAACTGCCCACAAAAGACAAGGGAACTCTGAATAAAAGTCAAGTTCTATCTCACTAAACATATATTTCGTATGGTTTAGGTAATATTGAGCAATTAAAAGATTCAATGTTTGTAGGATTATTTATATTAATCCTTGTAAAACATCAAACTATTCTTACTAGGCCCATTGGATTAGGTAAAATTTAACGCAGGTAGTAGGAAAATACCTACACAAGTGATGGAAGTTGAAAGCATTATTTCCATTTGATGCACAAGAATTTGAAGGACATCCACAGATTTGAGTCTCTTTTCTTTTCCAAGAAATTACAAAAGGCTGTCAACATAAGTCTTCACTTGATGAAAAACATCCCGAGCTTCATCAGAAGCTACTTGAAGCTCATACACCCGACCAACTTCACTCTTTTCAGCCTGATGGAGTGCTTTCTTGGCATCCACAATGGCCATCATGCCATTTGTTTGAGCTCCCTCCAATGAATTATTGATTGAGTCAAGTTATCCAGTAATAGCATCTAACTGTTGCTAGAGGTTCATCTGCTGGACGACTTTATCTTTGATTTTATGCTTCAGCTCTTCCATCTTGACAGCATAGTCAGCCTCAGCTCGGGATACTGCAGCCTCAAATTTACTAATATTGGCTAACAGTTTCACCCTGGTTAGATCTTCACGACACTTTTTCTCCTATTCCCTCCTTGAGATGAGTTGTTTCACCACGGCATGGATCTTTTCATATCCAAAACCGCCAAGTCCTAGCATGATGAACAGTGATGACAATCGAGAGATCTTCGATGATAGCTCTTCTAAGGGAACCTCAGATATGATTTTCCATATGTTGTTCCATGCCTTGGGTTGTGAAAAGATGCGCGCCTTAAGCACCTATGTGTCTGATTCGACATCATCATCAGAGGGGGGCATGTAATCTGGGATTAATGCACTTAAAGAAGTCCAATTTTCTGCTCCTTATCCCATGACCTGTGCTTCTTCTCTTTCAATTCCCATTGGGGAAGAGGTTGTGACATTACCTCTAGATCTAGACACTACAATTGATGGACCTACATAATTAATTAAAAGCTTTGGTTAGTTTCAAAGGATAACAAAAGAATCGATTGTCTCACAAATTAAGTACAATAAAAAATATTGTTATCCCTTACCCAATGGTAGATCAGCAACCTGAGAAGACTCCTCCCCATCTTTCCCAGTCTCAAAAGGATCTTCAAGATGGGTCTTAGGAGGGTTTAATGGGTTTAGCTCCACTTGAGATAATGTTTCTACAATGGTAGCGTTGACATCAATGTCCACACCCTCTTCAGGAATGGGTAGTTCAGCAGCTTCCTCAAATAGAATTGCATGTTTGAACTGATCACGATTATACATGTAATAAAAAGTTATTCTAAATAGGACAAAGGATGACACTCACGTCCATAATCTTCTATATTTCATGGTAATTTAATATGATTTATAATATCTTTGAAAGATGTGCCAAGTTGTATCATTTCATCTAATGTCATCTCAGAATCCTGGTTAGTCTCACTAGTGGGAGCTTTTGATGTGTCTTCTTGGCGACTTACGTCATGCGACCCCTGACCCTGGACAACATCATTGGATAAAATAGTGGTATCAGTTGCAACAGCCTCCAAAAGCTCTAATGTAGGAGTGTAACCTGAAGTATCATAGAATGGAAGTCAATCAGTGTTTCATTCAACATTTTTTGAATCATTGTTAACATACCAAAAACAGGTTCTTCTCTTCTTGCAACAGTAGCAGGATGGATTCTGGGAACAGATGCGGGCTCTTCTCCAGGAGCATCCAAGTCAGCCTGAATTTGCGATTGTTCCACAACACCTTCCATGGTTCTCAAAGGAGGATCAGTCCTTTCCCTCAAGGGGGAAATTGAAGAAGCCCCTGCAATCCCATGTAAAATGAGCAATCTTTTCATGGTTTAAGACTCATGATTACCCGAAGGACTTACCACTGCCAATGAAGCATTTAGTTGTGTACTTCCTCCTTAGTTACCTTTCTTTATTTGGTTTTTTGGGAGTATCGGCAGTCTCCCTTATTGGCACATTAATTGGAGAATGAAAATCCATTGCCATCTCCACATCCATGGTCTGCTGGCCTGGAGATATCTCACCCGATTCGCGAGGAGATTCAGCAGCATCCCCATTGGCAGTACCACTAGGGCCATATTGTGGTGAAGGAACCTTAGTAGTTTCTTTCTTTGAAAGCTTCAAGATGAAGAAAATAACTTCCTTGAGTAACAAAGATTCGACTGAAATCATGTTGTAAAGCAAATAAGGAATGAAAACGTACATCTTCAGGAGCCACATACTCATGCCACTCCTCATCAGTGGCGCCGTGATCCATCATTTCCTTCACCCACTTGGTGATAGGGATAGAATCATCAGTGGAAAATATATAGGTCCTCAAATCCTTGACATATGATCTTACTTCATCAGAGTTATCCTTGAAATGAATATTTTCAGGAGCCTGAAGAGTCCCTATTCTAGGAAGATATATCTCTTCAGATAGCTCCAGGAAGATAGTTTCAGTATCACAGTACACATCCCACCATGTCTGGATGGCCTCTAGTTGTAGATATGCAGGTGTACTAGAATTCTGCGAAGAGGGTCCTAAAATCTTGGATTTTAATTTCTTTATAGCTCCTGCAACTATAAAAATAGAATGAAAACTTGTTACTCTATAAAGTTACTAGAAATTAAATTGCCTCAATAAAGTAACTCACCAGGATTTGATGGAGTGGCTCTATTGATTTTGATAGGAGTATTATATATGGAACGTGGGTACTTTGACACATGTTGTATCTCCTGAGAATCTGATGAATTAGCCTCAGTTTAAGAACTCAGTGAACCAGCTTCAAGAGTGGAAGAGTCACCTGCCACCTGAATTGTTTCTTTCTCAATGGTTCTCTTATTCTTCCCCACACGATAAATAGGTTTATTCAATATTGCCTTAGGATATGATGCTATCTAGTTTTCAGCATACCATATGGCCAAATTTCTTACCGCTTCAGCATCAGGTAAGTCAAAGACTGCCCCAGTCATTTCCATAGCCATTAGCAACCATAGTTGCCAGGAAACCATTGGATGTTTCTCTGATCTGACATGAACTGGAGAAGATACAACAGTTGTCTGTAGACACTTGAATTGGCGTGCAAATCGATATGGAGCATAAGAATCACATATTATTTCCCCATCAATTCTGGTGGCCAATACACCATCTCTGCATGCCATCATATAAGACCTCTGTTCCAAGCTGGCTGATCCATCGTCAACAAATCACCCTATCGGAGGATTTCCATAGGGAAAGATGTGGAATTACTTATGCATACCCAACCTTGGCCTAATATCATAGGCATTTAGGGACAAAGGACAAACTCAAGAGATGTCCTGAACAGATGGCCTGAAATAACTTCCCGGAATCTGTATTCTATTCCGTACAGCGTATGTCTGGAAGTTAGTCACGATCCATCCCCATAAAACTTGGAATGGTACCACTAATATCAAGGGAGACTTACCCATATAGACATGGAGTAAGATCCTATGAATCTTTTCCAAAATTGGGGTTGCCAACCCCATCATCTTCCTCTCATCCAACATGGCTGCGATAGTGAAGGTCCCTGGCCAGAAACATCCCTTCGAATCTCTAACTGGAAAAAGATAGACACTGAGCCATAACTCTAAAAAGCCTGCCAGACAGATCTTCTCTGAGATTTTATGATTCACTTCATACCCCCATTTATCAAACTCTCCTGCTTCCAGAGTCGGCCATAATGTGCCAAGAGCACCTCTCTTATCCCCTCTAGGGAAGTTAGTAGGATGAGTACAGGTGGGCACCTTTTCCCTCTTCTTCTTGAGAAACATATCCATCCATTCCTCTGGATGAATATCCCTTATAGAGGGAGTTTTTGAAGTCTTTGAGATTTTGATCTTATGATAAATCTTCAATAACTCTCGAACCAAACCCGGAGTCTTCTCTGGATCGTTCAAGGTTGCCTATGGAGGGATGAATTCATCATACATATCACACAAAATTGGAACCCCTGAGATCTTTTAGACATCCCTCAAACTAATTCGTACTTCTCCATGGGTCAGATGGAAAGAATTAGTTTCTGGGCTCCAGCGGCTAAGCAAATCTGGTGAAAAATTATCATTCCTATACACATACGTCTGCCCAACCCAGACGGATTCATAAATTGCAGCTCCCTTCAGATCCTCAACAAAATCTTCACAAGTTTTTGGCACCCAATAAGCCCACATCCAAGTTGGATTCACCCTTCCTCCAGAACGGAATTCCCATTTCTCCATCCAGCCTTTGGATTGATCCATCTGAGAATTTCAAAAAATTGAGGGATAACAATGTGGTTGCAGCTCTGGTTTGTGAGGTTTTAGATCTGGTGCACATGAGATATGATGCATTATATAGGCTTTCTTTACTGTTCCAGCATTAAAAAATGTTCTTGCGATTGATACATTTTCTGAAGAAAAGTTGGTGTATGAATGAAAACAAGAAGGGGGGAGATAGCTCTTTGCCTCAGGAATATTGACATCTTGCATATGACCATGGATATATAGAGGCAGATGGATACTGTGTGGGAAATAAATGTGATATTTCTTCAGATACTTAGCTAATTCTGGGAGAGTACTATCACAGACAGTATAGTAATCGTGGCTAATGATTTCCGTCATATCACCAATTCTATTTCTTTCCATTTCATCGGCCCTTCCGATTCTCTTTGGAGCCATTGAATCTGCACAAAAGTTGAATAATTAACTCTTAAAGTCAGTTAATTTTTCATAAAATTTGTGAAGAAAAGTAAAAAAATGGATAAGGCATTATGGCGTGCAAGTCCCATAGTTGGCACGCAAGTCTCCTTCGGTCGCGCAAGTATTGGTTGCGTAGGTATCACCGAACAAGTCCAAATACCTTAACAAAAGCGTGACACAAGAAACAAGAAGCGCAGAATAGAGGAATCACTTGCATGGACGAGAGAATGCCGACAGCCAAGCTGCGCGCCGAGTGAAAGAAATCCACGAGAGCCGAGTGCTTTGCGCGGAATGGAGACCCCTATTTATAGATGTAGCCATAACCCTACGTGTCGTACCCTGCGCGAACAAAGGCCCACCTGCACACCATACCCTGCACGCCCCATTTTTCTTTTGGTTATCAGTTTCCTCAGAGTCAAATCCTGACTCCTTTTGGATCCAGCTCTAAGGGGGGACTTTATTTTATGCTCCTTTTTTCACAGAGTCTAAATGACTGGAAAAGTGTAAAATCTTAAACCAAAGTGATTCATCCTTTGAACAAATATCAAAAATTGAAAAAGGAAGGAAGAAAGAGAACATTGCACAAGTGTCGTGCAAGTTTTACCATGGTCGTGCAAGTATACTTGCGCGCCGCCTACTGGTCACGCATGTGACTTGCGCACCCTAAGTTATTGTTTCCCAGGGTCTTCTGTAGCCTATAAATAGACCCGATGGGCCCCCATTTCGAGAGGATTTTTTCCAGAATTTAGATATAGAGCTCTGAACACCCAAGTCTCTTCTTCAAGTCTTCTGAACACTTCTAAGGTAATTCTTTACCTACAATGGAAGATCTAAACAAGAGTAATAAGTTCTAAGTGTTAGAATTCACTAACACTTGCACGCCTATGTGTTTTACCCTTAAGGGAAATGGACACACTTGAACGCCACCTTACCTATTCACTGAAACTTGCGCGCCACTCTTCTGGAAGTATCTTGGGATAATTCTAAGGTCTTTGGTCAAGGATTGCCCAAGAATAACCAAACTGGTTTACAATCGCACAAGTACCTATGTGCCGCGCAGGTATACCTGCGCGTCCAGGACTTGCGCTCCCATACAGTACCTGCACGCCTACTAGGACTTGCATGCCCCTATCTTTTTGGGTGCCACTTTCTGCCCATTTAACCCTGCTTATGCCATTCCACCTCTCCTATTCAAGATTCAGTCTTCAAGACACTCTTCAAAGCCATTTATGGCATGTTTTCTTGATTTACTTCCTTATCTGAAAGGAATTCTATGTAACATATCTTAAAAACATAGTGATTCACATATATTTATGTCACTAATGTTGGAGATTTCATTCATTCAACCTCATCCATTAAGATGAGAGAATCATTAAACTATGGGCCTCCTTTTCAAGAGTAAGCCCCAGTCCTCCTAATCTTGGTCCTCCTTTTCACGAGTAATCCCCAGTCATAATTCCACTTAACCTGGGCCTCATTTTTAGGAGTATGAAACAGTTCATGTTCTCTTAATTGGGCCTCCTTTTCAGGAGTAATCACCAAGTTCCTTAACATGGGCATCCTCCTAAGGAGTATGACCCAACCATAATTCCTTTAACCTAGGCTTCCTTATCAGGAATAAACCCCAGTTTCAAATTTAGAAATGTGGGAGTCCTCCTTAGGAATAATCCCCATGTCCTCATTAATTTGGGAATCCTCCTTAGGAGTAATCCCCAAGTTCTTTAACGAGGGCCTCCTTTTTAGGAGTAAGCCCCATGTCCCCAAATATGGGCATCCTCCTCAGGAGTAAGCCCGAACCATAATTCTCTTAACCTGGGCTTCCTTTTCAAGAGTAAGCCTCTAGTAAAAAATATGGGAATCCTCCTTAGGATTAAGCCCCAACTCCCTTAATTTCTCTAAGTCCCCTAACCTGGGCCTCCTACTCAGGATTAAGCCCCAGTTTTAATTTCTCTTAACCAGTCCTAATTTACTTCGGATCTCGGCTTCCTTCTCAGGAGTAAAACCCAATCATATGTCCCCTTCTAATTTTGGCCTCCTTTTAAGGAGTAAGACCCAAGTTAGAGTATCCAAATATACATAAAGTACATATACCTTTATGGACCCTGTTCCTGGATTTCATCCTTGAATTAAATCCTAATCTTCATTTATCTGGGAAGTCATACAAACATAAGCCCCACATTATTTCTTATGATTGCATCTTTCATGGCACAATTGTCTAGTTTTACCAATACCTCTTGTTTCTCACACCGAGCATGACTCACGTGAGCTTAGAGTTTAAAAGTAATTATGACATCCTTCTTTGAGACATCAATAATAAACATCAAAATCCCTTACTCGAACTATGTGGGTTCTGATTCCTTTTCTAAACAAAGGATACATAGGTAGCCCATCTGCGGGTTCGACCCCAAGTATGAAATAATCCATGTCCATCTGAATGACAATAAACTTCAAGTGCCCCACTGAGTGGCTTTAAAACCATCATGGTCTTCATAATGACCAAGAGACTTCTATATAATGCGTCAAAGGATACCATTGACCGATAATATCTTACAAATACAGATGATTCTCTATCGATGAAGAACCTAGAATACATATAAAAGATTCTCTAAATTTCCTACATACTTAATCATTGATTGTTATATCTAAAGGAAATATCATTTTATACTTGGTAATGTAAAAAGGATTCATGAACATAACTTAAATCTATAAAGAGAGTCCCAGAGTAGACAATAATTTCTCTCAAAAAGGTGTGATGAGTCCGACCTCCCATCCTCTCGACCAATGAAAATTACTAAGGCTCATCAGTCCACAACTAATGAGGGCCTACCTTTGGAAAGTAGGTCCAAATGGATATGGAATCATTGGATGTTTTTGGTTCTATGAACAAACCCATTAGAAACTGATTGGAATGTCTGAACCTTGAATCAACGAGGTCATCCCTAATTCCAGAGGAAACAGACCTCTTTCAAGATTGGGAGTCTCAGTCAAGATGCTTGGAGGAGGATCCCTAATCTTCTCTCCAATATGCAGTTACTCCCTTCACTCTAATGATATAGCTGGAGGTTCAAAATAAGGATGAGGTAGTGGAAAGGATGCAATCAAGAGGAGGTCTACCATGAGAGGGGAGTTAGCCAATTTTATTAAAGGGGTATTCCATCTACAGTAAGTCTCCACTACCATGGCCTTCTATGTATCAGCTAGTATGGAGTAGGAATCAACAGTTCTAGTCATGATCTCTTGCTCCTCATCCTTTTACCATGATCCCATGACTATGGTTCTTTGATTTTAGAGGCCATGTGAATCTTCAGAGTTTGTTCCCAGTCAGGGCTTAGTACAATAGGGGTGGGAAGGTTCAACACCTGCCTCTGTAGCATTAGTTGCTGACCAGGTATTTCTAGCATAAGAAACAGCAGCAGGCCCCTACCCCACCAAGGGTAGGCAGTGCAGGAGGAGGCTGACCTCATTATGATCGTAAAGGACTTCAACCAGGGCACGGTAGGGGAGGAGGCTGACAGCCAAGGGGTAGAGGACATGGGTGTGGGAATTTTCACGCCATAGAGGCAAGGGTTCTAGCATGGATAGATTTCGTTTGAGTTACAATTAGTATGTTCCTTACTCTTGCATGTGTCTTGTTTGATACGAGAGACTCACACTCCTTTCTTACACCTAGTCTAGTACATGCTATAGGTCGAGGCGTCGAGAGACTTTCCATGACCCTAGTGTTGAGTACTCTGGTTGGTGGTCAAACTAGGTTGTTTTTTGTTTTATGGGGATATAGACTAATCTTGGGGCCATATCAGTCCAATGGGGATCTCTTTCTCCTAAATATACAGCTATATGATGTTATACATGGCAACAACTAGATGTTTTCTATGCATGTTGTCATTGGATACTTCTAGATAAGAGTGATGTTCTTAGATGTGGATGGCCAGTGAGTGGATTTTTATGGAAAAAACAAAACTTACATGGGTAGTCGACATGTGGATCCTCTTATATCCGTAGTGGACGAGTTGTCAGCTGGGTCAATATATGTTGATATGGTAGAATCCCAAGGGATTATGAGAGAATTCCCAGATGTTTTTATTGGATTTTTTGACTATACCCCCTCGATGTGACATTGATTTTGGTATATAATTACAACTCACTACCCATCTGATTTCAATCACTCCCTATAAGATGGAGCCTTCTATGTTGAAAGAGCTGAAGATTTATATTTACAATCTGATCAGGAAGGGATTTAACTAGCCTAATGTATCATCATGGGGTTCTACAGTATTGTTTTCAATGTAGGTGGATGGTGGTCTAAGGCAATGTATAGAGGACTGGAGACTTAATCAGGTAATAGTCAAGAACATTTACTCTCTTCCAAAGATAGATAATATTTTCAACTAGTAAAGAGGAGTAGGTTGGTTCTCTAATATCGATCTACGGTTAGGGTATCACCAGTTAAGGGTGATGGAGGGTGACATATTCAAGACTACATTTAGGTGCAAATATGGGAAATTCGAGTTCGTGGTCATGTTGTTTAGTTTTGATAATGCAATGACCATGTTCATGGGGCTTGTGAATTCCATTTTCCACAAGTTCCTGGATCGTTCATCATCATTTTCATTGGTGAAATCCAGATTTACTCAAAGTCATAGGAGGAACACATTGAACATTTGATGACTATCTTAGAGGTTCTTTAACGCCACCAGCTCTATGGGATTTTATCCATTTGAATGATCTAGATGCAATGGGTTCACCTACATGAACATGTGGTGTGTCAGTAGGGGATAGAAGTGGACCTGTCCATGGTCAAGGAAATTGTTTCTTGGGAACCTCCCAATAACGTGGCATAGGACCATATCATTCATGGTCTGGAATGATTTTACTAGAGGTTCATTCCCATATTCTCTCAAGTTGCAACTATTTTGATCGAGTTAACCTAGAAAGAACATGATTTTGTGTAGAGAGAGAATTTTCTTCTAGATTTTATCTTTCTAAAATGGAATCTAGTCAATGATCATGTGACCAGGTTTTTAGATGAGGGGTGATGTTTGAGGTGATCTATAACACATTTGGTTTAGGATTGGGATTTGTGCTGATGAAACAGTAGGGAGTGATCTCTGATGGGTCTATGAAGTTACGTCCCCATGAATGTATTTATTCCACCCATGATCTGGAAATTTTAATTATCATTTTTTCATTGAAGATGTGGCAGCATTACCTCATCGGAGTGTGCTTTGTGGTATTTACATATCACAAGAGCTTGTGGAATATCCTTTCCCACTGGTACTTGAATATGTGGCAGTATAGGTGGATATATTTTATCTAGGATTATGACTTCAAGATCTCTTACACCTTAGGTATGGGGAATGCTGTGGCTGATTCCTTGAGCAGGAAGTCACATAAGGAGGTGGTTTGGGATTCTGTGGGTGCTTGGAATGAAATGGAGGAGTTTTTTGCCCTGCACCTAGATGCAGAATTAGATGATGAAAGAGGTTTCCTATTTTATATGATAGTGCAGTCTTCCCTAATATGGTGGGTGGAGGATTCTCGGTGGGGAGACTCAGAGGCAGAAGTAATGCATGATCACATTGGCTAGGGTGATGTTATAGAGGGATGGTCAAAGGATGTACTGAATTTAATGTTGTTCCATGGTAATATGTTTTTCCTAGATATGATGCATGAGATAGTTTTCCGTGATATTCATATATCACACCTGGCGGTATACTTGAGAGTTTCCAAGATGTACTAAGGATTGAGGGAATAGTTTTGGTGGCTCGGGGTGAGGTGAGACTAGTAGATTTTTGTGGAAATGTGCTTAGTTTATCAGTAGGTGAAAGATGATAACTGTGTTCCATATGAATTGTTGAAACCCTTAGATTTCCCTGAGTGGAAGTGGGATTAAATATTGATGGATTTCATCAATGGGATACCCATAGCTCAGGGAGGTTGCGATGTTATTTGGGTAGTGGTGGATCGTCTGAGGAAATCAACTCATATCATAGCTATTATGGAGTCGAGCACAATTGATTCCTTGGTGAGAAGGTATGTGGATGAGGTGTTGTGGCTGCATGGGGTCCTGAGATCCTTCATATTTTATCACAATGGACATTTTAACTCATGATTCTGAATGGGATAATATCATTCTTTTGGCACTTATATTCACCTTATCACCACTTTCCACCCTTAGACGGATGGGCAGGCAGTGTAGACCATCCATACATTGGAGGATATACGATGAGTGTGTGTTCTAGACTTTAGAGGGTTGTGGGTATGACACATGCCTCCAGTATAGTTTTCATACAATAATAATTATCACTCTACAATTAGCATGGCATCGTTTGAAGATTTGTATGGAAGACTATTTTGTTCACCCTTGTGTAAAACAATGGTTGGAGATGCATCTGTTCATGGACTAGATGTGGTGAAAAAAATGATAGAGAAGTTTCAACTTTTCAGGAAAGTATGAAGGAAGATCAAAACTAGTGGAAGTTGTATGTAGAATGCAGGAGGACGCCTTTGGTGTTTGAGGTTAGAGACTATTGTTTCAGAAGGTTTCCCCTTGATGTGGGTAGCTGAGGTTCGGTAGGGGGACCAAGCTCTCTTCGAGAGTCATCAGAACTTTTGAGATATTGGGACAAGTTGGTGAGGTTTTATATTAGCTGGAATTAAAACCATAGTTCAGAGAGGGTCCACGATGTCTTTCACATCCCCCAACTTCATAGGTATCTTCACGATGACTCCTATGTCATAGACTAGGGAGAGTTAGATATTGAGGATGATGAAATATTTAGGGAGAAGCTAGTGGAGGTCCAAGATCATCAAGAGAAGTTGTAGCCTGGGTGGAACATTCCTTTGGTTTGTGTGTTGTGGAAGAAATTTTTCCTCAAGGAGAGTACATTGGAGAAAGAAGTGGAGATTCATGTTCAATACCTGGATCTGTTTTTTGATTTTTCTTTTTGGATTTACTTATGATATGACGATTGAACTTGTATGATATATGATGACATGTCCCATTGTTCTCGAATGTGTTAAAGGTCATGACATATGACGAGAGGATGACCTGATCCCCAATCAAGATACATTAATTGTTATGTGATTAAACCTGTGCGGGTGAGTCAGTGTCGCCCAAAGACAATAGTATATTTACATGGAGGAATTAATTTCCCTTATCCATGTGTTGGGGTTGTGTGGTAGCTTATTTGTGCGGTTCTTTATGTGGTTGTTTTGGATAGTTGGTGTCAGAAAGGTGTTCTTCGATGCCTAGGTTTTTTCTTTAGATTTTGAAAAGCACAAGGTAGTTTAATTTTGAGAGGTATCTTATAGGGTGATTTTTTGGACCTCCCTTTCATCTAGTTTAGTTTTGAATACTCCAGGGAGAGAATAGTTTGATAGGAATATGATGTAATGGCCCAAACCTCTCAGGTAAATTCATTTGTGAAAATAAAGAGATAGAGATGAACTTGAGGCAATGTTGGCTAATTTCAAGTGTTTTACAAAAACTCCAGTTTCCCAGCAGTAGTTCAGTGCGTCAGGTAGTCAGTGCATCAGTGAGACATGGCGTTGGTGAGTTAGGGTGTCGATGAGTGATGGTATTGTTAGGTAAGGGAGTTGGTAGGTTAACGCATTAGTGTGTCAGGGAATAAGTGGGTTAGGGAATCAATGAGTCATGTCATTTGTTGTTCCGGGAATCGGTAGGTCAATGTGTTGATGAGTCACAGAGTTAGTGTAACATGGTGTTGGTGAGTCGTGGATTCGGTAGGTCCATGTGTCGGTAGGTTGGGGTGTTAGTAGTTCAAGGCATTAGTAATTCAGGGCATTAGTGATTCAGGGCGTCAGTAGGTCAGGGCATCGGTAGGTTATAACATCAGTGGATCAGGCGTAAATTACATGGGTGTAGTGACTCAGTGTCAGTGACTCAATGTCAGTGACTCGTGTCGGTGACACACCCGTTGGTGAGGCATTTCTAGTTTTCCCATGTTTTTACAGTTCCTCCCATGTCACATCTTTTATCGTTAAATGACTAACCTATAAAATTTTGACTATTTCTAAAGCCTTTTTCACTACCTTAGAGAAGAATAATTATATATTAATTATCCTAATGTGGGAGACCCTTGAAATGACAAAACCACATGCTTTGACCATGATCTATTTTTCATGTACTTTGAAATAACCTCCCTAATTTTTGGATATGTCCTTTATTAAGTCGGGGATCCAATATTCCTTCAACCTTTCAAGCCCCTTATTAGTATGCCAAGATAATTCCTCCCTAAATGAGTCATGCACCTGTGATAGATCACCCTTTGTCTTAGTTTTCCTTGGAGTTCTGTTTTTCTTGTGTGACCCCTGGTTCAATGTAAAAAAAGGAGTTTTTGTCTCCTATTTTTCCACGTAGGATTTCATTCACCTTTCTTAATATTTTTGAATTATGAGTGGTGGAAATAGTAATGTTCTATTATGGAAACTGTTAAATCCAAACATAAAAAAGAATAATGAGACCTATAGCATTGATAATAAAATAACCACTGGGGAAGAAGATGATGTTGATCAATTTTCTATTGATATCATTGAATAATGTTATAGATTGTTATAATCATGTGCCTTCTCAAAATCATGGTAGTTGGTGGTATTTTCATGAAAACCTATGATGCATTATTATTTTATCTCATGTTTAATTATCATAACATGAAAATATGATTAATCACTTATACATGGTAAAATAAATGGATATCATAGGATAAAAAACCTTGTGTGATCACCCATATTTATCAAAGCAGAATTATTGAACCCCTGTTGGCTAAATCTAAATATTCTTGGCTTGATGGTATGGTTGTTTTTTGGGTTCTGTTGGGTTTCATTCGCTGTGTGGCTTTTTGGGTGATGTGTTAGTATGAATTGGTTGCTGCAAGAGGGGTAATGGAATATCAAGTTGAGTTATATTTTATTTGGAATGGATGAGATTGTATTGAAATGAGACTACATCAGGGAAATATTACAGATTTTATGTAGTGTTTGGTAGTGGGGCTGTAAGACTAGGTTGTGTACGAATTTCATGGTTATGGGTGTGCTGGGGGTGGTGTTGTTGTGCAGTGGGACTTCAGACCTGGTGCTATGTTTGTTGTTGTGGTGGGATGACATTTGTTCTATCTTTAGAGGAATGGGTTTGTAGAATATGATGATGTGAGTTGTTGTTCTCATGTATTTGGTAGTTCCCCAGGTAAGGATGGAATGAAAAAATAATTTACTTATTTGTTACTAATGATAACTTGGTTAAATGGATTGGTTGGGGGGTTATGGTTTGGGTTTGCGGTTGTTTGTGTGGTTGTTCATTTAGAGGTAGCAGTAAAAAGTGTTTCTGTGTGGGATGTTTGATTATTTAGGAAGCAATAGGTTTGGCTGAGTGTTTTCTTAACTTTATATATAAATTGACTTCCCTTTTGATTCATATATGTACCCCACCCAAGATGAGCACTATAGGCAGACCACCCCTGTTGTTACAGGGGGTGTCTTCCCAACATCTTAGTGGGAGGAAGGATGGATAGTTAGATGTATTTTTCTCTAAATCCCTCTTTCGTACATGGTCAACCAAGGCCATTTGGGAAGGATGTAATGGATTGAGGTTATTACCCAATGTGTGATCCTGTGATGGTTTGGAGGACCAGGTGTCTATAGGAAAGGTATGTTTCCCAAGTGTCTTTAGGATGAGGTTGTGATTTGTAGACTAGGTGTCTATTGGAAAGTGTCTAACCCAGGTGTCTGTGGGCATATTGTGATGAATGTGGTAGAGTGGTTGTGTCAAGATGATATTCATTAGGGACTGAGCAGTAAACCAATGGGAAGTGGTGTAGGGTACCCAAATATTTATGTGATTATTATAATACTTTACATGACATGTGATATTCAGTGAGTGTTCCTTGGTGAGGGTGGGTTGGTTAGTTTTCCTTGTTACATTCTGTTGGTTTTTCTATTTCTCATAAGGTAATTAGTATGTTTTTCAAACATATGCATGAGTGACATTGGTTTTCTTACCAAATATTTCATTATGCTCAACCTATGAATGTAATACTATTTTCTGGGTTCTTTGAGGACATTGAGGACCCTGATGGACATTACTTGCCTAGGTGTGGGGATAGTTTCTATTTTCTTCTTAGTCTCATTTTCATTAGGTAATGTACTTGGGGTTTTATTTTATCTTGTTTTAGATTTTATTAAAAACACATGTGATAGTTTTCTTTCAGTTTCTTTTTATATATGGTTGTCAGAGTTGTTTGGGATTTACTAACATATCTACAGAACTTGTTTCCTATAAAGAGGTTAATACCTTCCATTTTGTGATATTTTCTACCCTTGGTGTTAGTCGCCACTCCGGGGTATATCGAATGAGGGAATCAACAGTCATTATCTCTTCTTCAACATGAAGAAGGAATGTTGTAGCAATTTTCCGCCTTCAATACTCTTAGAGAAGGAGGGTAGGTACATTGAGATTTCAAGATGTACAATGACATGAGATATTGTTACTCGTGGTTGGGAATAAGGTGATTGATTTAAGGGTTTATATCACAGTGCCTCACATGCAAGAATGCTAAGGTAGAAAATTAGAGACTTGCATGGTTTTTGAAACCATTACCCATTTTAGTACGGAAATGGTATGATATTTTCATTTAATTGTTGTTGGGATACATCCAACTTTGGTTGGTAAATATTTGATTTGGTTGATTATAGGAAAACCCACAAAATTAGGTAATTTTTTAACAATTGATGAGTTGTAAAAGGTTGAGGATCCTTGGAAATTTTATTTATTGGATTTTGTTAGACATCATAGTGTGTCATCATCTATCAATTTTAATAGAACACATTTCTTTGAATCCTGGTTATAGAGTGGGTTATAGGTAGTGATGGGTACTCAATTGATGTTGAGAAAATATTATCAACTAGGAAAAGATGACCAGTTTGAGTGCACCATCCAAATTCATGGATACATGTTTTAGCCATGTCTGATTGGATTCAGTAGATCACATGAGATGAATTTTTCTTTGGTACAGTTTGTCTATAATAATAATTATCATTATTCTATCTAGATGGAACCAGTTGATTCATTTAATAGGTGGCCTTATAGGTTTACTCACTATTTGGGAAGTGTTGGAGAATGGTCCTGGTTCAACCGAGTATCATTTAGAAGACTTATATAATGATTTTGATCTAAAATTTGTTATTGAATGCTTAAAGTCTCCATAAATATTATGTTTATTAGTTTTTTTATATTTTGTACATTGAGGTATGTGATCGAGTGTTTCTAAAATTTCAACCTTGGATGGGTAATAATGCTTTTTTGAATCATGGTATGTTGGAAACTTTTTATGTTAGCCAATTAGAGATTTCAGAGTGACTCATGAAGGTATATTATCATTTTAACTTACACTCAAATTTTTTATTTATACATAGTGTGTTCCACATTTACCATAAAAAAAATATTACATGTGGGAATATTTGACACTCCCGGGTATGTAAAACCAGGTAAGGATCTATCTATTTTAGCCTTTTAATTTTTTATTCTATTTCATGTGATTAGTCAGTTTCAAGTATTTTAGTTTTATTAGAGGGCCATCGGCTAGTTGATAAAAGGTAAGGGTTAGCCGATACTCACCATCAGAACACCAGCTAGTCTGTAGGTTTCACATGCCATCTAGTGGAGTTCTTGAAGATGACGACATTCTTCAAACACCCATGGGATAGGTGGTGGGATACTATTGGATACACGATTTCTTCATAAAGCCACTAGATATCTAGGGGAGGGCATAATCTAGATTATGGCATCATTAGAGATATGGTTTATTAAGTGATAAATCCTTTTTTTTGATCTAATTATCCTCTTAATCCCCCTAATACAACCCAAATGTATCTCACTAATTTTTTTCAATATAGAAAATCAAAAAAATGGTATTCATGGATCTAATCCTCTCCCTAGTGTTTATTCTTCAAGTCGGTTGAAATATCGATCTCTATTCTTTCTAATTTGGTAAGAGGAATCCATCTTTTTTTTTGTTTTTTTTTATTTTTTTCCAAGAGATTGATGTCAATTGAGAATATATCATTTTTATAGTATTATGGTGTATAATGGATATGGTTTTCTTCATATATAAGTGGAATAAGATCATATCTATCTTCCCCACATGACTTTCTAAAATGGAGACATCATTTTCATTATTTTTTGAAATGTCTCTCTATCCTATGGTATATCCCTAGGTAGGACTTATATTCTATGACACATTCCTTTGGTTTGAATATATAATTGATTATTGAAATGGAATTTATCAATGGGCGATATTTTTAATCATTCAAAATATTTTTTTTCATGGAAAACATTTGAAATATGTTTTATGTCTTTAAAATTTCATGAACAATGTTTTAAAAGGAAAATTGGAGTTTTCTAGCATGGGAGTAGGGTTGTCGATCTATATATGTGTTTTATAAAAATGTGGTCTTGAATTTGAATTGGGTTATTCCTTGATAACATTTTTTGAAATAGTTTTTAGATTAAATTGAATATAATGATAATGTAGAATCACACTTTTGATGCCTCAAGGTATGAGAGAATGGTTGAAAAAAACCAGACCATGTGATGTTATTTATCACCAGGGAAGGTTCCCTTGATGTCAAGGTAAATGTGTTGTGTTATTTCCATGTGACCATGGTTCTTGGTCTATTGGAGTCAAATTATATCATTTACTGTTCCTAGAGAGCCATAACAGTTTTGTTGACAATTCCATTATGCCATATATATCCCATTTGTTTTCTTTGATATTACATTACAAGCATGATATTTTGAAATGATTATCTTCCCACTAGTTTATGTTATGTAAATTGATGATTGAAAATTGTGTATATATCTGTTTATTCAATTGAGTTTGTTATTTTTCATATTTCATTATATATTTTTATAAGGAATGATTTTTGAATGGATAACCAAAGAATTATTTTAAATGGAGAAAAATGTCTTTCAATGTATTTTGTAATTTTTTTAGATCAGAACTAATGGATGAATTTTGCTGGAAATTGTATAGATTCATAAAGGTGACCTATTAGGCTCTTCATCTCACATACTAATTCTTCATTTGAGAATTTGTTGTCTACGTTTTAAAATATCTAATAATGGGAAGAGTTTCATTTTGAGGATGTATCTCCAAACTAATGTTTCAAACATGTGTGATGGGATGAAGGTAACTTATGATCATGTTGATATTAACCCATGGGTTTTTTCTGGGTTCTATGATGTTAATGGTACTCTTTTGATGTTTCAATACTTATTATCCATATTATTTTAATACTATTATAGTTTTCATTCTAACATATGATATGTTCTGGTGATCTTCTAAATTACACTGTGTATATCCATTATATAATAAATTTCTACGATGAAATCATTAGAAAATTATGTTTTATGATACCCTAGTACGTTTTTTAGCCCATGGAGATTGAGAACAATATTTTAAATTTATATTAGTATATTTTTTGTAATGTTATTGGTTTACTTGATTGTTTTTTTCAATATCAATGATAATGATGGATATATATTGGAGTTGAAGTCCAAGGTTTACTTTCTCACAGGACTTGGTGATGAGAACATTGGATATCACATATGGGATGATGAAAAAAATGATTCATTATGAGTAGAGATGTTGTTTCCAATTAAGGAATTATGTGGAAATATTAGAAAATGGATCGAAAGTAAATTTGAGAAATTTCCGTATGAATGATTCAGGAAATATGAAAAAGGTTTTTTAGAATTACTATTTATCTAAAATCATAATGAGAAACATTAGAACTTCCTTCTTCAATAGTCTATCTATCGAATAGAGAACAATCAGATAGACCTATGCCAGATAGATGGTTATTGGAAAAGTCTCTACTATATGGAGGATGATCATACATATATCTATCCAATGTATAAAATTCAGATGCCAAAATGTTATAAAAAGTGTTCTAATTGGATGAAACTGATGATTTTCTATGGTGAAACACTTATGTAAGAAAACCAATTCAGATGATCGAAGATGATATGAAATTTCTACATCTAATGGATGTAATGAAAAAAAACAATATTTCAAATATCCAACAACATTTAGAGACTCTAAATAGTGGTAGTCATACATATGATAGGAAATTATTTTCTTAAATATAAACAATACATAAAAGTGGGATGTAAAATTATAATGGAACAATGATCGGGAAAAAATGATTTTTTCATTTAAAAGAAGAATTTTTTTGAAGTAATATGTATAAAGAAATATTGGTGGTAATGGGATTTTAGAAAAAATAAGGGATTTTATTTTTTAAAAAATGTTCACCAGTGGAGAATAATAGAACCCCTAAAATGATAGCCATCAATTTTTCATATGATTATTTACACATTGAGAAAATGCAATATGATGACTGAATTTATTCTAGAAAACTTGGAAGAATAAATTTACATGGTTCATCTGAAATATTATGATGTTCATCAGATTGTGGATATTATTTTTAAATTGAAAGAATGTTTTTATTTATTAAATAAAATTTTGAGATATTGGAATAGAAAGTTGGAGATATTAATCCTTAAGGAATGTTACAGAATATTTGATTTGGATAATTATTGTTAAAATATAGAAAATAGGGTGTTGGACCATATATAAAATTGTTTGTGAATTTTTATAGTATGTTGATTTATAGTTTGGGGCTCCATCAATACGAGGAACTAAATTAATTGTTGTGAAGAAAGTTTGAGATGAAGAACAATTTACCAGAAAATATGATTTTGAGGTAGAGAGTCGAGAGGGATAGTAAAAGTAGCACTTTTGATTTATCGTTGAAGTAATACATCATGAATGACATTGAAATATTTAGAATGGAAAATTATAAACCATCATCAACACCCTCATTATAAAATTAAATATTTCTAAAGTAAAAACACCATCAATTAATATAGAAGTTCCGAAAAAAGTGACGGTTCATTTTTCTTCAGTAGTTGGATATTTTTTGTACAAAATGGTTTTTACTCAATCAAATGTTTCTTTATAGTGGGGTTTGTTTGTTTTTTAATGTAAAATCCTAGAAGGAAACATTTGGATGTTGTGAAATGGATCATTCGATACTTTATGGGGGTAAGAGTATGATGTTTTCATTTTTGGAGACAATGATCATTTGAAGAGTTTGGTAGATGTAGATATTATTGGAGTCATGGATTCACAGAAATGTACAACAAGATTTTTGTTTTATTTTAGTGAGACAATAGTTAGCTATATGTCTTGGTTTCATCTAGTTATTACTTTTTCGACAACAGAAGCAGATTATTTTCTACTGTTGATTCTATTAAATATATGATATAGTTGACGCGCTTGCTGACGGAACATATAAAGGTACTGGACAGAGGGATGATTTTTTGACAGTCAGAGTGTCATTCATATTTCCCACAATCCAGTGTTTCATTCAATAATGAAACACATTGACCTAAAATATAACATTATAAGATTTATTTTTGAAGATAAAATGTTGGAGATATAAAAGATTGTTGGGAAGTAGAATCTTAAATGAAGTTTTTACAAAGTTGATTGTCCAAGAAATTATGAGGCAATTGTTTTTTGTATTATGACTTGACTGGCTAACCAAACTGGATAAAATTTCATTCATTAAAAATAGAATTATACTATTTGGATATATGAAGAAGTCTAAATCATGAAGCAATTTCCATGTATGATATTGTTCGGATTTTTTAGGAAAATATTCTATTTCTCTAGAATATTATTTCCAAAATAAATATCAATAAGCATAGTTGATCAGATAGAGATAATAATATGGAGAACCCTAGAGGAATTTATCATGATGTACAATTTTTTATCAGTGAGTTTGAATGGTTTCAGTGGACAAAATTTTATCAAATAGTGCCCATAAAATAGAGATGATGAGACTATGATCCTAGGATGAAGTCAATCTAATGAAGTCATCATACATATACTATTAAATGGATTTCCCAAAAACAATTGACCTATTTTTGGAAGTTTCGTCATATGGTTCAATGTTATAATAGAGTATTCCAAGGTCAATTAGTCGTTCACCATGAATCTTATTGGATGGTGTAATCCATTAATAAGATAGAGTGCTCAAAAAAGAGGGGTGATGAAGAAGCTCTAATGTGTGTTTTTTTATAATTAATTATAGATATTTTCTAACTCAATTTTCCTAGACATTGTGTTGTAGAGGTGATATGAGTTATTAATGCTGAATTATTTTGTATCACTAGTACTGAAAAATTTCTTAATGTTCTCATGTGGTTGTACACCTTTTTTCCAAAACAACTAAACCTATTTTGTAAGATTGTTTTGTTGTTTTTGTGAAGTGTGGTTTATCAATTTTTGTGGTGATTAGGTGGGATTTTATGTAAGTTCTAGTGACCATATTTGGAGGATGATGTAATCATAAAAACCACTTTGTGATGGTGTTTGGATCATTCCACTACATAGGCTATGGTGATCATACACATTTCCATCTGGGGTATACTGTTCTTGTTATCTCTATTTGAGGTATTAGAAATACTATTTCTCTAATTTAAATTACTCAACTACTAGAATAAATATAAATATAAATATATATTATGTTATCTATATAATTATATATAATGTGTTTTTGTTCAATGTTTTATATATATTAATAATTTATGTTTACAAATATTAAATATTTTAATAAATGTTTTTGTGATATGTGTGTGTATTCTATGGAAATAACACACTCAATTTATATATATATATACCATTGTGTGTTTGATTTTTTTTATGAACACACTCCCTTAAACATAGTCTAAATGCAGTTATATATGGTTCCTAATATACATGAATAATCATGTACCGCTAGAAACAATTTTCATTTTTTAATAAGGAATTGTTTGAATTTTGATATCCTCACATAGTCATTCAAGAAATAAAAGTTACAATTATTATAAAACATGATGATGATATGAAATAAAATGTTACAATTATATTCTATTTAATATCTATTAATTTGATTATTTTATTAAGATATAATGTTTTTTTAATTTGAATTAATTATTTGAGATTTAAGTGGATTTTTTACTGGGGTTACATTCTTAACTATTATTTATATTGGAAATAGTTTATTAATGGGATTTATATTGATAAAAATATATCCCATCCATTAGGGATTGTTTATTGAAAATGATGAGGTTGGACACACAAATGAGGTGGGAAAAAGTGATTAAATGTTTCCCTTTTGAAGGATTCACCATTGATCAATGGAGTTTAATATAGGATCATGAAGACCCCAATTGTATCATAAGACATTGTAAAATTATCTCATTATAGGGATCTAATTTTTCTGAAATGTTGGGAGTATAATTTTTGTCATATTATTATTAATAAAGAAACCAGGCATTTTATTATTATTGTGTGATTAACACTAATAATTTATCATTATAATAATCTTATTTAGAGAATCATCCCTTGTGATCCATGGGGTTATGTGTAATTCAAAAGTGTTTGGGTCCACAATGGTTCGGTCATAAAAGGATCGATTATTTATTATTCATATTATTCATTGTTTTTCAAGGGTGGTAAAACCAAAAATTTTAATTCCTTCAACTAATATGTTTCATCTTATAAATAAACAGATTCAAAAAACAACAACTCTCAACACTTCTGGTATAATTTTATGATGAAAATTAATAGTGCAATGATTAGATAATTAAAATAAATTAAATGGTCAACAATTCATATAAATTATAACATGAGTATTTCTATAGTATTTTAATTGAGTGTGGAAATTATTATTTTTTAAATTATTTTTTCTAAAAAGAGTCGAAATGATGGTAAAAAATTATGAAAAATAAGATATATTCACTGAATAATAATGATTTTTTGAATATTGTAAACATCCAATTTTTTAAACTCACTGAAATCTAATGTTATTTAGACCAAGAAAATATCATAATGATTTTTTTTGAGACAAAATGGTTGATTAATATCTAAAATATTTACTAAAAATGTGATAGATACTTATATTTCAATGTTATACATAATTTGAAGTTCTAGGTGTCATCTTCATCAACCAAATGTTTAATTATATAAAAATATTCCCCTGATTTTTTTTGAATCACGAGACATGAAACATTCCTCGATCTTATATACTAACACATTGATTATCAATTCCCGATAAGCTATAATAAATGTATCTACACACATCACATATTAGATATCTTATAAACATGTATTTATTCAGCCATACTCAATCAAGAGTTCAATTTTGGTCACCCCAACATATGGGTTAGAAGATATTGTATTGTTTACATAAATTCCTTAAAGTAATTAATTTCATAAAAATTCATAAATAGTTTAACATGTATACATGAATAACATATGATGAGTGTAAATGTATGATAGTTCATAGGCAAGTACACTTGTTATTATTCAATTTTTTAACCTATTTATCTATAGTTCTAATAGATACTATTTATAATAAAACTCAAATAAGTCCAATATAATATAAAAATGTAACTCCTTCCAATTTGGTTAAATTGAATCAGTCAAGATAAAAAATTATGATCCTTAATAAAATTATCTCCATACATATTCCTATTCATGATAATTTTTACACATCATATAAGACTATTACATTTAGTGATGATCATCCAGAATATATAATCTATTTGAAATCTCTATTTTTTAATAAATTCACTTTATAGGGTTGTGTGGAAACCCTCAAAAAATGAATACCAAATCAGCATTACACCCAAATATCAAAACAATAAGTTCAACACCATAATGTATCACACTGTAAAAACAATAATATTCCAAATAGAATCAGATATTTCCTTAAAAAGAACCTCTCCAACCATTAAAACATCACCAATGGAAATGCAGACGCCAAGATCATTACTGCCAAATGAATCCATATACAAATATTCCATCAATATTACACTCTCATGCAAAAAAATAAATCATGATTATTCTTGTTTTTTCCCTAGGTGGTGGAGAAATATACAAATATGAGTGAATCCATTAAATATATTCAACTCAATTATCATTATATTCCCTTTTTTGTATCTTGCTTTGACAAGTGATGTGAAAGAATTCTGGATAGCCAAGATCTCATCACTATTCGAGGGAGGAAAACCATCCTTCTAAAGAAATTGATTAAGATTGATACCTCATAAAGAAGGATCATGGATTCTTGATTTTATTGGTGAAGCAAGAGATCATTTCACACTGAGGATGTTGATATCACCCTTTTTCAAGTTATCCTTTATTGGTGCACCAACCACTATCATGGAAACCTCGACCAAAAATTTTCCACACTGAACATTACTGGGGAAATTTTCAAGCACTAATTCATTATCCTTATATTTTTCAAGAAAACACCTATGTCTTGTAACACAAGTATGGGTATTATCAGTTTTCTATGCCTTGACCACTGAGAATTGAGTCACTTCAATGAAATCCTTAGTCGGGTCCCTTAAAGCATCACCAATATTGTTAGTATTTAAACTATATTCATATTTTTATCCCAATACATACCTTCCAATAACCAAAATTCAGGCCTTAAAGTGTCATTCAGAGCTACATGTCCCTATTGGACCTTTCCCTATATCAGATGCAATTAATTCCCCACTATATAGAATCAATCTTTTGGACAACCATATTAGGTTAGTTTTTTTTCTTCTACATCAAACACAATTGGAACTATGTATTCCTTATTAAGTACACTATTCTTAATATAATCCACTAGAAATATTTATTGAACCTCATTTCCCAAGTTTCTCGAAGTAGTGGTAAAAGATGATCCGACATCATGATCCATGGAAGCAAGGGACTCTATAAAAATGTGATCCTACTATAGAGACTCTTCTTTTTAATATAATACTTTTTAATATTTCTATGAATATATATAAAGATCGAAACTAACGTGGAATCGGATTATGGGGAATTGGGAGCCTTGGTGTAGTGATATTAAAAATGTTAAATAAATTTTTACCACATGTGAAATTTTTTTGGATGTGTGATTTAACTCATGATCAGTGTCTCAGATAGGAAATCCTACATTTTGGTAGAGTTCAGGATGTGGGGTATACCTTAGGTAATACATAAATTTTGTTTGTATTGGGTGTCTTATCATAGTTGATCATGGGTAGAGTGTTAAATGGAGGTTTGTTGATTTAATAAAATTAAATCATTAACCCCCCAACAATTTATTTGGGGAACAATAGAGGATAAGATGACCTTATCCCCCCTTTCTTGATAGATGACCCAAGGTTGAACCAAGGTTACTAGGTGTATTTGATCCCTCTATTAACAACTGATTATCACTAGATCGATATATAAATGGTTTTGGGTATCATTTTTGACCAAAAGATTCAGCGTTTCTCCATGACGTAGGAGGATTAATGATCATTACATCCTGATTCACATTTATGCATTATTTTATGGTTTCTGGAGCCCTATTACAGCTATAACAGATCCCATTGGGGGTACATCTATGGTTTCAAGCAGAAATTTATGAGTTTCAAGAAGATAAAATAGGATTCTGAGTCACAACTTTTGATCACAGAACATGTAGTATAAGATAACATGCTATGTGTTCTTCCCATTCTGGTAAAATGAGTTTTCAAAACTACACACTGCATAATGGGGGTACACTTCAAGTAGTGAGACTAGGTTATGTGGCTGAGGGGACATGGTGAGTGATTTCATTGTGAATTACATGGAAGTGTGCAAGTACATGTCCAAACACATGTACATGGGGTTCAATAAATTTACACGACCAAATAACATGGGCTTGGTCTAGCTTGAAAGAAGAAAGTATCGTGTGAAGGGTACATGTTGTGTTTTGTGACATGAATAGATGAGTGTGTAAGGGTGAGGAAACACTCTATAAATCATCCATTATCACACAATGTGTGACATGGTTAGAACCCATGTTGTCTTTTCTAAACATATATTACCAAGAGGGAACCCTACCAGTGGTTGATGGCTCAAGACACATCATGTAATATGGGTACATGCCATCTACTTTCCATTTTATTCTCTACTCCCTCATACATCTGAATCTTCAAGACTCATATTGAGGCCCATGTGTCGCCAATCCTAAGTATTTTTCCATGTGGTACATGATGGTGGCCATATATTTTTAATTAGAGAGGTGATGCGAGGAGAAGACTATGGGGTGTTTCTGTTATTGATATGTAGATAAGTATCGGTTGAGTGATTTTCCTTTGTCTATCCATTTAAGTGTATAGTTGTTATAATTAGAAATTTTTTCTATATCCACAGTCCATAACTATGGATATAGGGTTCAAAAACAGTTCTATATTCTATATCCATGGTTTCAAAGGGTTGTCGCTCAGATTGGCATGGTAATTGAAAATTTCTCTATATAGAGTTATAATAGGATAATTCCACAGTCACCACTATGGAAAAAACACTTATAGACTAGGTTTTTATTAACTATGGAAAGATCCATCTTGGTTGGTCACTATGGAAATTGGGCTATAACCACATTTTAAACTAGGACTACAAGGACTATATACATGGTTGAAAATTGTGTCTATATCCCCTATAAAATGTTTCTATATGTATAAAATAAATTACTTCGAGAAAAATTCGATATCCATACATCTCATATGGGTAACCAAGAATCTTAAAACTATACCACAAAAAATATACAGTGTGTGTGTGTGTGTGTTCCTATATATATATATTGATATATATATCTTTAATAACCATATCCATAGGAATAATACCTATTGAAATAGGTTTTCCTACCAAATTACTAGATGAATGTTTTCCCCCTTTCTTACATTGGAAACCTATTTCCACGGTTTACCTAAAATGTGGATATAAGTGAAGGATAAAAGCATGGTTCTTGGAAAACTATGGCTATATACTTTATAAAAACAATATATAGCCTTGGTTTTGGAAATCTATGGAAATTGGTGAAGGCTATAGCCACTATTCTATGAAAATTGTGGTTATAGCCTTCAGAAATAATTATAGCCACAGTTCTATGAACAATATGGCTATACCCTTCCAAAACCCAACCTATATCAACAATTGTGAAAATCATGGATATAGACGTAAAAAAACTACTTATAGGCATAGTTCCATGAAAAGTATGGTTATACGAATAAGCTATAACCATGTTTTAGATAACTGTGGAAATAGAATTTGAAAAAAATAACTATAGCCCCTATTTAAGAAAACCATGGATATAGGTATTGAATATAGCCATTGTTCTATTAAAACCCTTGATATGGACTTGACAAAATTACCTATATCCACAGTTTTGGAAAACCATCGCTATAGGTTCTGGGCTATATCTAGGTTTTCTAAGATTGGTGACATTACGTCCTCATCATAGGATTCTGATCCCCTTTACATGATGATCATGGATAGAGGTAATGTATCCCTATGGTTGGAAAAGGTAGGATCCTATATCATATTTAATACCCTTTATTGGGTTTGGGGTTTCTCCATGACCAAAACTACATGGGCGGTGATCACATATATGGTAGGTTATCCCAATAGGTTTAGTAGCATCATTAGGTATATGATCCCCTACATGGTTGGTGGTTTTAATAGGGGTTTTTAATTATAAGACATAAAATCCAATATATAGTAGACAATTGAAGTAGTGTTTGTGGCATTAATGGTTATATTAAATATTACATTGTAGTTTATTCTAGAAGGGCTTGTGGTATCATCATGACCAACACTACATGGGCGGTGATCCCCAATCTAAGTGATGTGATCTTCAATATATCAGATTGGGTTCATGGTATCCCTCAGTGGTTTTAATATTGATCCCCTATCATATTGAAATAAATTGAGTTACTAGAATAGATTTGTGGTGTCCCCCAATATTTATGAGAGTTATCCTCTATCTAATTGAGATCTTTTGTGCTATCGGATTGGGTGTGTGGTATCCCCCAACAGGTACTTGGTGTGATCCCTTATCTTTGAGATGAGATGAAATGAGATATTAAGTTTATCCAGTAGGGTTAGTGGTATCTCCCATTAGGGATGAGTGAGATCCCCCATCTGAGTATCAAGATTCATTGGGTGTTAGAATGATTTTATTTATAGAGAAATCTGATGAGCTAGTTCTCTTGTATGTATTCCAGTAGGGATGTAAGAGACATGTAATCATCTTAGATATTTTTAATGGAGCATGTTCTCTCAGATGCACCATCAAGGATGTAACAGTTGTTATTGATGGACTGGTATATCTTGGATTATTTTCATTTAGGATGGCCGAGAAACATGGAGTGAGTTATCTTAGATGAGAATTATCTTTAACCCTTGAGTAGCATCATGTGTCTGGTTGTGAGGTTGTGACATCATGAGACTTGGTGTCTGAGGCGAAAATATCTGAGTGTCATTCTGGGGTTCATTATGGTGATGTCACATATCTTTATAGACACACTATGTGGATAGAGTTGACTAGCCATAAATTAAAAATTAGAGGTCCATATGGAGTTTCATGTCTCTCATAGAAGGGGTTCATCCTCTAACATTGTGTCAAGAAGATTATTTCCTTTCACATGAAACCTTTTATTTTTGGTGTTTGAGAGTGCATATTGGGTATTGTCATACCAACCACTACATGGTATTTTTCAGCACATGTTTTCACTTTTACAGATGAAAATCCTTTCAATGGAGTCCTAGAAAGACCTAGAGCATACAGAGTTTAGTGAGCTAGATCAACGAAGGTTTATTTTATGGTTACACAGGACATTAGTCATCTCCATTTAAAAGTATTGAATTTTTTTGTTGATTTTTTTTGTGGGACTTTATTTTTCCACATTCATTATTTTATAAATTTTTTTGTACTCTAATTGTAAGATATATTTATATATTCATTTTTGGTATGAGTTGTTTTCTTTTAATTATACTATTTCATAAAAAAGTATGTGTGTTCACATGTACATGTATCTTAGGATAAATTATTCCAAATCTGTGATATGACTACTGGACATAGTATTCCATCCTATGACCAATTGGTGGTGGGTTTGGTGTTTTTATGTCTCAAACCCTCTTGGATTAGGTTATAATACCATCTCTTTGTATGGTGTGAATAGAAATAATATTTCACTCACCATCCAAACGGATTCATACTGAATTTTCTTAGAAAAACCATTACCATCAGTATCCCCATACCAAATAAAAATATAGATCTAGATAGAAAAATCAATTCAATTCAAACCCTCAGAAAGAACATATGTTTTCTATAATGAATTTGGTGATCATTTAAAAGAAATCGGCTACTAAAAATGCCAAAACACTAATGGATTGTTTCATTTTGAAAATATAAAGCAAGACCTATAAGATTAAACCATAAGGATACTGTGGGATAGTCTTTCTCATCGATCATCAATGTCTATAGAAAAAGGAGAAACCAAATTAGAATATATGGAGTGAGAAGTTGAGGACCACGCTATGGTGATTCCATTCTCATCAGAGCATATGACGATGCCGATTGGAGGCCTAAGGAGATACAACAAAACCCTACTCTTCAACCCCAATTCTATATTGAAATGCCTATTTAAATAATCAATTATTTATGAAGTCTCACAAACATCGCAACCAAGAAAATATTTTTCACATAAACAACCTTAAAAAAATTCATCATCAGATTGTTCCACTACTGATAAATCTACATCCAACCGCAGTGCATGAGGAAAATTAACAATCTCAAAAAAGTAGGGGAGCTAATAGATCAGGGTTAAAGGATTTTACTGATCTACCCACTGGTGGAGTTTACTACCATCCATTAAAGGAGAATGGGTTATAGTCGAAGTAATTTGGGTTATTCAGATGCATGGATATAGTTTCTCGTCGTCCAAAGCCATCCGAGTCACTTAACATATTGATTAAAAAAAAAATTCTTTTTTTCATATGATGGTACAATGTATTCACAATTTATTGAATAGAAAATTATTTTAGAATGTTTGAAACACATCCAAATTCCAACCCCATCAATCAAGAAATATATATCCCTTATTGAAAACAAAAACCATTTTTTTCAATGAACATGATAACATTGATGCAATCATCTATAACAATATGTATTCCACATATCAAGACCAAAAAATCATATTAATTCATTATAACGTATTTATAAATCTCATTTAGTGTAATTATATGAAACTTTTATTTAGTTTTTCCATGATATTTATATGTTTTGGGAGTCTTGTACCATCACTTAGTTTGCATAGGCAAAACGTATTTAATTTTATTTCAACCAGAGTTTCAATTTGGTTAAAGTTTTAGTTCAATGTAAAATTTGAGCTGTCTAAGCTGAGTGTTTGTAATCAATGGTAGGTAATGACCCATGAATTTATGTTTCATTTTTTTTTATAAATTTAAATTTTGTGCTTCGATGTAAGAGAATCTTGAGAATAATGATCTAGATGAAGAATTTGTTGGTAAGGGAACCCTTAGTGGTGTATTTATGTATGTTAAGGGGTTTGATTTTCTATTCATGTGATCAAGAGAGGGTTGGATGGGTGGTGGGTCTCTTGTCGTAAGAAGAGGTCCCACCGAGTGCTTAGTTGTCACGCACCTTCTACTAGGTTAGATACCCAGAGGTATGGTGCCTCTAGGAGGGAAATTGAGTACTAAATATTATTCCTACGTGTTTTTAAAGATAGTGAGTCTTGAAATTTAATCCCCCCTCTACCTCCTGAGTTATAGTAAGGAGAGATCATCTGGGCACCCTCCAAGGATCCCCCTTGCCACATCATTCAGAGGTTGATCATGGATTTTTTCTATGCATCGTTGAAAGGTAAACTCTTTCCCCCTCTTCCCTCTTACTATTAATTTCTTCCTTCTAATTATAGGTGATTCCATCCAGTGATGTGATGATTATTCCACAAGAGAATGGTGATGTCATCCCAATACGATGGGACTTTATGGTGTTGTGGAAATATGATTTTTAAATAGGGGAATAACCCTCATTTGTCACTATTTCATTAGATATATCTCACATGATTTATTTATATATAGTAGTCATGAAATTTCTATTTAATTTCTAATTTATTAACACTACAAAAAATGAATGCATTTTCATTGGTTTTTACTTAAACTGGTGGTAGTTTGATCCACAATCTAATTCTTCAGTAGTAGTGATTAAATATGTTTCATGTTGCATGGTCATCAGTCATTTAGATGTGATTGTTTTCTTTTTATTTTGGTTTTTGTATGATTTATTTTTATATAATTTTGCAAAGGTTTCATTTTTATTTTGTGAAATTCATTTAAATAAAAAATTAGCATGGAAATAAATTTATATGATGAACCTTGCCGCTATTAATAACTATAGTGGTGGCTATATTTATGATAAATTACTATTAAACACCACCAATTGGGATTTTCATTAATTTTTTTAACAGAGGATTTTAGAAACTGCCACTAAATATTTATGTTAATTATTTCAAAATATTTATTCAAAATTTTAGAATTTAAAAACCCTAACATGAAATAATCTAAACTGAAATTCATGATAAACTAGTCATTTATACATTATACAAAAATAATAAATCCCTAATAAAATATACATAAATGCACATTAACTATAACCAATGTAACCATTATCTCAGTTAACCCGTACATAAATCATAAATATATTCAAATAAAATATGTCCAACAACAACTCATTCCCAATATACATCCTCACAAATACCTCCACTGCAACATCTAATCAACTGGAACTGACCATATTATATCATTAATGGTGAAAAAAACAAAAACAAAACTAAACATAATAAATCATAATTACATTAGAATCATTGATAAAATTTAATTTTACCATGGTATCTAATAACCATCATGAATACCTTCTAAATAATGTTTTTGATATGAATGGTAACCTACTTTACTACTGACAACATTTATCAACTATAATAAAAACTTGAATATTTATGAAATGAAATGTGAAATGTGAAAGATAAAAGAAATAAAATATATTCAGAATGTTGAACATCAAATTTGTTTTTTAATCAAATAGAATACATCACAACATAAAAAAATAATATATCATGATAATAATTTGAAATCATAAAATCCCCTTTTTATGATATGATTCAGAAAATTTAAATAATATATAAATAAATATATAACAATATAATTAATTATTAAATCAACCTATGGTGTGATCTAAAGTTACACAGTAATTGTTTTTAAATAATTTGATATTACAATGTGTCTAATACTTCAAAAATAACTCAAAAGTGGTTTCCCCAAGGTTTCATGTCAATATGAGGTTTTTTTCTATGGTTTTTGCCATTACATACATGTTTTAGAGTTGTAATACACTAAAAATGTGTTTACAAGTATCTGAGAAAAACTGTAACATGAAATGATGTGACATTGGTTATAACAATTTATAATTCAATATATGGTCATTAACCTAGGATTTAATGTCATTCCAACATCATTTTCAGGATTTTTATCCCATGATATAGGGTTTTAATGTTTTCGAGAGCCTTAATCTATTTACTAAGTCATTCCAACCACACCTCATGTTAGATTGACATGTTGCCTATGTTTACATGTTAAAAATAACTTAATTGTGGGTTTTCCATTATTTCACATCATTCTGAGTTTGTTTTATATTTTTTAGAAGGTTACTTGCATGTTTTAGTGTTTTTGAAAACTAAAAACACGTTTACAGGCTTCCTGGGAACAATATAACTTAAAATGATGTGTTGTTATTTCCTACATTTCAAAAATAAATCAATGTCCATTTTCTACATATTTGATGTTAATAAGATATCAATTTCCTAGTTTTTACACATTTAAAAATACTACTAAATGATTTGATACCTTTAGATGTTGTTTATCAAGACATTTCGACCACACTACATATTTTATTGAAGTATTGTCCACGTGTAAATGTATCGAATAACTCAAAAGTAGTTTTACCACAATTTAAAATCAATATGAGGTCATTTTATTTGGCTTTTACTATTACACACATATATTAATGTTTTAAAACAGTAAAATTACTTTTACTGTTATTTTGAGAAAACTATAACTCTAAATTACATGCCATTATATCTTTAATTTGAAAAATAAATAAATAGTTGTTTTCCTATGAATCATTGTCAATCCTACATCGGTTTCCGTGTTTTAAGTCCTGGCACATCTTGTTAAGGGATTTGATACCATTAAAAATGGTTAACTGAGTCATATCGAGCATACTGCACATCAAATTGACATTTTTCATATTAGTATGCATTAAAAAAACAAAAACAAGGTTTTCCCATAATTTCACATTAATATTTCGTTTTTCCTATTTTTTTACCATTACACACATGTTTTAGTGTTTTAAAACACTAAAAATATGTTTATGGGAAACCTTGAAAAACCATAACTCGGAATGTTGGGTCATTAATTCCTACATTTCAAAAATCAATCCACGGTAATTATCCTCTGATTTCATGTCAATTCAATTATGTTTACCAAGATTTACTCCCATCCCCAAACAACATGTTTTTAAATGATTTTATACATTTACAAATAGTTTATTGAGTCCAATCCAAGAAAATGAGCTCAAATTATTATCATAAATAATGATAAGGATGTATAATTCATTTTCTACATGTATGAATCAACCAAAAGTCAATCCAATATAATATGCGGTCGGTATGACTCGAAGTGTGGGTTTTCAATATAAATGTTTCATATTAGTTTCATTTATGGATGTTTTATATGTTCATTGAAAAGGTGTGAATGATTTTTGGAAATTTGGAAATTACATTAGCTGGATGAGCTATAAGGTTATAGATTTTATCAGTAACCATGTATTTCATAAACTAAAATATACAAACTAATTCATTTTCCAGTGTCGATGGACACATCTCTTTTATTTTACTATAACATTATTGTTCTTAAACATTATATTTCATCCTTGCAATTTATATTTTTTATTCCCGATTAACAACACTACTCAAACACCCTCTTACTATAAAAGTATCTAATAGTGATTCCCTACCAAATAAAACTGATGGAGTTTTCCCATAACCCATCCCCATATAGATTGGGGATGCTCCTTCTTGAAAATGATAACAACCACATCATTCTAGGAGACTGATTATGATGTAGAATGGTTTGAATCCAACACCTCTGGAATTTTAACCTACTAATACAAAAATATTAACAATGATTTCTTAAAATACCATAACTTCATAACATTTTCAAATTAATAAACTTTTCAATAGAATTTATTTTTATATCATTACTATAAAAACCTAATATTGGAAAATATATTATTACAAAAAACAATCCATAAAACCAATTAATTGGGTCTAACTATATGTTTCAAATGATTCCACATATGATGTGTTTCATCTATGTAGCGGGACCCATTTAATTGTATTGAAGGATTTTTTGTTATAATTTATTTTTCATTATTATGTTTTTATAGTAATGAAATAAGATGAATCTGTATTTAATAGTACTTACTCCAACATTATTGGTTGGGTCATTTGCATAAATTCCATTGGGTTTCCTATTAATTATAAAGAACATATATGTTTGGCCAACAGTGTGACCTAATTCATTAGCATTTATAAAAAAATATATACATTTTATTTGAATCATATCTTGTAAAAAAGGATATAAATCCTAAAGAATAAATTGAAAACCAAATTTTGTTTACGAAAATATCTGAGTCCCTGCGATTTGAGGAATGACTTGTATCACATAATTCACAATATTATTTTAAAATAATTCATTAATAAAAAGAAACATTATTGAAATTTATAATTTTATTATGTTTATGTTGTTATTATACTATAAAATATACAATTACCTCATGAGATGTATCACTATTAATATTGACAAACAACATCATTTTCTCAAGGGAAATGCTTTTATGACCATTAACATACATCTTTCATGATCTCATAGATGTTTCATTAAAATCATGACATAATATACATTTAAAATATCTACATTTATTGCACAAAGTTTCAGATTCCATGGGTGTGAAATGAAGACACAAACATCCAAATGAAAAAACATCTAGAAATAAAAGACATACTACTTTATAATTATATTACTAAATTTTACTCAAGTGTTTTAAATTATTTATAAAGGGATATTTAATTAATATTAACTTTACATGAGTATCAAACAACTCATTTTAATAATCTATTGGAATATTCACCCAATAATTATAATTAAAGGGATAACTTACTGTCTTGGAAGAAATATTCCAAAGAATATATACATAGATTCTGACAACATCACTAGTAGGCCCCCAAAATCATCAAATGTAATGATAAAATTAAATTCATTCAGATCCTACACTTCTGTTGTGATTATATTTATATACCTTTTATTATTATCTTTTTCATTTGAAAATATAATGAAAAAATTAATCAAATATATATACTTTTGTACAATGACATACATAATAGTAATGTTAACTCCCCAATATCCCCTAGATGGAGGGGTGACCAAATAATCCATCACTAGAGGTGAATCTGACAGTAGGATTCCACCAAAATCTGAGCACAAACCTGGATTACTAGTTGTCTCAGCTATAATGGAGTCAATCAGATTTACTAAATCTAACGAGAGTAATGTCGTGCTCTGAGATACTGATCGACTAGGATCTTGGATTTTTTTCTTTCACAGAATTCATGCAAATCAAATTTATCACAAATACTAAATGAATAAAAAATGAAAAATGAAAAAATAAAGAAAGGAAATCTAGAAAAATTTATGTGTATGAAACACTTATCATTGAGAAATTGTAATACATTTTCATTAACAATTTATACATTTAATTATATTAATCGTTACAACTTTCATTATTATCAACCATCATTGTGATGAGTGATTCATTTTCACTCTCCATTGAATGTTATATTATATTGATATTTTCATGAAAAAATGTTCAATGTTTTTTTGGTTTATGATGTACTATGTCACAAAGTACCAATTGAAATTCATTTCCAAAATCATTAAACTATATATCCATTAAGTGTAAAAAATCACTCCATCCTTCTTGTATTTTATTATCCACATAATAATCCATCATATCATGATGATCCATGGTAAATGTATCATACTCTTCACTCTAATTTGTATGGGTCATGCAAGAGAAGATGATATAAGTAAAATGTAATGAATAATTCATTATAACCCTATCAATGGAGACCAACTATCTTTTTAATAATATAAATGAACACCGACCATGATAGTTTAATTCCATTATATCATTTATCATTCCATATAATCCCACCTCTTCAAGTGTAAATACATAAATATTTTAGGTTTCTTAATCTTTTAATGATAAATTTGAAAAATCCTAAATCCTTGAATATTTTAGTTATCAAATCTATTATCCCGGAATATAGGATCATGATCCAAAAACATCAAATCATTTTTATATTTCAGATCAATTTTCAACATCCATTATCTAGAAAAAAAATATTAGGTATTAATTTTAACATATAAAAAAAATACACATCATTAATATGAATATTAGTTTATGCATATATGACATGTGAACTATTTGACAATCTCCTTATTAATAGCTTCAGTTAAATTTAAATAATTTTGAGCATGACCCATTATATGCCTCTTTGCTTACAATCACAGTTCATCAATAAATTGATCAACTACAATAACATTGTGGAGAACATGTCTCTGTGATTTTAGAAACTCTAATTTAGTCTATGTAAAATTTGACCAGTTTCTAATTAGTATCCCCATAAGTTGTAATACATATTACTGGTTTTTAGAATGATAATTGGTGGAGATGTCATCAACACATCCAACATGATTGAATCTAGTCTCGATTTAATCTAATAACCAAGAACATAAATTAAATCACTTTTTAGCTATGTATCCTAAAATGATAGAGCCTTCTGGTTAAGCCTTATTCCCCACATATGATTTCAAATGACCATAGTATTTGATGAAAAAAACAAGAAATATATTTTAAAAAGCTACACAATGATTTGATACAATAGAATTTACCAATGGAAATAAAAATAATATCAATGTACCTATCAGTTGGATATATCCATTGATAGTGTACTTATCCACCATTTTAGCTTTTTCAATCGAATGAATAGTCAAAATGAATCATGGATATGAAGGGTCATTTGGGAAATAACATCTCTAAATAAAAAAGTTCCAAAAAAATTATTTGTTGAATTTCATCATGCTCAATTGGTTTTAGAGTTTTTTTATAAACCTCCCCAAAAAAGTTACAAAAAATGAACTAGAAGTAGATTTACTATTTTAAGTAATGTATTATGAAACGAAAACATCCACATCCACATGATTAGAATATGTGATTCATGAATTTTCAATCCATGTAACACTCTATGTTTTATGTCAATGTGCCTTGATATGTTACATGAATATCCATCAGGATATTTTATATTATTTTATTTTTGATTAAATAAGTATGTGTCATGATTTTTCATTGTAATAATAGTCAATTAGTACTTTCTAATCTCCTTTTCCCATAAAAAATGCTTTATATTCATTGACTAAAAATCCTTATGATCATTAAGGTGATCCTTTTATTTAACATACTCATTATTAAATCAAAAAATTTAATTTTCATATATGTTCATCTCAATATTAATTACATCATGATTATGTCATATCAAATTAAAATTCCAATAAATAAGTTTGAAAAATATTTGATTTTATCCCATTTTTGTATTATAGTGGCTTCAGATACTTTACCTCATACACATTACCCCTTCATTAAATATATTAAATTTTCGAAATTATTTAGATAAATTCATTAATTGGTCAAGATTTATAAACAAGATAACACATTTAATGGATTACTCAATTCAATATATCTATCAAATTTTTTCTTTTTTAAACCTAAATTTATGCGAAGCATCACGAATTCGATGATGACACAAAAAACCAAATTTTTTTACGAGGCAATTGTTGGGTTTCAAAAAAAATACTATTTAGACAAGACAATACAGTATGAGTATTCAATTATGGTAAATTTCAAAGCCCAGAAATTCTCTTATTTTTCATATTAATGGAGAATGAATTTTGAATATTTTTTATCATTGAAGAATAATATGATTCCACACCATCATCCCATAATTATTTCAATTATTTGACTAGAGGTTGAAGGTATACATCATTGTCATTTACATGAAATTCCTTTCTTAGAATAATCACCAGAAAAATTAATGAATTCTTCTTCATACACATCTAATGAGGTGGATTATAGGGGTTTAAACCTACTTTCCAAATTCTATAATTAGAACATAAAGTACCAAAATGTTTAAAAACCATTAAAATACAATCCGAAACATAAATTCATATGATCTAAAGAAAAATATGGATATAATAAATCAAACATATTATATGATGTTGAATATATTGACATCTCATCTTGTTATCATTACTATCCTGAGCATGCTTCATCATGTAGTATAGAGTCTTAGACTGCATGAATAATCTTTTCAAGCATGGTTTTAGAGGAATGTAATACAGTAATATTGCAGTATTTTTATTCTTTTGATTCTTCTTATGATTTAATTGATTTATAATTTCCATGTTGTTCGTTTAATTATATCTAATTGAATGAAATCCTATTCATTCTTCTTTATAATACACTCCACCCCATTGAATATTTCACATTCATTTGGGAATGAATGTATCTTTTTATAACCGAGTATTTGTTTGTTAATGAAATTATTCATCTAATAGAATAATGCAGGCACCTTAGATTCAATAAATTCATCATGAAGAAACGCTAATGTCCTGGATAATTATTTGTCAATAATTCCAAACATACACTAGATATGATACGACTTAATTATAAAAGAAATATTCAAATACCTAGAACACCATTCATATAGTTCTTATTTACCATATAAATCTAATTAAAAAACTTATTTTTTATGTTGTTTAGGTTTTGATATGTATTTTCCTTCTCTAGATCATCTGAATGGATTATTGATCTATTAAAATCATTCACATTGTATAATGAAACACAAAATTCTTAATTTATCAAAATTCAAACTGCATTCTCCTCTGGGGGTTAATTTATATTCTTTGTAGTATTTTTAATGATTTATCTTTACATAACATTCAATTAACCATACCAAATTCAAAATACATATCGAGAAGGAAATTGTTTTCATATCAAATTCTCATATACTTCATTTCTATTAAACCATTACATGAATTTAAAATTAAGACACAATAATTATATTATACCATCCATTGATTTTTTTTTTCAATTACATTATCTAAAAATTCTTCCATACCTATGGTATACCAAGGTGTTTTTTGTGGTAAATTAATCCAAATATTATTAATAGGTATTCTATTTTCACTCTTCTTCCTATATATTTAGATAAAAAGCTAAAAATTGAGAATCAAACAAGTAGAATCAAAATTAAACATCACCCAATTTCATCTATCTTGATCACCAACATTATATTATAATCCTGTAAATATGGTATATAAAATCCTACTGAACATGCATGTATCTAGTTTTTAGATGATACATATCATATCATTAATCATCAAATTAATATTTAACATTTTTTTAAATATATCAATTAAAATTATTAAATATAAATAAAAATATATCACTTAAAACAAATATCAATACATCTAAAATGAAAAAGAACAAAAATTATAAATAAAAACATTACTACATATTAGATATAGAAAATACTCAAATATATATTATTCAAAAAGAAGAATAAATAAAACACAATACAATACATAATTGTGAACCAAACATTATAGGGTCACACAAATCATTTGTATAATTTTAAATCCAATCAAAATATTCCTATAATCTTGATTTTGGGAAAATAAAAACTAAAAATCATAATGAAAATTATAAATTAGAAACAAAAAATTGAATGTTTCGAAACTTCTATTAAGATTTTGGTTAAAAATAATTTATATCTAAATTTGTTATTTTATTGAATATTTATAAATAATATATATTTATAAACTAATGAATATCACAAGTTAATCTATAAAGGGTCATTTAAAGTAACCAACATTTTTTGGTGAGTGACGTAGTTCCCATCATGTTCCAATAATTATAATTCTACTACAAATTGGAAAGACTTCGGTAAACATGATGTAACTAAACCAATCATAAAATATGATATAATAAATAATGATATAGATAATAAAAACATAAAATATAGAAAATTGTATCTTTTGATTGGTAATCTCATTTGAGAGGAAAAAGGGAAGACGAGATGTCATTGTGGATCACTATCAAAAAGCATGAGAGTAACTGTGGGGTCATAAATGGGAATAATGTAGGTTTTGTGTTATGAGAATCAGAGGTCAGGGTGAGGAGAGATGTGGTTTTCATCAGGATTGAGAGGTGGTCCATTGGGGAGAAGGGGGATCAGCGGGAGAGGCAAGGTGTCTGAGAAAAGGAGGATCAAAATCCAAGAGATGTGGCTGAGGGGGAGGTGAAGCCACCAATTTCGGTGAGATTCATAACTGAGGGGGAGGGGCTATCACTAGTGTCATAAAGAGGTGTGTCTAAGAGGTAGAGGGTAGGTCACTAGAATCATGGAGACAAATGAATACGGAGGAGGGGTGATCACCAACTCCGGAGAGAGGACCGATTGAGAGGAAGACCGGAGATCATTGACGTTGGGGAGAGGTGTGGTCGATCGATGGGGAGGGGTGGTAGGGGTTAAAGGTTAGGATAGGGAAATTTCATGGTGATAGAGTGTGTGGGGGATATTAAGGGCGTCTAATTTGGTTTATTTTTTAATAATTGTTGGAGGGTTTAAACAAAACCACCAATAAATTTAAAAAAATCTAGATATTTTGTTGAAATTGTAGATAAATTTAAATTATATTTGAAAATATTTGTTTAGCGGTACTTATTAGAAATATTGCTAATTAACCACCACTAATACCTCTATATTTAGTGTGAATTTCATATAATGGGGGTTTTTTTTGTAGGAGTCCCAATAGCATGGAAAATATTATTGGTGTTTTATTTCTTCAACATTCGTCTATGAGAGGAAACTTGGTGAGATATAAATGATAATACCACATTGATATAAATTGGTTAATTAATTATAAATTATTATATTTTATTTATGAGTATTTATGGTATGATATGAGCACTCGGGAGCATGGATGAGCTCTATGTATGTTTGGTTTGATGTTGGAAGAGAATATATTTTATGGTAACTCCATTTTATAGGCTTATGGTCCTTTTAATACTTATGCATATGTGTGTCCAAAGATTCATTGCATGAATGTTCCATGATATTGGGTTTAGAAATTAATTGATGGGGTCAATAGAGTCTTAGGATGTTAATTAGGATATAGTTAATCCAATTTGGTATGAGTTGATCATTCCATGAAGGATTTGATATTTGATAGTATAAGGCCCCGACATTAAACTTTACTTAATATTGAATTAAATGAATAATTAACATTCAGGACTTTTTAGGTTTAGAGTTTTAGAGAATTAGGACATAACTATTACATCTCAAAAGATTACAAAGTAGAAACTTCTACTAAGTTTCCATAAAAAACTCTTAAAAAGAAATATGTATAGTTCCATGTTTTAGATAGCATGACTTTCCCTTAATCCCATTCTTGACCCCATTCCATATTAAATCCTGTGAAAAACATTTCAAAAAAAAACTTGGGGTGAGCATAAAATCTCAGTAAGGGATACACAATGAATGAAAACTGTTAGTTTTTCAAAACAACAAGTAAACCATATATACTTTATCAAAGTAATATTTTTCACCTTTATGAAGTAGTAAAAACTATTCACTGAATAAAAGATCATTACTTACCCTTTTGTAACCAAAATATTACCATAAAACCCATATAAAGATCACATAACAAATATAGGTAACTTGGGACATAAACATACTTAAATGGAATAACCATATGGTCGAATTCCACACATATCACTTAATGGAATAGCCATACGGCCGACTTCCATACCCAATTCATTGGAGGTTATAACGTAACCACCCGTCCTGGTATTCACGGCACCACCCGTCATATGGTTTATCACGTAACCACCTGTCAAATGTCCAAGTACCATTATAAAATCATAAGACATAAAAAAAATATAATGGAAAGAAAATATTTCCACACTTTGATCACAATATATCACCTAAATATATTGACATAAAAAATCCATTATAAAAACCATTTTGAATACCAAAATACATAAAAGAGTATATGGTATTTATTTCATTTTAAAAACATTATGGCTTATTGAGGAAACCAAAGACCAAATAATACTCGCGGCAGTGGAAAAGGTCTTTATCACCACGTACGTTAAAAGAAACATTGCTTTTTTGTCATTTAGTAAAACGCTTCGTAGAAAAATAATCCTTTAGTATAAAAGTAATAGTCAAAGGGGTTTATACACCGTATAAAAGAAAGTTGTGTATAAAACAAAATATGCCTTAACGAAAGGAGATTGAGACGAAGTCCCTTACCTCGTGTCCGACGTGACTCGATTTCTCTTTAATCTCCTGAATAATAAACTAAAGTTAATTTCTACTTTCTTAATAAAAATTTTCAAGATTATTATTCCTTTTATGTCAGTATTTCCTTGTTATAAACATTATGTAATCATTTATGTTAATAATGTTTGTTTTGTCGATACTTGGTTCTTAAGTCGAAAGTGGACTTCTTACAATTACATGTTGTTCATGTGGTCAAAGGTTCATTATACCCAGAATGATATTCATGATTTGGATATCATATATATCATATATATCCAGAAAATACATGTACTTATAATATTGCAGAATCATTTAGAGGTAAGAAATGAAATGCACCGTTCATGGAGACGGTAAGCCATACGTACGCATGAACGGTACTTTCATTTCTATGTCATATTAGTGGAATTAAAACTAAATGAGAGTTATTTATATTTTAATTCCATAATTATATTCAAAATTTATATGTAACATACATCATATATATCCATTATCTATATGTACTTATAATAGTACACTACATTTGGGGATAAGAAATGAAATGCACCGTTCATGGAGACGGTAAGCCGTACGTACGCATGAACGCTACTTTCATTGCTATCTCATACCTTAATGGAGTGAAATCATAATGATATAAAGGTATATTATAATTCTAGTATAATATAATATATATAATATCATTAAATCCATCATTTATACGTCCCACGTATGTCATTAACGAATCAAATCACTTTGAGGGGGCAGTAGTCCGCACTTCCTAAAATGAAATTATCGTGTTTACCCACAATGGAAACCATAAAGGTATACGAAAAATGAAAAATAAAGAAGCTTAAGTAAAACATAAACATATTATATATCATATATAAATATAGTTTCATCTTAATGGCCACCTTTGAAGGTGTTATATGAGTGTTGAACAATCATCATTTCATGAGGCAGAAATTCACCATCCACAGAAACAGTATGTTCTTTAACCATTAGATGAAGGTGTGTGTAATTTTAGCTCGAATACTTCTTATAACGACATCCTAGTATATTTATTATACTGGTGTTGTTACAAAATAAATGAATAAAAATAGTTTAGGGGGTTCGAGAAGCAAAATAAAACATAAGAACACAAGAGAAGACACTACCTTTAAAACATGTAACTCTTTTTTATTTGAGCTCAAAGGCTTCCTTGGGAAGACTTCTGACCAATGTGAGGCTTATAGGAGTAATAGAGGGATGGGGAGAGACAAAATGAGCAGATCTTGGCCGAACCAAAGGCTTGAGGGGTGTGGGTAAGGAGGTAGAGGTGGGGGCCTTTTATAAGAGGAGAGGAGGGGCACTCTTGGAAAGTTAAGAAAATATACTTTATTATAAAATGATTTTTGGATAAAAAGGGTCCCAAAATTATATATTTAGAGTATTTTGTGATACGAGTTTGAAATCCACCCATCCAATAGGTTTTTGACATGTGTAGGTCTTAGATTGTACATTATCTGTTCATTTCATTAACATTGTTATATAATGAGGTAATCGCTGCATCGTCATGGTGTCATAAATAATTTAATTTATCTAATGTATAAATATTATAAAAAATATATAATGATGTAGGGAATCTTCTTATCTTCCTAATACATATTTATAGTCAAAAAGATGACTTGTATAACCACATTTAAATTTTTTTTTAGTAAAACAACTCATGTTTGTGACATTTTTATTTTAACATTAAATAAAAAAATTATTAATGTCATTTTCCTACCAAAGTTGCTCCATGGGGTCCCCAAGTTGTCCCATGGATTGTATTGGTCGGCCATGACACATCCAATATGGGTAGGACATGTGTCTAGGTCATTTCATATTATTAAAATATTATTTTTACCTTAAACTACAATAATTACCTCTAATCGCGATTAAAAACATAAAAGTTCCTAATCACCAAAAAATTATTTTAATACCATTGAACCACATTTTACTTCTTAATGACGACCATGTATGTCGTATTTTTTAAATTCAAAACACAGAGGTGGTAAAATTTCATTTAAATGAAAAATCAGTTTTTTTAAGTACCACTTAGTGGTTTGACTATTCATCAGAAATTGAAGTTTTTCAGAAAAATACCAAAAATTCACCCTAAGATATATTTGATATTACGAATTCAAAAATGATTTCTATTTTACAAATTCAAAACATATATGTTTCATTAATTAATATAATAATTAATTCCCGTTGTCAAAACAAATAGCGTGTTTTTATGAAACAAAATGTTTCAAAAGATTGACACTAGTTTAAGTCCGATTTCAACGTGAAATTAATTCCAACGACCACTATTGGATTAAATGGTAAAAATATATTCTAATTTCAGTTTAAAAACAATTAAAAAGATAATCTAATAATATTAATAAACTAGATTAAAAATAGGTTTTGAATTGAAATACGACATTTTTCACTATTCATTAAAAAATGATCTTTATCGGATAAATACCAAAAATTTACACAAAGTAAATTTTGATGTCCCAATTCTAATGAAGAGTTTTATTTTGTCCAAAAGAATGTATAAGAGGGACAAAAACTATATTTAAAGATGGTTCTCCATTAAAAGGCGATAGTTCGACCTTTTAGTGAATATTAGAGTATCTATGCCTAAAATTGAATTCTTTTCTTATTTTAAGCCTTTATCTTTTATTGGATAAATTTAAAAACATTTAAAAAACACATATAATCATATTTTAGTTATTTCTATTCTTTCCCACCAATACAACAACTACGTGTTAACTAACATTTAAAATAATATTATTTTATTACTAGCGTGCAACGTAAGATTTCAAAGAAACTTATTGTTGATTATTAGGTACGCTATCGAACATAGAAACCCCTTTAAAGTAAAATTAATATTTAATTCATAAATATTAATAAATATGAAAATGTTTTATTCTTAATTTACCTGGGATGTTACCTCCTTCCCCCCTTTTGGGAATTGCATCCTCGCAATTTTCTTCACTTATCAAGATAAGTGGGGGTATTTATTCCTCATAGCATTTTCAGATTCCCATGTTGCCTCTTCAACCATATGGGTTTTCCACAAAACCATTACCTGGTGAATTACCTTATTTCACAACACTATCTCTCTTCGGTCAAGAATCTAGACTGGTTGTTCTTCATAAGAGAGATTCTCTTCCAACTGAACTACCTATGGGCTCAAAACATGAGATGGATCTGGAATATACTTTCTCAACATAAAAACATGAAAAACATTGTGTACCTGAGATAAAATCGGAGGTAAAGCCACTCGGTATGCAACTGATCCAACTCTCTCCAAAATTTCATATGGTCCAATGAACCTTGGACTCAGATTTCCTTTCTTACCAAATCGCATCACACTTTTCCACGATGAAACATTGAGAAAAACATGATCACCTACATCAAAAGATAGATCCTTCCTCCGGTTATCCACATAACTCTTATGGCTACTCTGAGTTGTTCTGATGTGTTTCTGAATCAACTGAAATTTTTCTACCAACTCTTCTACCAATTCTGGTCCCATCAACTTCCTTTCACCCACTTCATCCCAGAAAGCTGGAGTTCGACACCGGTTCCCATATAATGCCTCAAATGGTGCCATCTGTATACTGCAATGAAAAATGTTATTATAAGAAAACACAACCAAAGAAAGATGTTGGTCCCATCTTCCCTGATAATCCATCAAACAAGCACGTAGCATATCCTCCAATGTCTAAATAGTTCATTCTGACTACCCATCTGATTGCAGATGAAAATATTTACTAAAATTTAATTCAGTACCCAATGACTTTTGAAGGCCTTTCCAAAAGTTAGAAGTAAACCTGGGATCACGATCAGATACAATGGAGAGGGGAACTCCATGCAACCTGAATATCTATTTAAGATAAAATTGAGAAAGTTGATCTAGAGAGAAAGTATCTCGAATAGGAAGGAAATGAAAAGATTTAGTCAAGCGATCAACAATAACCCATATTGCATTATTACCTCAAGATGTCTTCGATAATCCCACAATAAAGTCCATGGATATATTTTCCCATTTCCACTCTGGCACTGGTAAAGGGTGAAGCATCCCTTTAGGTAACTGCCTCTCTGATTTAACCTATTGACAAGTCAAACACTTTACAGTAAAATCAGAAATATCCCTTTTCATTCCATCCCACCAGTAATACTCCCGCAGATCTCTGTACATCTTAGTACTGCCAGGATGAACTAAAAATGGAGAACTATGAGCTTCACATAACAACTCTCTCTTCAACAGTGAATCACAAGGCACACAAAATCTCTTCACAAATCTCAAAACACAATCATTATCAATGTTGAATTCAGGCAACTTACCCTTCTGAACCAGCTCTACCTTTTTCTACAACTCACTGTCTTGCTTCTGTGCATTCTTGATTCTGTCTGATAGAGAAGATTTCACTGATACCTGAAACAAAACAGAAAGAAATACGGCACCAACAAATTTTATGCCAAAGTTCATCAAATCCTTAACCAAGGGATCACGTTCCAAACACAACATTGTTAATGAAGCATTACTCTTTCGACTCAAATCATCAACCACTTTATTTGCTTTTCCTGGATGGTAATGAATTTTATAATCATAATCCTTGATTAATTCTAGACAACTCCTCTGTCTCATGTTCAATTCTTTCTGAGTGAATATATACTTTAAACATTAGTGATCGGTATATATTTCACACTTTACTCCATACAAATGATGCCTCTAAATTTTTAAAGTGAAAACAACAGCAACTAATTCCAAATCATGTGTAGGATAATTTACTTCATGAGTTTTCAACTGTCATGAAGCATAAGCATTTACCTGATCATTCTGCATTAGGATGAAACCAAGTCCTTTCAATGAAGCATCACTGTAGATAAGAAATTCACCATTCCTGGAAGTTAGTGCCAAAACTGGAGCTTTCACCAATCTTCTTTTCAGTTCCTGAAAACAATTATCACATTCTTTTGTCCAAATAAACTTAACACCCTTCCAAGTTAGCTTAGTCATTGGACTAGATAACCGTGAAAAATTTCTAACAAACCTTCGGTAATACCCTACCAAACCAAGGAAGCTACGAATCTCAGTTACATTTTTGGGTCTTTTCCATTCTTCAAAAACCTTTGTTTTTGTAGGATCAACAGTTATCTCATCTTTAGAAACAATGTTACCAAAGAATGAAATTTGTTGCAACCAAAACACACACTTGCTGAATTTTGCATACAGTTTCTTTTCTTTTAAGGTTTGAAAGATAACCCTTAAATTACTTTCATGCTACTCTTTACTTTTAGAAAACACCAAAATATCATCAAGAAAAACAACCAACATTTTTCAACAGAGTCAACTGAGCCATCACTACAAGAAACTATTTAGTTCTGATTCTCACCATCTCAGGATACTGATTTCAAAGGTCATTTCCCTCAGTATGCCTTCCCAGAAAAGCTATTATGTTTCCTCTATGAAAAACCATTCTTAACATAGAAATATCTCAGGTGAAGTAACATGGTAATCATCAAATGCTATATCATTTCAATCATAACATAAAAAAATATATTTTGGGATAATCATTTAATATAATTCTAACTCCTAAAGTTATATAAACCGACCTCTGATACCAACTATAAGGCTCCGACCTTAAACCATACTTAATATTGAATTAAATGAATAATTCAAAATGAGGATCTTTTCAGGTTTAGAGTTTTAGAGAATTAGTACATAACTATTACATCTAAAAAGATTACAAAGTAGAAACTTCTACTAAGTTTCCATAAAATAAAAACTCTTAGAAAGAAACATGTCTAGTTACATGTTTTAGATAGAATGACTTTACCTTGATCCCATTCTTGACCCTATTCCCCATTAATTCCTGTGAAAAACATTTCCAAAAAAAACTTGGGGTGATTATAAAAATCTCATTAAGGGATACACAATGAATGAAAACTGTTAGTTTTTCAAAACAACTAGTAAACCATGTATACTTTATCAAAGTAATACTTTTCACCTTTATGAAGTATTAAATACTTATCACTGAATAATAGATCATTAATTACCCTTTTGTAACCAAAAGATTACCATAAAACCCATATAAAGATCACATAAGATATATAGGTAACTTGGGACAAAAACATACTTACATGGAATAACCATACGGTCGACTTCCACACATATCACTTAATGGAATAGCCATACGACCGACTTCCATACCAAATGCATTGGAGGTTATAACGTAACCACCCATCCTGGTATTCACGGCACCACCCATCATATGGTTTATCACGTAACCACCCGTCAAATGTCCAAGTACCATTATAAAATCATAAGACATAAAACAAATATAATGGAAAGAAAAAATTTCCACACTTTGATCACAATATATCACTTAAATATATTGACATAACAAATACATTATAAAAACCATTTTCAATACCAAAATACAGAAAATAGTATATTTTATTTATTTCATTTTAAAAACATTATGACTTATTGAGGAAGCCAAAGACCAAATAGTACTCGCGGCGGCGGAAAAGGTCATTTTCACCACGTACATTAAAAGAAACATTCCATTTTTTCGTTTAATAAAATGCTTCGTAGAAAAAGATTCATTTTTTATAAAAGTAATAGTCAAATGGGTTTATACACTATATAAAAGAATGTTGTGTATAAAACGAAATATGCTTCAATGAAAGGAGATTGAGACGAAGTCCCTTACCTCGTGTCCGACGTGACTCGATTGCTCTTTAATCTCCTGAATAATAAACTAAAGTTAATTTATACTTGATTAATAAAAATTTTCAAGATTATTATTCCTTTATTTTCATTTATTTCCATGTTATAAACATTATGTAATCATTTAAGTTAATAATTTTTGTTTTGTCGATACTTGGTTCTTAAGTCGAAAGTGGACTTCTTACAATTACAGGTTGTTCATGTGGTCAAAGGTTCATTATATCCAGAATGATATTCATGATTTTTATATCATATATATCATATATATCCATCATATAAATGTATTTATAATATTACATAATCATTTAGAGGTAAGAAATGAAATGCACCATTCATGGAGACGGTAAGCCGTACATACGCACGAACACTACTTTCATTGCTATGTCATATTAATGGAATTAAAACTAAATGAGAGGTATGTATATTTTAATTCCAGAATTATATTCATAATTTAGATGTAACATACATCATATATATCCATTATATATAAGTACTTATAATAGTACATTACATTTGAGGATAAGAAATGAAATGCACCGTTCATGGAACAGTTGTACGTACACATTAATGCTACTTTCATTTCTATCTCAAACATTAATGGAGTGAAATCATAATTATATAAAGTTATATTATAATTCCAATATAATATCATATATAATAACATTAAATACATCCTTTATATGTCCCACTTATGGCATTAACGGATCAAATCACTTTGAGGGGGGCGGTAGTCCGTACTTCCGAAAATGAAATTATCTTGTTTACCCACAATGGAAACTATAAAGGTATGACACAAATGAGAAATACAGAATATTATGTAAAACATTAACATATTATATATCATATATAAATATAGTTTCATATTAATTTACACCTTTGAAGGTGTTATATGAGTGTTGAACAATCATCATTTCGTGAGGCAGAAATTCACCATCCACAGAAACAATATGTTATTTAGCCATTAGATGAAGGTGTGTGTAAGTGTAGCTCGAATATTTATTATAAAAACATCCTAGTATATTTAGTATACTTTTTTTGTAAAAAAATAAATTAATAAAAAGAGTTTAGGGGGTTGGAGAAGCAAAATAAAACATAAGAACACAAGAGAAGACACTACCTTTAAAACGGGTAACTCTTTTTGATTTGAGCTCAAAGGATTCCTTGGGAAGACTTCTACCCAATGTGAGGCATCTTGGAGTAATTGAGGTGTGTGGAGAGACAAAATGAGCATATCTTGGCTGAAGCAAAGGCTTGAGAGTGGTGGGTAAAGTGGTAGAGGTGGGGGCCTTTTATAAGAGGAGAGGAGGGGCACTCTTGGAAAGTTAAGAAAAGATACATTATTATAAAATTATTTTCATATAAAAAGGGTCCCACAATTATATATTTAGAGGATAAGGTGATAAGAGTTCTAAATCCACCAATAAAATTGGTTTTTGACATGTGTAGGTCTTAGAGTTTACATTATCTTTTCATTTTATTTAAATTGTTAAATAATGAGGTAATCGCTGCATCATCATGGAGTCATAAATAATTTAATTTATTTAATGTATAAAAATTATAAGAGAAATATCATGATGTAAAAAATCTTATTAGATTTCTAATGAATATTTATAGTCAAACATCTGACTTGTATAACTCCATTTAAAAATTGTTTTAGTAAAACAACTCATGTTTGTGACATTTTTATTTTACCATTAAATAAAAAAATTATTAATGTCATTTTCCTACCAAAGTTCCTCCATGGGGTCCCGAAGTTTACCCATGGATTGTCTTGGTAGTACATGACACATCCAATAAGGTTAGGACTTGTTTATAGGTCATTTCATATTATTAAAACATTATTTTTAACTTAAACTACACTAATTACCTCTAATCGCGATTAAAAACTTAAAAGTTACTGTTTAACAAAAAATTATTTTAATCCCATTGAACCAAATTTTACTTCTTAATGACAACCATGAAAGTCGGATGTTTGAAATTCAAAACACAGAGGTCGTAATCTTTCATTTAAATGAAAAACCAGTTTTTTAAGTACCACTTAGTGGTTTCACTATTCATCAAAAATTGAAGTTTTTCAGAAAAATACCAAAAATTCACCCTACGATATATTTGATATTACTAATTAAAAAATGATGTCTATTTTACAAAATTCAAAAAATATATGTTGAATTAATTAATTTAATAATTAATTCCCGCTGTCAAAACAAATAGCGTGTTTTTATGAAATAAAATGTATCAAAAGATTGACACTAGTTTAAGTCCGATTTCAATGTGAAATTAATTCAAACGACCAATATTGGATTAAATGGTAAAAATATATTCTAATTTCACTTTAAAACCAATTAAAAAGATAATCTAATCATATTAATAAATTATATTAAAAAGATGTTTTGAATTAAAATACGACATTTTTCACTATTCATTAAAAAAATGATCTTTATCGGATAAATACCAAAAAATTACACAAAGTAAATTTTTATGTCCCAATTATAAAGAAGAGTTTTATTTGGTCCAAAATAATGTATAAGAGTGACCAAAACTATATTTATAGAGGGTTCGCCATCAAAAGGCGATAGTTCGACCTTTTAGTGAATATTAGAGTATCTATGCCTAAAATTAAATTCTTTTCTTATTTTAAGCCTTTATCTTTTATTGGATAAATGTAAAAACATTTAGAAAACATATATAATCATATTTTAGTTATTTATATTCTTTCCTGCCAATACAATATCTACGTGTAAACTACCATTTAAAATAATATTATTATATTACTAGTGTGCAACGTAAGATTTCAAAGAAACTCATTATTGCGTATCGGGTACGCTATCGAACATAGAAACCCCTTTAAAGTAAAATTAATATTTAATTCCTAAATATTTATAAATATGAAAATGTTTTATTCTTTATTTACCAGGGAAGTTACAGATAGATTCTTGGTGGTTATTCTACCAAATGGAGTAGTATCAAGAACGTCTCAAGGGACCCTAATGTGGTCTTGAAATGTTATTTAAATTATGAATTTGATAGGTAGATCATATGTGAATTAGTTCATTACTATTTGGGTAGTGAGAACAATTGAAAGAGACCTTAGTTGTGACATTCCTTGGAAATTGTGTAGAAAGGGATATGGGGTTAGACTCAAGTCCATGTAACTACCCTGTTGAGATGTACCAGATGATTGGATTGAGTCTATTTGCCATGGTAAGCCTTTAGGAATGGGATACAAGTGTTTTTGGGTTTTGGATGAGGTTAGTTTATATCTTGAATGTTCTAAGTAGCACACAATGGTTTTAAAGAGAGGTCAGGTATTATCTTTGGATTTTGGAGTTTGTATTAAATAAAAGTAAAAAAATGTATTCACTAAATAGATCTCTCCGCTTAATGAATTCTCACTGATATTGTTGGTCCTTTTCAAATGGTACAAAATTAATCCATTTTCTTTCAAAGATGAAAAATAATTTAGAGTTTAATGTGATAAAACTTCCTCTATATATAACTACTAGTGATCTAAATTTATATTATTAACCTATAAATTATAAATTCTAGGAAAAAATGGGATTTCCACTTTCAATGTAAAAATGTGTTATATTTGGAAATATTGGATATTACCATACTTTTTATTAGTTTATCAGGATGATTGGAGGCTTCCAGTGATGGTTTTTTTTCAAAAAGATAAATGTGATATTATTAAAGTAGTTGATAAAAATAAATTGAGAATAATGTTCATTGTATAAATGTGATCTTGTCATCTCTTTCAAATAAATGAGATCTCTGGGATAAATGGATCAAGATAGAAATAGATGTTTGGGATCAGATAGAGAATATTTATGATGAAAATGTTAACATGAAATAAGAAAAGAACATTTCCCACAATAACGAGGTTCAAGAAATAAGAAATTATCTCATTAAAAAAATAAGTAACATACTCATTGACATGATAAATATTTTTAATAACTATCATGACTCTCCAACTATCAAAATATTTCTAGCGACTATCCCCCCTAATCACTCTATTCGCATGGACTCCCAAGGGCACTGGGTTCACTGGTGTATACCACTCACATGGCTCAAATTGAACACTGATAGTTCTTTTAGTTTAGGAGACATGTAGGTAGGGGGAATAATCTATGACTCTATATGTTTTTTCATTTTTTCTTTTACTGTACATTACGGTAGTGGATACTCCCTCTAGATCAATGCCAAGGTAATGTTAACAGGTTCAAAACTATTCCTCTATAGAAACATAGACCAAACAGAATTGGGAATAGGATAAATAATTTTATAAAAATATTTTAAGGGAACCAAAACAATATCTTGGTTGATATCATGTATAATCATGAAATATATAATAATCCTCATTAACAATATTCTTGATCTCCAAAATTGGTGTGAGGGTAACAATATAATTGAATATATTTCTTCCATGGAAGATCGAGGATCTTATGTCACCTGCTTCTCCAACATGAACTTATTGAGACCTAAAGGGGGAATCTTTTAATAGGGTATTCTCTCAAACTTCACTATTTTAGGCCTCCATAAATCCTTATACATCTGTGTTTCCCTATTTCAATTATCACTCATTAATGGATTAAATAAATTATGACAATCATGATGATTATGAAACAAAGAAACAATAATATTAGAGATTGAAGAATTAATGACTCAAGATGAATGATAATGAAATACTAGATGAATTAATTAGTAGAGTAAATGATTTTGTTAGTACTATAAACATTTTTAGTGAAAAATTAAATGAATATATAGTTGTTGAGAAGATACTGCATGTCATGTCTATGAAATTTTATACAAGGGTTTTGTAACATGAAGGCTGTGATATGGGTACACATCCACATGATGATATTCAAATCATTCATAATTATTTAGAAATTCATAATATAATAATATTTAATAATAAGAGTAATTTAAATATAAATATTTTCTTTTAAATAATTGAAATAAGAGAAGAGTAGAAAAAAGTAGTTTCAAAATAAAGGTATCCTGGTGAAGAAGATTTTGACAAAATTAAAAATAAAAAACCCATTACATTCATTTCAATAAGTGTGAAAATATGAAAATGATTGTTTCAATGAAATACACCATTAATGTGTTTAATGTATGGAGCTATTATAAATTTTATAGAAAATTTTCCAATGTAGATAGGATAAGAAGACTAGAGAGCCGATTCTAAAAATCTAGATAGTTCCTCAAATAACAAATATAAGAATATTTCTTAGATAAAGATTTCATAAAAGGGGACTGATACCAACTTCTCTATACCAAATTAGAGAAAAGTATTATTAAAATTTCAAGATAATGATATCACTGTGGAATGAATGATGTTGAGATATAATGTAAATGTGATGAAAAATTACTAATTGAAAAATTGATTATGGAAATGATCACCAATGATGAAAGTAGTGAAGGTTTATCTCAGAATTAAAATGAAATGGAGTTAATTATTAAGTGATAACTAATATATATTTATTTAAAGACCTTATAATTAGAGAAAAAAGCAAACAATTTAAAGAAATGCAACTAGTTTTCCTGTAATAATGAAATTATTCCTATAGAAAAGGATCCAAATCCTATAAAGAAAATTATAATTTAAAGAATTTTATCAATATATTGAATAAATTAGAAGTTTAAATGAAATAAAATGTTAATGAAAAGGGGAAGTTGGTTGAACTTGTTAAATAAATATTGTCAGAAGGTGAAAACGAATTAATAAATACAAATTCAACATTAAAAATTATATATAGGATTTTAGGGAAACTCAAAGGGGATGATTATTGAAAGAGTTAACATTTTCATTAATAATGAAATTTATATTGGAGGATAAAGACCATATTCAACGGTTGAAGTATTTCTTGTATTTGTTGGTTTAAAGGATTATTCAACATCATAAGTAATGAAATACAAATTTATGGAAAATATAATAGATTCTTATAAATCTATTACTTCCAATATCACTGATTTAAAAGTAAAAACTCTTATAAATGGTCATATGAAATATTAAAATAAAAATTATTGGGTGAAGAGGAAATTATTTTCAATATATTAAAATTTTGTTTCATAAAAAGGAGATAAAATATATCTTCCAAATATTGATGTAGGGAAAGTGTCAATATCTTTACAATAAGATTTTTTCTAAGGAAAACATGCATTTAATGTGTACTGTTGGAATTATGATGCTTTTTTGAAATTAGAAAGATTATTTTGGTTTATTTATAAATATTTATACAATCCTATAACTTATGATGATATAATACATATTTTTCTATATACGTTTTATGATAAGGTATAAATGCTTGAAGATCGTGATCTATGTACACTTTGTTTTACAAAAATTTAATTTTTTATCTAAATGAAGAGAAAAATACAAAGAGAATTCATGGAGGAATAATGTGGTGATGGTAAATATAGTCCTCATTCACCAATAAATTATATTAAATGCGATGATGGTATAATGTAGAAAAACAAGTGAGTGGATTGGATTCACATCCTTTAGAAGCCAACAATTCCACTACCTTGTTAACCTCAAGAAATATGTCTCAAATCAATATATTCTAATTAAAGGGATTATATCATTAATAAATGATATGTTAAATATAAAAATTATCTCAATAGAATCCTTGGATGTAAATAAAAATCCAAGCAGATTTAGGCTCCACCATTGAGAGAACCAGGTAAAATTTCATAGGATAATATACACAGTATTCTGATTTCTTATGTAATGAAGAGGGAAATTGTATTCAATAAGAATAGTAAGGATGATAATTAAATTTCCATTAATTCATTATAAAAAGTAAATATAAAGAAATAATCCATTTTGGAAGAAGATTGTTCTCATGCAGAAAAAGATATCGAAGTAAAATTTTTGAGATTGAGGTCATTCATCATCAAAATTACTATTTTTGTTCAGAAGGAGAATAAAACAGGGAAAGAATTAAGGACGCCAGAAAAAAAGGAGGCTGAGGGAATCACCCTGAATCAAATTTACCACCTCAGGCATAAATTGAGAGACATTAAATAGACACATGGTCGGAACACCAGGGGCCGCTAGAGAGGCTAAGTGATCTGCCACCTTGTTCCCCTGTCTCCAAGTGTGGGTGACACTGGTGCTTTCATCAAAGGGAAATTTTCAATTCCCAATGGTATAGGTTATTGAACATGTTATGTTACCATTATCGTGAAGGGAATCATAAATTATCATGGAGTCATTTTCCACTTGTGAAATGTAAATCTCCCTCTACCAAAAAATTGTGATTCTTGTAAGAATAGCATTGGCCTCCACCAGTATAGAATTGCCACTCCAATAATGCACCGTGAATTCTAGGATCACACTGCCTATTGAATCCCGGACTACCCCTCCACCTCAGATCCCACCCTGGATACAGGAACCATCTATGTTTAATTTCAGTCTAACATCCTATGGTCTCCACCATACCCATTTCCCTTGTGGCATGGGTGTTATCTGATGATCCATGGCTTGAACCACGTATATCGTTCGTAGGGAGGGGGACTCTTTTAAGCTTCCATCAAGTGCAAGCATATCATCCAAGATGCAGCTTACTTTTATTATAACAACTCTTCTAGTGGAATTGATCCATTCATACCTGGACAAATTTCAAGCTTTCTATATACTCTAACATCCGATGTTAAAGAGAATTGATCTCGCCATTTTTTCCTTCCCTACACCTTCAACTCTTTGAAACCAGTGCTCCATAAAGTCATCGAAGGTTGTAGTCTAGGATGAGTACCTTCTGAATGTACTAAAGAATCCCCATACCTAGTGATCCCGGTCCCCTTCAAATAAAATATGGTTCATAGTGTCTTAAAACTTATTCATACAATAATGGTAGCATGAGGCCATGCCGATGACAAGACATTTGATATTGTCTTCGTAGGGCATTGCGCAGTTCTGGATCCTCCAGGAGAGGAAATTATACTTTGTAGGTATCCTATTACACCAAACCATACCGTTCCACCATTCTTGCTATCCCATAGGCATGCCAATCCTACCAAAATCCATAGAATTAAACTTCCCCAAGGTTGATGGAGTGAAGACACGTCGATCTCGCTCAGAGTTGATGAGGAAACCATCGAAAAACTCACGGTGAGGTGCATCCAGAATTCCTCTGAAGAACGAGGGGTATTGTGCCACCTCCATGAAGTTGATCATTAGGTATAGACATCTTGGGTACCCAAGGATCCTTCCCTACCAATTATGGTGCCAAAAAAATGTTTCCCTCCCCAATTATCCATTGTAAATAGTGGCGAGTTGTTAGAATCATGTTGGAGACCAAAGACCAGAGGGTAGACCTTCTTGCTGATGAGAATTCAGTATTTCTCTATAATTATAGGACATAATAATCCCCCATAATGTACTTTCTAATGTTACCTCTGAAGATAACATCACATTAATTCCATGGATAGTGGTTTCTAAACTTTTAACATTAATCCCTCCCTCTATGAAGGGCCAAGCCATATTCCCCCAGGATACCTGTTGTATTTTCCCCTCTGATGACACATCCCATATGAAATGAGCGATAAGCCTAACAATGCACCTTTTAAACACCTTTGGTACATTATTAGATGAGAGATCATGCACCGTTATTTCCGAAAGGATGCTATTCACAAGATAAATGTGACCTACAAGGGATAAATAATGATTTTTCCAACTCAGAATATGCACCAAAATTCAGCTCACCAAACGGTGGAAATCACTGATACAAATTCATCATAGAGACACAGCGGTACAAGATACTCTATGGGAAACATACCACACCACATGCCCAGCCTTGTACCCAGAGTAGTCTCCCTACTCGCATTGCATGACTTGGACACATAGAATTTACTCTTCTCTTTGTTGATAATTTGGCCACTGTTGTTGCAGTACATCTAAACTATATTTTTAATTCCCTACACAAATTTCCTCCCTGAATTGATTAAAATTATTATATAATCCTCAACCATAATGTGAGATATGGCTGGTAGACTCAAATTCCTCTAGTAGGGAATAATGTCCCTATTCAATATTCCTCTATTGGTCAACCTACTCAATGTTTATTGTATACGACTAAAAATACTCAGGGAAAAATGATCACCTGGCTGAAGTCCACAAACTGACTTGAAGAGGCCATGAATATGCCCTATAAATGAAATAGACATCTATGCCGAACTAAAACACCTGAAAATAATATCAGAGGCCCAGTAGGAAAATCCCATCTTCTGTAGAACCCTATTAATGAATCCCCAATAAATCCTATCATACGCCTTGTTCATATACAACTTGATTTCCATATTGGGTCCACGAGCCTTTATATTGATGTCTCTCCACATCTCCTGAGCCAAAACTATAGCTCCTTGGATATAGTTCTCTTTCACGAACCCGTGCTGTTCCAGGGAGACCCACTGAGGGAGACTTCCGGCCAGCTGCCTGTTGATGATGCTCACCAATATTTTTGTAAGGTAAGTTACACATACTCACAGGATAGTAATGAAGGAGGGAGGAGGCGTCTTAGATCTTTTTTAGAAGCACCAGTATCATGGAAGACGCTATCCGGGGAAAGCTTCCCCCTCTGAAGAAGTCCTGGATAGCATCGTAGATATCCCCCTTAACCACCTCCCAATAGATCCTATAAAAAATACCAGGAAATCCATCCAGAACTACTTCAATCTCATGATTGAGTTTCACCAAAGATGCATGGATCTCCACCTCATCCGGGATACCATCCAGCATATCATTATACTAAGAAGAAGCAGGGCTTGAGTTCCTCTCCCGTAACTCATCACACCCTGAGGGATATCCCTGAAGCATATTTGGATTTTTTCCAGCAAGAATATACTTATTGTAAGAAAATGATGAACCTCCCACCACATCCTTATCATCAGTGTAAGATCAATCATTGAGCTTCATGTTTGGTTTAACAGCCCACCGCCACTCCGTTATGCATGCATGGAAAAATATGTGTTGTTGTCTCCCTCCTTCATGTCATTCATTCTAAGAAATATGAGATGTTTAGAAGGAATGTTTCAGGGAAATCTATAACTAAAATGTTTCACCTATATATATATATTTTTTATAATTTCTAGAAAATCATCCAATGTTGAAATGAGGAGACAATTTTGAAACTATGTGTGTGAGTATAAAGAATTCATCAAAGAAGAAAGAAACAAATTTTGACAACACAATGTTTTCTTCAAAGTGTAAAGTTAATAACTAATATAAGTTCAAGATGATATAATTCTTATAAAAATTTTATGATGATGATAAAAATTCTTATCAATGGAAAATTGAGACTTCCATTGATGTTTATGAAAAATTAATGATTTCAAATGCCAATGGGGGATTTTTCACTAGTGATGAAAATAAGAATGATGGAGCTGGTAAATATATATTTATGGATTTAATAATGAAGTGATAACATGAATAATGTATTTAAAATATATCAGAATTGGATAAATATAAAAAATTTATTAAAATAAAATCAATCATAGAGAAATAATGATTCTATTATCTCTAAAAAGCAGTAATAATAAATGAAGAGATTGATATATTTAAGAATATTCTCATTGAATAATTGTCATTGAAATTTGATATAGAAGATTAGTTAAAATAAAAAAAGATGATATAAAACTTTTTCAACAAAATTTTTTAGAGGAATTTTTTTAATAATTTGAAATTAAACTTCATTTGTTTTTACAGATGTTAGAAAAATGTTAAAATAAAATATTCGGAAAAGGATTGATGTTATAATGAAAGATAATAAATCATTTATCCAAAAAACCATAGTAAATTTTTGAAATTTTTATTTTTTGTTTTTTGAAAGGGATGTTTCTTTGTCATAAGTGAGGTAGGTCACATTTATAGAAATTAAAACCTAATATTGGAAATCTATAAATTTAGGGAACACTGATTTCAAATTAAAAAATTATAAATGGGGTCTTGAAAAATTAAAATAAAAAATATTTATTGTACTGAAAAGTGTTTGGAGTCAATCAAAAATTTGGTTCACTAAGAGGATTAAAAATTGATTCTCAAAATATAGAAGTTGATAAGGTCAAAACATATGGGAAACGATTATTTTTAGAGGAATGTTTTCATTTTATAGATACGTTTAGAATTTTGGAGGATTCTGTAATGTGGAGTGAGTATATTTTTTTAATTAAATTTATTTTGATCAAAAATAGATGTTATATGAGAATCATTTTGAGAAGGTATCAACCCACTAGGATAATAAATGTTCATAAGTAATGAAAAAATTAGGAAATAAAGGTTAATAATAAATTTGAATCATTGAAAAACGTTTATATAAGATATGATTATATAGATAATTTTTTTTATGTATCTACCACCATTTTAAATTTCTGAATGTTTTTGAATTTTAATACTCAAAATACTTAGAGTAAGAAAGAAGAAGTAAACTAGGGGAACTATTTATTGATGTTTCTCTCAATTCATCACAAAATAAATATCCATGGATTTTTTAAAGTGGATGTGTTTCACAGATAACAAGATAATTAATTCTATTGCAGGATGATTTTATGTAAAGGTAATTCTTTGGGTAATTTTTAATTGATTTGTAACTTAAAATTACGTGATTTGGATTGATATTTATTAGAAAATATAAGTTAATGTGAAGAATATGTTATATTTTTATGGGATGAAAGATAATTTTTAACTATATCTAATCATTAATGTTGAATACACCAAAGTGATGTTTAAGAATGGTGGGTTCTTAGTGAAGAGTTTGATTGATGTATTTGTATTTATGAGGGGAAACTAATCACAGGGAAACCATTTTCCAGTCATTGATGTAAATTATTCATGTTACCAGTGGTTAAGGGTGGGAAATCAAGTATGGAATCGAAAGCTTGTCATATTGGTCAAAATATTATGATAAATAATACTTGAGGAGAAAATGATTTTGATATTCCTATTCATGAGATATAGGGAGATGCATATTGAAATTTGTTGTGGTCTATACACCAAAATGGAAGATTGTTAATTCTTCATATATGAAAGTTTATATTCAAATACCTCACCTATTGGGGATTATTAATTTTCTTATTTGTGTGTTTATGAGGAATAAATATACAAATAGAGATAATAATTTTAGTTATTTTAATGATGAATTCAATTTTATCATACGTATGATGTTAATGACTTATAAATTAGTGGATCTAAAGATGTTTAATAATAATAAAAGAAGTTCTGAAAAATTGTGTAGTTTCTCATTTATGAAACTCTGGACATAAAACATTGTTGAATATATAATTGGAATGTTTTAAGAATATATTGAGGAGTGTAGTAATCATCATGAACTCATTGAAACATAAACCCAATGAAAAATGTTTTCTCTACGTGATGAAAATCAAATTTAGTAGATTTGGAACTAAATATGTTTATTGTGCATGATACTTTTAATTATTTCTAGAGAAAATAATTTGGTACAATTATTCATATTTAAAACAATTTTTTGTATTGAAAAAATTCATATATTTATCCCTAAATGATCTATAAATTCCCCAACCGTAGTATCCCATAGTTGGGGGTTACTTTATTACGTTGTTAAAAGATAATACGTATCATATCTTGAGGAACCAAATAAATTAATAGAATTTTTATACTAGATACATAATTAAAATTCCTTATAAATTTAAAATCATAAAATAAAACAAAATATTTGTTTTATAATTCCTACATTCTCCTAGCATATCCCTATTTATCAGTCAGAAAAAAATTTTTGGTATCCTTTGGAAAACAAAACATCATAAAGCGGTGAGATCAGATGATTAGTAAGGGTAATCATAAAATTTTTTTCTCATAAATAAATATGCATAATTAGTCTAATAATGTAAATAAATGAATCAAATTTCATTTAAACTATAACTTCAACATGATATGGATGGAAACAATGATGAAAAAATAATACAATATAAATAATCACAGAATCTTTAATCGTATCCATGGATATTATAACAAATAAATTAATCACATGGATGTAAATAAATGATATCATATATATAGAATTAATAATATCGAACATTTGCAATATACTATTAAGACCATTCACAACACAGTTTATATATGTGGGTAGATACCCGTCTAATTTGGTCAACTGATATATCCTATGAAACTTTCCCACGCACTGAGTTATTTGATATGACCCACCAGTCACATACTAAGTCCAATACATTCCTCATATGAAATAGGTGAAACATAATCAATATAAACATTCATATTGAAAAAAATAAAAATAGTAATGTTAATACTTACCCCTATCAATAAACATAATCATAAATCTGGCAGAGTAATATGAATTGTATAAAATTGGTACATCCCACATCAAACTGATCATAGACCATCTACATAAATAAAATGTTTTGTATCATCTATAATTATCCATATTGGAAAATAATAATAATAATGGTTCTTTTATTTTTATGAATAGAAATACCATAAATATTTATGTAAAAAAATTCTTGGGTGAAATAAACATTTTACAATGAAATTATTTTTAAAACTAGAAGTTAATGAAATATTTAAAAAATAATATTTTTGAAGATATCCTTTTAAAACAATAAATTATTCTTTGAATCATTGACTATCCATGATGATATAAATTATAAACATGCCATACAATTTAAAAGAAATATTTCATTCACTTTTTCAGTAAAATCCAAATAGTCCATGATTGGAAAAGGACATAAATATTCGTTTCATAAAATTTTGTAAGATGTTAAAAATTGTTAAAAATATCATTAATAAATCATTTTAATATTTTTAAAAACATTATTTAGAAAATTTACTCAATATGTTGTATTGGAAAAAATTATTTTTGATGCAAGAGATAAATGAAGTCCAATTTTCATAAAAGCATCTTCTCAGTCAATTAAAGTAACAAATAAGGGAATATAAATTTCTATTAATTGAAAATTTTCACGATAAACAATATGATAAGAAAAAAGATTTATTTTATAAAATTTCAAATAATTCCCCAAAGGATACCTAAACCAAAACAACCCTTAATAATAACCAGACATTGAAATACACCCTTACAATTTTTGGTAATTTATCAATCAGAAGACACATAAAAAGAATAACTTCAAATGAAACATTAAAAATCATGAATATAAATTTATTCATGAAGAATATTATCAAAATGGTTAGTATATATGGGACACTGTTTAATATGTTTTGAATATGGAAAATGTACCCCAAAAGTAAAAGCGAGACGAGAAACCCTTACCTTAGGGTTGGTTTCCATCATAAGTATTTGAACCTCTGGTATTATAAATATATTATAAAACCATAATTATATTATTCATACAATATATTTTTTTATTATATACTATTATAAGTCATTTATTAAAAATTCTTTACCAAAACTTCTGTTATGAATGATAAATCCTTCATTTTTGATGTATATTTTGGTTTTGTAATTTCAGTCATTTTTCATTGATTATGGTTCCAACATCTCTAGGTTTTTAAAAAATATATAAATATCATATATATTCATTATATTTGTGTATTTATAATAATATCTAAAATTTAGAAATAAAAAATGTATTGAACTATTCATGGAGATTTTATGCCATATGTATACATGAAAGTTGCATACATTATTCTCAGCAGAAGGTATTAAAGGAAAATAAATATTAAATCATATTTAATAATAATAATTATTTCATATATAGAATATATATCAGTTAAATAAATCTTTAATTACTATAAATATAAAATTAAAATGGAAAACATTTCACATCACTATATTGATGCGGTAAATCACACCTACACATGAGTGAAATTATTGATTTCGAACAGATTTATGAAGGTAATATGGTATATGTGATATATATTTCCCAATTTTTTTAGTTAATAAATATCACCTTTAATCATGTTTTTATCATCATAACCTTCCATGTAATGTATAACTGATAAACATACCTCATCTCTTCATGAGGTGGTAGTTCACGGTACATAGGAGAGAAATTATCATATTCCCCATGAAATTGAACATGAGAAGGTATATGTTATATGATAATTCCATAATAATAATAATTTCATAAATTTCATATTAAAAATTTAATTCCATCATTATATACAGAATTTAATGTTGGTGATGGAAAAGAATTATATTGGTTCGCATGTCGGTAGACTTTCAAACACATGATCGATGATCTGGTCTCCCATTTAATTGAACTAGAGATGGATATAGGTAATGATATTAACATAATAAAAACTCAGTATAGATGTGAAATAGTTATTATTAAATTAATATAGTTGGATTTTATTTTCCGGGGGGGAGAATAAATAAAACCAATATGCATGTTTAAGTATTATACCTCTTCTACATGGAGCATCCTTAGGTTTATACACAATGACTTCTTAAGAGGGATTCCTAATAAAACTAATGAATTAACGATATGGGTATGGAATTAAGGATATTATTTTGTTAGTTCTTATATGAACCAAAGGGTTATGGAATCATGAAGTGGGGAGGAGAGGGTGTTGACTTTTATACGTATGGGAGAGTAAACACATTGAATTTTTGGAATGAATTATATATACTCTCATCTTCACATTACAAAAGGATCCAAAATTACCTATTATCAATCCATAAAATATCAAAATATTTCCATAAAATAGGAATTTTAAATGTATTAAGGTCAATTTAACATATATATTTTTAGTATAAACCTCAATAAATCAGTTTTTACCTTAACCAAGTTAATTAATTTTTTCTACATTCACTATTCATTATGGTAAGAAATTAATTTTACCTTATTAGATATTATTAATTATTATTTAAAATATTAATCCATTTATACAATTTAAATTCTGATAAGTGGAATAATTTAATTTAAAACAACATAGAGGTGTGTGGAAAAAACTGGTTTTTTAAATGAAAACTTTTAAATGTTTAATTTTTTTATATTAGAATTTAATATTAAAATTATTACAATGGCATAAATTTATTAAATTTTAATATAATTTTACTTAATTTACTATAAAAAGAAATTAAAATATAATTTAACTATTAAATAATTTAAACAAAATTATAGTTTTCAAAAAAATTAGTATTTTTCATTTTTTATAAAAAAATATTTCTATCAGAATAGAAAAAAATCACCAAAAGATAATTTTTAAAAATATATTTAAAAAATTAAGTTTATTTTGTAAGATAAACTTTCTAAAAGTGGTAAAAATGAACATTAAATTATGTTTTCAAAGAATGAATAATCCACATTTTATAAAAATATAGTTTTTAGAAAATATTAATTTTTATTCAAATGGTTTTTATATTATTTATAATCAATTCATATTCGTCGAATTTATTTTATACCTAAATAAAAACTATAATTTTCATAATTTATTTAGTCCCATTTATACCCACCAATTTAATTTCTAGGTTATAGTGGTATGTTTAAATAATATTTTAATCGAGTATCACATTTTGTTTAACATAGTGTTGTTTTCATTACAAGATATCAAAGACATTAAATTTATTTAATTATGTAACATCATAATGTATTAGTGTCATGACCCCCTCCCCACAAAGTGTACCCCTCCTGGGCCGAAAATGTGAGAAGAGAGATAATGACCCCCGAGTCCCGCCTCCAGTAGGCCCCGGGTTGGCGACTAGCACCGAGGGTATAATAAACATACAAATGGGAGGCATTACCCTCTAAGAGAACACATGCGGAAGAGAGAGATAGGATAGACTCCAATCAACTCCAACTCAGAACTGAAATATAAAAGAAATCCAAGTACATATATGAAATGTCGTGCAAAAGTACTACAACTGAAAGGGAAAACTAAAAGTACCCAAAAGAATGTAAAACGGCAGCGACCACAAGCCTGAACAGCTCCTCCTCCAACAACATGCTAGTAGTAACCAGGTTGATCTCCAACCTGCTTCAAGTGACCTGAAAAACAGTTTATATATACATAGGGTGAGTATAACAGTATACTCAGTAGGATCCTCCCCAAACCTCTCATGCAAAAGTAAATAAAGAATGCTAAAGCCCAGTGAACAACAAGTGAAACTAACTCATCATCTAAACAGGTATACTATGTTCCCAACCTCACCATGGCTACTCTCACCAAGTAATGCATACAAGAATATAACATATAATAAATTATATCAAGGGTACCCCGCTACTACTTCCCCACTGGTTTTCCGCTTTGCCCCAACGACATAAGTCCTGTGCATCTCTCTCCAATGCTTGCCCGCAGACACCTGGGCTAAGCTCCACAATCTGCACCTCGTGCACCACAAAGGCTTGCCCGCATACACCTGGTCGAATCACCACACCATGCTCACAACCAAAAGCAACCGGGTAAGTTCCGGGAGCCACCACAGCCCGCATAACGTGTATCATACATCGGGTATTATACCTCAAGCCATTATAGCCCGTACACCAAATAGGGATCCTCAAGCCATCATAGCCTATACACGTTACACCTATAGTAATCCATAGGATACTATATCCAGAATATATGTGTGTGAAATAACCACAAGCCGTTACATTCTTCTACACACATATATGGGTAAAAATAACCAGTGTGCCTACCAGCGCAAAGATCTACAAAGAGAAGAGAGAGGGGTCAATGGGGGTAGTCAGCCATTCAACCTCCCATCAGAATGTTTGGGAAAACACCCCCAGGGCTCAAAATCCCCAGGGTGTCAGTTGCCCTTACCGAAAGGGTGGAGTAGCGTATAGAAACACAAAAAGTGCATAATATATATGTAACTCACATCCACACTATGGGCATTACCTAGTCTTAGATACAACTGCAGCTAACTTCTCTCAAACTCCAGGCTGCTACTTCTAAGAATATGTATCCTATAAGCACACAAACATTTGAAGAGCTTTATTAGATTACTCCATTCTCATTTTATCAGTTCAACTGTACATTAATTAATTCTTTAAACATTAATTAAGAATGAACAATTCCACATTAAACTGAATTGGAATCACATTCAAAAACAACTTCTCCTTTTAATATTCACATCACCTTTAAATTCCAGTATCTCCATCCCCATGGATTTTCACCATTTAATCAAACATTCACTATAGAATTACTTTTCCCTATTCCTAGGCATTCTAGAAAAAAATCCTATGCTTCTAAACACAAATGAGGCTCAACACGGTGAGTAGATATACTACCCATCGAGTATTTGCCGCCTATAAAAAGAGCATTGACCCATTCTCCCTCGAGAGGCTAAACACGGAAAGCACGTGGCATACCCCCCGCGTCCTCGCCTCCTTCGGAAGAAGGGTAACAAGGCCAGATGCCTTGAGGAGTGGGGAGTAGCAAAGCAGATTAACATTCAAACAAAACCACAAGCATCCAGCAACCACATCCATCCCATTCCATCACCCCTGGTGTCCTCCCCGACACCCACATGCATAAAATGATGCATCTCGCCACTCTAGGCGTCATCTGCTACAACAACCACAAGGCCTCCATGCCTCCACATATCACAACAGTCATCCAGGATCACATTAGAGCACAAGCAGCATGAAAACAATAGTCACAACCATGGGCTCTTGACCCTTTAACAATAAGAGGGCAAGTCAGAACCCTTTTTGAAATTCCCACATAATCTGTTCTTTAATCCATATTGAATTAGTAGATTTGTTATTCATAGGTTCCAATTATGGGATACCTAATCAGTAAGCTATCACAATTAAATAACCATGCTTACTTTCCTAATTTGATTATCCTCAAATTAGAAAAACTACAACAACTACAATAACTAGATTAATTTACATGACTCTTTATCTTTAGCCAATTAATTGACAATTAATTATGGCTTTACATTCATTATCAATCTCTACAATGAACGAACAAAAACTCAATGAAATCATAGATATCACTCTATCTAGAAAAACATGAGGCAACCGTTATCATGGTATAAATAAACAACATGCGATCAACCAATTCTTTTAATCCATTTCAATTATTTAATTAGGTCAATTTCATTGTGATCCAAAGGACTAAATCATTCTAATTCTACAATTGAACATATAAAATTAGAGAAGCCATGAATCCCCTACCTCGAAGAGTTCTTGACGTCCTTTATCCACACAATGGGTCACAATCCTCCTCTCACGACAACTGCATCCACCGGAGGATGCCACGGTATGACAATACCAACCAAACCCAAGAAAACCCCATTAGAATCATGGAAATGACATGGTATAATATGGAAGGGAGAAACAAGAGAATATGATCCCCAAAGGAACGACGATAAAACATACCTTATTGGGAAGATTGACCGACACAGTTCGGTTGCATCCAAAACAGAGCAGAACCAATCCTAGGAGTAGAGATTGATTGTGCAACTCCTACGGAAATGATTGAAAGGATATAGCATCTATTAGCTGAGAAAAAAGGGAAAGAACAAGGGATAATGATATCTCATCCCTTTTTAAAATTTAATGGGGTGAAGGTCTAAGATCCAGTTATTTCTCCATTAAAAACAGATCACATTAACCCACGCGGTTTGACCATGTAAATACATCCCAATAGAAATTGTAACAGCCCAAGATTTTATAAAAAATATTCTTTTTAATTAATGTCTTGTGTTGTACGCTACACCAAAATGAGCTTGCACAACACACATCCTTGACTTGCCTTGCATTACACGCAATCACGACCTTCCTCGATAGCGTGTGTAATACGCAATACCGAGTTTCACTAAACAACGATATTCTATTAAATTATTATTAAAAATAGTCGTTATGAATAGTAATAACCACTTTTTGAAATTCTGTAAATCTTATTTTTCAAAATGAACTTCATTTTTGGATTCGGAGTATCGAATTTAGCCTAAGGTGAAATTTTGGTACTTTTCAGATAACTTTCATATTCTGATGAATAGTGAAAATTACTAAATTATAATTAAAAACAACTTTTTTAATCGAAATAATTAATAGTGATAAATCATTAATTTGAGTGGTTTTAAAGTATATTTAGAATATATTTTTACAATTTAATACAATGTTGGTCATTGGATGTAATTTCACATTTAAACCAGACATAATCAAGTGTCAATCTTTTGATAGATATTGTTTCTTAAAAACACGCTATTTGTTTTAACAGCGGGATTTAATTATAAAATTAATTAATTCAACTTTTGTGTTATGAATTTGGTAAAATAGACTTCATTTTTTAATTCGGAATATGAAATATAGCTTAGGATGAAATTTTGGCATTATTCTGAAAAACATCAATTTTTGATGAATAGTGAAACTACTAAGTGGTAGGTTAAAAACTGAATTTTGCATAAAACATAATTTTACCGCTTCTGTGAATGGAATTTCGAAACTCCGACAGACACGGATGATATCAGTAAGTAAAATGTGGTTCAATGAGAAAAAATAATTTTTGGTGAATAGTAACTTTTTACTTTTTTTACCGCGGTTAATAGTAAATAGGGTAACTGAGGGTAAATATGAAATTAATATTACGCTAAAACATGTCCTAATTCTATTGGACAAGTGTAATTCGACCAAAAACAAACTTAGGAATAAAATATGACCATTTAGGCCCACTTGGATTAGATTAGGACATTTATTATTATTTAATTCAAAGAAGAGTTAAAAGAGTTAAAATCAAAGTTTATTTACTAAAACATTTTTAATATAGGGTTATACATAAGATAAATTAGATTGTAAATATTCATTAGAAATCTAAAAAGATTTCCTACATAATGGTATTTTGTTTGTAATTTTTAGACATCAAATAATTTAATTTATTTATGACACAAAGATGATGTAGTAATTATCTTATTAATGAAATATTGACATAATTGATGTTATAAATGCTCAAATGAATGTAATTTGAGACTTTTTATGAATTCCACTAATTGTCTATGTTACTATGATATATTAGTGTTGATTTAATAAACTTGGTTTGAACATATAATTCTTTTATGATTTTCACAAAAATCATGTATCAAATAGTGTCAAAATTGACACAAAATAGTTTTTAAATCAAATATTATATTATTAATTGTTATTTTATTCCTAAAAATCTAAGGTTCGTTCAAATGACTTAGATAAGGATATATGTATTAATAATATACAATTTGGGGTTCGTTTGGCATGTTATAGTAAGTTTATTAACCATATAATGTAAGAAAACAGAAAGACATGGTAAAAGTTAAATTATTTAACTTAGAGTTAAATCTAATTGATAAGGTTAAAATAATAACCTAAACTTGTCTAAATCTTATTGGTTGATAGGATTTCGACCCCTCCCCACTTTAGCTTCGAAATAAGACCCTTTGGAACCATTATAAACCGATTTTTACTTTAATATAAAATAATATTTTAAGATATTCCTAAGGTGCCCCTCTCCTCCCTTATAAAAGGACACCTCCTCCCCCTCCTCCTCACACCAATTTGAGCACTCAAGCTCGGCCAACACCAGCCAAAATCTCTTCTCCACTTCCCTAGCAACATCCTAGAGGTTCTGTTCTTCCTCAAAGACCAATTTTAGTTCCCTAAGAGGAGGTCTCCAAAAGGCGCTTCAAAGAAGAGGTAATTACCGTTACCAATTCTTTCATCTTTATTTCTTCTTCCACTTCTTCTTCTTAGGTTGTTTCATTATGAAGTAATAACATCAGTATCACTCATTAACTGATATGTTATTATAAGTATGAAACAACCCTATTTCACCATCTATCTATCCTACGGAAAAAGAAATCACCGCGCGTGCGTACGTACGGAATACCGTCTCCACGCCGTGGTGTAATCTATTTTCCACCACCACCTTACATGGATGGGTATAATGGTGTAAAGAATAACTATAAATAGTTATTAAAACATCATATTGATTCTGATATATTGTATAATCCACTCCAATTCAATTCAATATTTATGGAAATGATATCATCGCTCGTGCATACGTACGGACTACCGTCTCCACGACGCGATGAGATTCATTCTCCATGTTAACCATTTAAGAATGATTATAAAGTATATATAAGAAATAATAATGAAATATATGACATTATAAAGATACTGGATTTATTTATATATATATATGTATGTCATCTACTTACTTCCATTCAAGACAATAGGGAAAGGAAAACAGCGTTCATGCGTACGTACGGACTACCGTCTCCATGAACGGTGTTTTTCATTTCATTTATCTACCTATTATATATATATATATATATACTGAATATATATGAAATATAAATCATATTTTATATTCTAGAAGTAAGTAAATCATGATATAAGTAATAATAATGTCAATAACAACAAGTCAAAACACCTACGATAAATGAAACGATTTTACCCAAAACGCTTCTTTAACATGGAATTTACAAAAGAACGGGTAATATAATGTCATAAGTGAACCATATATGATATCATAGCAATGAATATGATTCTGGAATAAGTCAATAACATGATTTAAATCATTATACAGGAGGTTCGGACACTTACAAAGCAAGTCGGACATAAGGTAAGGGAAATATCACAATCTCATTTTTATCCGAGATTGTTTATTCGTAAGTATTTATTGGGGTGTATTTTATCATCCACATCCATGTTTCATCAAAATTTAATATTATTTCCATCCACCTACAATTTTTTAAATCCATTTTTACCCTTCAGTGAGTTTTTGCTAATATGTATGAAAGGAATCTTTTGTCGTACGAGGTACTTTTTGACTTTTCCGACAAAAGTACGAAGGATGTTTTTTTAACTTATACGGCATGAATGGATTTTTAAAACATTGTTTCCAAGAAGCTTCATTTACAAGTTTTCAAGTTTATTTTTAATCAACTTATTTTATTTTAAAGTTGTATGACATGTTATGAAAGGAAAAATGTTTTTGAAGAAGAAAGGATATTTTTCTCAAGAATGGAGTTCAAGTGTTTTATCAAAATTATTTTCCATCTAAGATAATAAAGGGTTCTGTTTTTATCCCTATTATTAAATTGATTTGTTCATGTTGTGATGGAATTATTTTTATGAATTCCTTTATCTTATATGAATTGATTTATGATGTCATGATGTTTCAAGAATCCCATTTTTGTTACATGTGTTATGCGATGATGTATGTTTTATGATTATGTGGCACACATAAGAAAGGATTCATTATAAGATGGGTGGGACCTATATCTCCCTCCAATGCATTGGGTAAAGATTTTATATCTCATGAGATAGACAGGGCTGAAATGGTAGGTTATACCGGTTCAGTGAAACAGGACTGAAACGAGGGTTACTCGATTCAGAAAGGGACTTTGTCCACTAAGATAGTCTTGGAAATTAGTCTTGACTAACAAGAAATGATTCTCTATGATTATGTGTGTATGCCACAAAGTTTCATGTTTTAAGTTATGATTATTGGGATTACTTTTTCACTTCCATGATTTATCCCATGATTATGAAATTATGCTCTCTTTTGCAGGTTATGATTTCCAAAATGTTATGTTCTTATGAATATGATGTGATTGATATTTATTTTGTTTACCCTTACTGAGCATTTGAGCTCACCCTTTTATGTTTTCTTTTCCCCAGGATATAAAGAAAGGTTTTAGGTAGATCTTTATGGGAGATTTTGAAGATCTTTCACCACGATTAGAAGATTATAGTCCGAGTTTCCAAAGACACTAAACTATTACGGTACTTGTGTGTGTGTTTTTGTAATGTACTAAGTATTCCGCAAAGGTAATGTAATGTCAATGTACGTCAGGATACGGGTCTCTACAGTTGGTATCAGAGGCAAAGGAGGTAGGAATGTATCCGATCCTTGGGAACTCTCACATGTGAGCGTTGGACGAAGCATGGCTCTCCGCCCAAGGGCTTCATGAAGAAATGGCTGCCACTGGGGATGGTGGTGTGTCCCGCCCAGGGGGTGTAGCCTCCCATGGAGTGCCCTGATAGTTATCAACTATAGTCCACTGGAAGTAATTCCAGACCGTTACAGTTGGTATCAGAGGAAAGGTTTAGTCAACCTTTGGAAACTAGGATGCGAAAACGTTTGTGAGATCCCTAGAGATATTTCTAAGGTATGTCTAGGGATGTCCCTAAGGATAAGTATACGTATAGGATATAATCCTAGAACTACGATAACGATCTTATAATTTAACCTAAGATGTTAGATATTAAGGGTACTCCCCCTTTACTATGTTGTTTTCCCTAGCATGATTTTTTCCTCTCACACTATTCTTTTTTTGGGTTTTAGAAAATGGCTGGAAACAAGATGATTCACGATAATGGAGGATATGATGGACAATGGAATGATATTCTTCATAGTGAAATGGGATTTGGAAGTCCAAACATTATTATTATGCCGAATCAACAATCTCATAATATGATCAATAAAGTAAAATTTGGTAAGTTTCCTGACTCGGCTAACAAGAGAAAGATGGAGTTTTATGATGATCATAGAGGAAAGAAAGTTCAATTTCCCCTATGTAAATCATGTGGGAAGAGGCATCAAGGAGAATGTTTCAAAGGAACTGGAAGATGCTTTGGGTGTGGAAAAGAAGGACACAAAGCAAGTAAGTGCAAAGGAAAAGGTTCAGTTAACACCATGGATGAGGATAATGGTATTGCTACGACATCAACAATGGTTAAATGTTTTAAATGTGGAATGTACGGGCATTATGCAAACCAATGCCCTAAGGGAAAGTCTCATGAAGATAACCAGTATGGTCGTATGGGAAGTATTTATGTTGATGATGATGAAGAGACTACAAATGATATGTGAGATGAAAGAATTATTGAAGCTCGGTCAATGGTTTAAGAAGGTAGTGGAATGATTACATGTTTATCAAGTGTAATGTTGTACTATAGAATAAAAAGACATCTAAGGATTGTTACACTGTTGTCTTTCCTTAAGTTTTGAATGTTTATGATGAATGGTATGAGTAACAATGAAAGGTTATTCAGATATTTTTTTGGAAAGTGGATGATATGCGCATAATGAAGGGATAAAGAGAATCTAATATGTTTGATAGTATTCATGAGCTCATGATTGATATAAGGACTAAGTGATATCATGGTTTGAGTATATAGAATTTTGAGGATTTTGGTATGTGGAAAGTGTTAACTTTTAACTGCATTCAAGTTTTCACTAAGGTTCAATGGGTATTTAAGAGAGTACAAGATTAAGGCCTTTGAATGTTTGGAATGTGTCCAACAAGATATATCTTATGATATATGGGGATCAACGATGGTATTAAATCTCTGGTAATTGTTTTCACTATGTTATGAGAATGGACTGCAGTATTATGGATAGGACTAAAGATTGGAATGGATTATGTTGGACATAAGTTAGTATTGTTTAAGGATATAAGTTTTTTCGATATTATGGGATGTTATAGTAATATAGTTTTAGAAAAAGGACAACCTGCAGGACGGGCGACAGCCCATCGCTTCGGACAAGGCTGTGGGAATCGAACCCACAACCGAAGTGCGACTGGCCTTTATCGCCTACCACTGGCCTACAGAAAGTCCCTGTTTAGTAGAAACTAGTTTTATTATATTAAGCAGTATGATATATGAAGTATAAGTCCATTTTAGGAACTATATATGATTAATCTCACTATAGATCGACTTATGTATATAATTTTTTCTAACCTTTTGTTTGAGACAGATGGAATGACCCGTCATTCTATCACATGATCTGCTAACACTTCACGAATAACAAATTCAACTTCATTTAAGAGATGAAGTGGAAATTGTTCTAGGCACGAACAATAGTGAGATTGTACCAAAATAAAGAAAGTATTTATTCCAATTCAAATTTTCAACTTTAGGGAAATGATCTTGAAAACCAAAAATGTTGTCCTAGTGATCTTATACCTGATGAATCGGATGGTACCTTAGATCGTCACAAATTTATGGATTTGTGATTATTGGCTTTTCCATAGCCATGTTCTCTACCACTCTTCATCAGAACATGATGGTTAGATTTCTCTTCCATATCCATATTTTCACCTATGTGGAAACCCAATGATTAGTTTATTTGGGTAACCGTTACGTTTCATACTTTTGTTTTTAAAGATTGGTTTTGATATTCCTTTTTACGATGTGGGTTTCTATTAAAGAAACTTTCAAATAGTAAACCATTTATAACCCCGACGAATTTCGAGGGCGAAATTCATTTTAAGGGGGGTAGAATGTAACAGCCCAAGATTTTATAAAAAATATTCTTTTTAATTAATGTCTTGTGTTGTACTCTACACCAAAAGGAGCTTGCACAACACGCATCCTTGACTTGCCTTGCATTACACGCAATCGCGACCTTCCTCGATAGCGTGTGTAATACGCAATACCGAGTTTCACTAAACAACGATATTCTATTAAAATATTATTAAAAATAGTCGTTATGAATAGTAATAACCACTTTTTGAAATTCTATAAATCTTATTTTTCAAAATGAACTTCATTTTTGGATTCGGAGTATCGAATTTAGCCTAAGGTGAAATTTTGGTACTTTTCGGATAACTTTCATATTCTGATGAATAGTGAAAATTACTAAATTATAATTAAAAACAACTTTTTTAATCGAAATAATTAATAGTGATAAATCATTAATTTGAGTGGTTTTAAAGTATATTTAGAATATATTTTTACAATTTAATACAATGTTGGTCATTGGATGTAATTTCACATTTAAACCAGACATAATCAAGTGTCAATCTTTTGATAGATATTGTTTCTTAAAAACACGCTATTTGTTTTAACAGCGGGATTTAATTATAAAATTAATTAATGCAACTTTTATGTTATGAATTTGGTAAAATAGACTTCATTTTTGAATTCGGAATATGAAATATAGCTTAGGATGAAATTTTGGCATTGTTCTGAAAAACATCAATTTTTGATGAATAGTGAAACTACTAAGTGGTAGGTTAAAAACTGAATTTTGCATAAAACTTAATTTTACCGCTTCTGTGAATGGAATTTCGAAAATCCGACAGACACGGTTGATATCAGTAAGTAAAATGTGGTTCAATGAGATAAAAATAATTTTTGGTGAATAGTAACTTTTTACTTTTTTTTTACCGCGGTTAATAGTAAATAGGGTAACTAAGGGTAAATATGATATTAATATTACCCTAAAACATGTCCTAATTCTATTGGACAAGTGTAATTCGACCAAAAACAAACTTAGGAATAAACTATGACCATTTAGGCCCAATTGGATTAGATTAGGACATTTATTATTATTTAATTCAAAGAAGAGTTAAAAGAGTTAAAATCAAAGTTTATTTACTAAAACATTTTTAATATAGGGTTATACATAAGATAAATTCGATTGTAAATATTCATTAGAAAGATAAAACGCTTTCCTACATAATGGTATTTTATTTTTAATTTTTAGACATCAAATAATATAATTTATTTATGACACAAAGATGATGCAGTAATTATCATATTAATGAAATATTGACATAATTGATGTTATAAATGCTCAAATGAATGTAATTTGAGACTTTTTATGAATTCCAAAAATTTTCTAGGTTACTATGAAATATTAGTGTTGATTTAATCAACTTGGTTCGAACATATAATTCTTTTATTATTTTCACAAAAATCATGTATCAAATAGTGTCAAAATTGACACAAAATAGTTTTTAAATCAAATATTATATTATTAATTGTTATTTTATTCCTAAAAATCTAAGGTTCGGCCAAATGACTTAGATAAGGATATATGTATTAATAATATACAATTTGTGGTTCGTTTGGCATGTTATAGTAAGTTTATTAACCATATAATGTAAGAAAACAAAAAGACATGGTAAAAGTTAAATTATTTAACTTAGAGTTAAATCTAATTGATAAGGTTAAAATAATAACCTAAACTTGTCTAAACTTTATTGGTTGATAGGATTTCGACCCATCCCCACTTTAGCTTCGAAATAAGACCCTTTGGAACCATTATAAACCGATTTTTACTTTAATATAAAATAATATTTTAAGATATTCCTAAGGTGCCCCTCTCCTCCCTTATAAAAGGACACCTCCTCCCCCTCCTCCTCACACCAATTTGAGCACTCAAGCTCGGCCAACCCCTACCAAAATATCTTCTCCACTTCCCTAGAAACATCCTAGAGGTTCTGGTCTTCCTCAAAGACCAATTTTAGTTCCCTAAGAGGAGGTCTCCAAAAGGCGCTTCAAAGAAGAGGTAATTACCGTTACCAATTCTTTCATCTTTATTTCTTCTTCCACTTCTTCTTATTAGGTTTTTTCATTATGAAGTAATAACATAAGTATCACTCATATACTGATATGTTATTATAAGTATGAAACAACCCTATTTCACCATCTATCTATCCTACGGAAAAAGAAATCACCGCGCGTGCGTACGTACGGAATACCGTCTCCACGCCGTGGTGTAATCTATTTTCCACCACCACCTTACATGGATGGGTATAATGGTGTAAAGAATAACTATAAATAGTTATTAAAACATCATATTTATTCTGATATATTGTATAATCCACTCCAATTCAATTCAATATTTATGGAAATGATATCATCGCTCGTGCGTACGTACGGACTACCGTCTCCACGACGCGATGAGATTCATTCTCCATGTTAACCATTTAAGAATGATTATAAAGTATATATAAGAAATAATAATGAAATATATGACATTATAAAGCTACTGGATTTATGTATATATATATATGTATGTCATCTACTTACTTCCATTCAAGACAATAGGGAAAGGAAAACAGCGTTCATGCATACGTACGGACTACCGTCTCCATGAACGGTGTTTTTCATTTCATTTATCTATCTATTATATATATATATATATATATACTGAATATATATGATATATAAATCATATTTTATATTCTGGAAGTAAGTAAATCATGATATAAGTAATAATAATGTCAATAACAACAAGTCAAAACACCTACGATAAATGAAACGATTTTACCCAAAACGCTTCTTTAACATGGAATTTACAAAAGAACGGGTAATATAATGTCATAAGTGAACCATATATGATATCATAACAATGAATATGATTCTGGAATAAGTCAATAACATGATTTAAATCATTATACAGGAGGTTCGGACACTTACAAAGCAAGTCGGACATAAGGTAAGGGAAATATCACAATCTCATTTTTATCCGAGATTGTTTATTCGTAATTATTTATTGGGGTGTATTTTATCATCCACATCCAAGTTTCATCAAAATGTAATATTATTTCCATCCAACTACAATTGTTTAAATAAATTTTTACCCTTCGGTGAGTTTTTAGTAATATGTATGAAAGGAATCTTTTGTCGTACGAGGTACTTTTTGACTTTTCCGACAAAAGTACGAAGGATGTTTTTTTTAACTTATACGGCATGAATGGATTTTTAAAACATTGTTTCCAAGAAGCTTCCTTTACAAGTATTCAATTTTATTTTTAATCAACTTCTTTTATTTTAATGTTGTATGACATGTTATGAAAGGAAAAATGTTTTTGAAGAAGAAAGGATATTTTCCTCAAGAATGGAGTTCAAGTGTTTTATCAAAATTATTTTCCATCTAAGATAAAAAAGGGTTCTGTTTTTATCCCTATTGTTAAATTGATTTGTTCATGTTGTGATGGAATTATTTTTATTAATTCCTTTATCTTATATGAATTGATTTATGATGTCATGATGTTTCAAGAATCCCATTTTTGTTACATGTGTTATGCGATGATGTATGATTTATGATTATGTGGCACACATAAGAAAGGATTCATTATAAGATGGGTGGGACCTATATCTCCCTCCAATGCATTGGGTAAAGATTTTATATCTCATGAGATAGACAGGGCTGAAATGGTAGGTTATACTGGTTAAGTGAAACAGGACTGAAACGAGGGTTACTCGATTCAGAAAGGGACTTTGTCCACTAAGATAGTCTTGGCAATTAGTCTTGACTAACAAGAAATGATTCTATATGATTATGTGTGTATGCCACAAAGTTTCATGTTTTATGTTATGATTATTGGGATTACTTTTTCACTGCCATGATTTATCCCATGATTATGAAATTATGCTCTCTTTTGCAGGTTATGATTTCCAAAATATTATGTTCTTATGAATATGATGTGATTGATATTTATTTTGTTTACCCTTACTGAGCATTTGAGCTCACCCTTTTATGTTTTCTTTTCCCCAGGATATAAAGAAAGGTTTTAGGTAGATATTTATGGGAGATTTTGAAGATCTTTCACCACGATTAGAAGATTATAGTCCGAGTTTCCAAAGACACTAAACTATTACGGTCCTTGTGTGTGTGTTTTTGTAATGTACTAAGTATTCTGCAAAGGTAATGTAATGTCAATGTACGTCAGGATACGGGTCTCTACAGAAATAATTAATATAGAATTTATGGCATTTGAAACGGCCTTAAGAGCCCTTAAAATAAGGCTTCAAATGTATTTTACGTCAAAGGAAACATCAAAAGGGGCAAAACTATAGGAATATGGAAACACTGTTCACCCACCGTTACTGTACATGAAACCTATCTGTGAAACTGATCTATCAGACCGATCTGTGAAACCGATCTGTCAGACCGATCTGTGAAACCAATCTGTGAAACGGATCTGTGAAACCGATCTGTGAAACCGATCTTTGAAACCGATCTGTGAAACCGATCTGTGAAACTGATATCTGAAACCGATCTGTGAAACCGATCTGTCAGACCGATCTGTGAAACCAATCTGGGAAACCGATCTGTGAAACTGATCTGTGAAACCGATCTGTGAAACCGATCTGTGAAACCGATCTGTCAGACCGATCTGTGAGACCGATCTGTGAAACTGATCTGTGAAACCGATCTGTCAGACTGATCTGTGAAACCGATTTGTGAAATTGATCTGTCAGACCGATCTGTGAAACCGATCTGTCAGACCAATCTGTGAAACCGATCTGTGAAACTGATCAGTGAAACCGATCTTTCAGACCGATCTATGAAACTGATCTGTCAGACCGATTTGTGAGACCAATCTGTGAGACCGATCTATGAGACCGATTTGTGAGAGCGATCTGTGAGACCGATCTGTGAGACCGATCTGTGAGACCGATCCGTGAGACCGATATGTGAGACCGATCTGTCAGAACGATCGGTGAGACCGATCTGTTACTGTTCGTAAAACTAGAAACACTGTTCACAGAACTGGAAATTTGGTAATGTGTTGGGGGTAAGTCACCTTGACCTCCCGGAGCACCTCCAACAACACATTTTCACAAAGTAATGGACCGAAGAGGTCCGAGACATTACATTAGATACCTCTCAAAAAATTCTAATCCTCGAGAATTAAAAACCAACCTAGAAGAAAAGATGGGTCTGAACAACCACCATATAAGATACCTCTCACGGGAAAACCACCATGAGTTTTTCGAAAGCTTGAGCAAAACTACGACATCCGAGAGTATGGAAACAAACAATCCATATCCAAAAAATTTAATCATAACATCACATCAAAGGTACATAAATAAAACATGAAAGTTCCAACCAAAATGAAAACATCATTACATGAAAGGAGTTAAACATTAAACAACTCTGGATACTGAGCACGTATTTGAGACTCACGCTCCCAGGTACTCTCCTCCATGCCAACGTATCGCCACAAGACATGAACTAAGGGGATAGAATGCCCACGCAACACCTTCTCCTTATGGTCTTGGATATCCACAGTTCACTCCTTGAAGGTTGCATAATCATCAATATCGATCTCTCCCCAATCGATAACATGAGATTCGTCATGAAGATAACGATAGATATGTGATTAATGGAAAACATCATGTATCCAACTCATATGTGGATGAAGTGCTACTCGATATGCCACAACTCCAACACGAGCTAACACCTCAAAAGGCCCAACAAACCGGGGAGAAAGTTTACTTCCACGACCAAACCTTCGCTGCCCACGACGGAGAGTCACCTTCAGAAACACATGATCCCCAACATTTAACTCTAAGGATCTCCTTCTTTTATCAGAATATGATTTCTGACTATCCTGTGCTGTCTTTATCCTCTCACGAGTCACCTGAACCATCTCTGTTGTATTCTGCACTAGTTCTGGTCCGAGAATTGCTGACTCTCCGACCCCAGTCCAGCACAACGAAGAATGGCATGGCCGGCCATACAAGTCTTCAAACGGTTCCATACCGATGGTAGAGTGAAAACTATTATTGTAAGAAAACTCTACCAAGGGTAAGTGCTTTGTACATGAATCTCCAAAATCAAGAACACAAGAGCACAGCATGTCTTCAAGTGTCTGGACGGTTCGCTCTGTCTGACCATCCATTTGAGGATGAAAAGTAGTGCTAAGGCACAGTTGAGAGAGAAAAGCATGCTGGAGACCTCTCCACACCCTGGAGGTAAAACGAGGATCTCGATCAGAAATGATCGTCCTAGGTACTCCATGAAGTCTCACCACCTCCTCTAGATACTGCCTCGACAAAACCTCTACTGAGCTCGACTCCTTGATCGCTATGAAGTGGGCCGACTTTGTTAAATGATCCACTACCACCCATATAACATCATGTCCTCCCGGAGCTCAAGGTAAACATGTAACAAAGTCCATTGAGATGTCACCCCACTTCCACTGAGGAATCTCTAATTGCTGGAGAAGACCACCAGGAACACATTGTTCGACCTTCACCTTCTGGCCGACTAAACATCGAGACACACACGCTGCAACCGTACGTTTCAGCCCAGGCCACCAAAACTGACTCTTCAAGGATCGGTACTTCTTCTTCACACCACGATGTACTGCCAAGGGTGAAATATGGAACTCTCGGAGAACCGTCTCATGCATTTCCAAGGGAACAAAAATCCTGCCATGATACAACACTCGGTGTTGTTCATCCTCCGACCAACCATCAGGGGCCTCACCACAAACAACTCTGTCTCTCTAGACTTCCACCTCTAGATCACCCAACTGAGACTCTTCCACCTTCTGCATCAGGGATGACTGCACCGTCATCTGGAATAGACAACCTCTACCCTCAACTTCTCCCATATCAAGATGCAAAGCAGATAGGTCTTCCATCACTCTCCAGGAATCACCAGATTCACGCACAACATCATTACGCGACTTTCGAATTAGTGCATCAACTATAACATTCCCTTTTCCAAGTGTATATGATATTTCAATGTCGTATTCTTTCATGAACTCCATCCACCGGCACTACCGCAAATTCAAGTCACGTTGGGTGAAAACAGACCTCAAACTCTTATGATCGGTGAAAACCACAAAGTGCTCACCAATGAGGTAATGTCTCCACAAATTTAGAGAAAACACCACGGCTGCCAACTCAAGATCATGGGTGGCATAGTTGCATTCATGGGGAAACAACTGCCGAGACCCATAAGATACAACTGACCTCTACTGCATGAGAACACAGCCTAGCCCCAGATGTGAAGCATCACAGAAAATATCAAACTAGACTCCCTCCACGGGAAGACAACAGACTGGAGCACTTACCAACTTCTCCTTTAGATACTTGAAAGCTGCCTGACACTGATCAGTCCATATGAATGCTTGATACTTCCTGGTCAAAGCGGTCAGAGGAGTCGCAAATCGGGAAAAATTGGCTACAATCCTCCTATAATAGCCAGAAAGACCAAGGAAACTTCGCACCTCTGACACGGTCTTGGGGGCTGCCCAAGACACCACTGCTTCTATCTTCGACGGATCCACAACCACTCCCTGTTGGGACACAAAATGACCCAATAAACGAACTTCTCAATCCCAAAACTCACACTTCGAAAACTTCCCAAACAACAGATGTTGGCGATGAACTCCCAAAACGGATCGTAGATGCACTGCATGCTCCTCTTCAGATGTGGAGTACACAAGGATGTCGTCGATGAAAACCACAAAAAACTTGTCCAGGAATTCATGGAACACACCATTCATCAACCCCATGAAAACAGCTGGAGCATTCGTCACACCGAATGGAATTACAACAAACTCATAATTCCCATGACGACAACGGAAAGATGTCTTCGGGATATCCTCATCCTTTACACACATCTGATGATATCCTGACCGCAAGTCGATCTTTGAGAACCAACTTGCACCCTTCAGTTAATCAAATATTTCAGCAATCCGTGGAAGAGGATAGCGGTTCTTTATTGTCAATTTGTTTAATCGACGTTAATCGACGCACAACCGGAAACTGCCATCAGCCATTTTCACAAACAAAAATGGTGCACCCCACGGTGACACACTTGGCCGAACAAAACCGCACTACAACAGACCATCAAGATGTATATGTAGATCTCGTAACTCAGAAGGGACCATCCTATATGGAGACATAGAGATAGGAGACTCTCCTGGCTGTAGCTCGATCCCAAACTCAATCTCTCGTCGAGGGGGTAAGGATACAACCTCTTCTGGAAAGAGGTCAGGGTACTCCTCTACGACCCTAGGAAACGCCAACTGCTGAACCTCTGAAGAACTCAACATCATCCCAGCCATCATGGATGATAAGGATGGAACTCGTTTATGACTCATCCGAGGATCTCTCTCACCATCAAACACCACTTTCTCTCCATCTCAATCAAAGAAAACGACCTTCTTCATGTAGCATTCCACAATATCCTGCACTGAATACAACAAATCCATGCCTAGTATGACATCATACGGTTGTATTCGTAAACATAAGAAATCTACCCAAGAGAAGTGTTGCCCCAACACTAGCTCATAGTCCTTACATACTTCAAACAAGTCGGCTCGACCACCAACTGGCGTAGTCAACGCCAAGGGCACTAGAAGCCTCTCTACCTCAAGTCCCAAAGCATGGACAAGGGTAGGTGATATGAAGGAGTGTGTTGCTCCTGAATCAAACAAGGCAAACACAAATGTAGAAAACAAGAAAAGGGTACCTCGAACGACATTTGGCTCGCCTGGGGCTGGAAACACTAGAGAATGAAGTTTACCTTGACCTCCTCCACGACCTCTCTGATCATGATGACGACAACCACCACGGCCACACTCTGCTCTCTGAGGATGGGGAGCGTCATGGGGCTGTCCTCTGCCTGCTCCATCTATCCTCGGGTGATCTAAAGCTGGTGCAACCTGCTGTTGTTTCCTCAGCTGGAACTGTCTCAACGGAGGAACCTGGAGCGGAGCGCCCGATGCACGATGACTGCTCTGAAAAGTCGGGCACTCCCACTGCTGATGACAATGACCACCACAAGAAAAACAAGCGCATGATCCCTTGGCATAAGCATGAGAGTTGCTGCCTCCGGAGAAACGAGATGGGAAGGGCTGGGACCTACCCCCAACTGAACAGAAACTATTTTTCCCTGAAAACCAGGAACCCCGGACCACAGCTCTGCTTCATGAGGAATCATGACGATTCACCTCTCATGAAGACCCGGGCCTAGCCAATGTCCTCTCAACAACCTCTTCCCTCACCAACAACTCAAGATATATCTTTAGCATAAATGGGGTGACCTGGCGATGGATCTCTGGACACAAAGCCTCCTCGAAATGCCTCGCCCTGGCCTCCTCATCTGGTAATAGGTCTAAAGCATATCGTAGAAGGATCCAGAAATGGATTCCAGACTCCCGAACACTGGAGCTCCCCTGTCAAAAGGTAAGAAGCTCCTAGCGACTGGACGCCTTCGCAGTCGAAGAAAGAAACTCGACTCTAATCCTGTCTCGAAACTCCTCCCATGAGATCGCTAACTCCTCACGATCCCCGAGGAACAAGAACCACCACTGCCTCGCTGCTCCATGCAACATCGTCACAACCAAGGACACCAAATGCTCCTTCTGAGCACGAATCGAACTGAAGCCTTTCTCGACCTCCTCCAACCAGTCTTCTGTGACTGCATCTAAAACGGATCCCTCGTACTTATGTAGACTCTGGAACTGAAACTCTCGGAGTGTCTTCCTCCAAGTGTCATTGTCGTCAACCTCTACTCGGCGACTATCTGCTGGAACAGCCTGCTGGGCATCTTCTGTGCAAACCTGACGAGGACGTCGACCTGGAGCCATACCATTAAAATAATAACTATTAGAGCTCCTAATCCTGTAATATGGAAGACTCAACATTAATTAATTAATTGTTTTGTTTTATTAATTTTAGTTTACCTATCCCAATGTCTACCCATTCAAACACAGGCACAAAGAATAATGATGCATGATCCATTCCTAGGTATCTACCCTGAAAACAGTATCACTTTGTTTAGTAGCCATCGTAAAATTAAAGGTCCGTGCAACAGATCATAGGGGTCCCTAAACGCATATGTCTCTGCCAGTGTCCAGTGTTTACCCCACTTGCTAAACATGAATGACACTATTTCCCTACCATCCCATGCATCCTCACCTGTGCCTAACTCCAAAATCCATCCTATCCCTCAACCAGACCTCTGATACCACTCTGTCACGACCCCATCCCCACAAAGTGTACCCCTCCTGGGATGGCAATGTGAGAAGAGAGATAATGACCCCCGAGTCCCGCCTCCAATAGGCCCCGGGTTGGCGACTAGCACCGAGGGTATAATAAACATACAAATGGGAGGCATTACCCTCTAAGAGAACACACGCAGAAGAGAGAGATAGAATAGACTCCAATCAACTCCAACTCAGAACTGAAATATAAAATAAATCCAAGTACATATATGAAATGTCATGCAAAAGTACTACAACTGAAAGGGAAAACTAAAAGTACTGAAAAGAATGTAAAACGACAGCAACCACAAGCCCGAACAGCTCCTCCTACAACCACAAGTTAGTAGTAACCAACTTGATCTCCAACCTGCACCATGTGACCTGAAAAACAGTTTATATATACATAGGGTGAGTATAATTGTATACTCAGAAGGATCCTCCCCAAGCCTCTCGTGCAAAAGTAAAGAAATCATGCTAAAGCCCAGTGAACAACAAGTGAAACTAACTCGTTAGCTAAATAGGTATACTAAGTTCCCAACCTCACCATGGCTACTCTCACCAAGTAACGCATACAAGAATATAGCATATAATAAATAATATCAAGGGTACCCCGCTACTACTTCCCCACTGGTTTGCCGCTTTTCCCCAACGACATACGTCATGTGCATCTCTATCCAATGCTTTCCCGCAGACACCTGGGCAAAGCTCCACAATCTGCACCTCGTGCACCACAAAGGCTTGCCCGCAGACACCTGGGCGAAGCACCACACCATCCTCACAACCAAAAGCAACCGGGTAAGTTCTGGGAGCCACCACAGCCCGCATAATGTGTATCATACATCAGGTATTATACCTCAAGCCATTATAGCCCATACACTGAATAGGGATCCTCAAGCCATCACAGCCTATACACGTTACACCTATATTAGTCCATAGGATAATATATCCAGAATATATGTGTGTGAAATAACCACAAGCCATTAAAACCCTCTACACACATATATGGGTAAAACTAACAAATTTTCCTACCAGCACAAAGATCTACCAAGAGAAGAGACCGGGGTCAAAGTGGGTAGTCAGCCATTCAACCTCCCATCAGAATGTTGGGGAAAACAGCCCCCAGAGCTCAAAATACCCAGGGTGTCAGTTGCCCTTACCGAAAGGGTGGAGTAGCGTATAGAAACACAAAAAGTACAGAATATATATGTAACTCACATCCACACTATGGGCATTACCTAGTCTTAGATACAACTGCAGCTAATGTCTCTCAGACTCCAGGTTGCTACTTCTAAGACTAGGTATCCTATAAGCACACAAACATTTGAAGAGGTTTATTAGATTACTCCGTTCTCATTTTATCAGTTCCACTGTACATTAATTAATTCTTTAAACATTAATTAAGAATGAACAATTCCACATTAAACTGAATTGACATCACATTCAAAAACAACTGCTCCTTTTAAGATTCACATCACCTTTAAATTCTAGTATCTCCATCCCTGTGGATTTTCACCATTTAATCAAACATTCATTACAGAATGTATTTTCCATATTCCCATGCATTCTAGAAAACATCCTATGCTTCTAAACACAAAGGAGGCTCAAAACGGTGAGTAGATATACTACCCGTCAAGTCTTTGCCTCCTATAAAAAGAGCATAGACCTATTCTCCCTCGAGAGTCTAAACACGGAATGCAAGTGGCATACCCCGCACGTCTTCACCTCCTTCAGAAGAAGGGTAGCAAGACTAGCAGCCTTGAGCAGTGGGGAAATGCAAAGCAGATTAACATTCAAAGAAAACCATAAGTATCCAGCAACCACATACATCTTATTCCATCACCCCTGGTGTCCTCCCCGACACCCACATGCATAAACTGATGTATCTCGCCACTCTAGGCGTCATCTACTGCCACAACCATAAGGCCTCCACGCCTCTACATATCACAACAGTAATCCAGGCTCACATCAGAGCACAAGCAGCATGAAAACAACAGTCAGAACCATGTGCTCTTGACCCTTTAACAACAAGAGGGTAACTCAGAACCCTTTTTGAAATTCCCATATAATCTGTTCTTTAATACATATTGAATTAGTATATTTGTTATTCGTAGGTTCCAATTATGGGATACCTAATCAGTAAGCTATCACAATTAAATAACCATGCTTACTTCCCTAATTTGATTATCCTGAAATTAGAACGACTACAACAACTGCAATAACCAAATTAATTTACATGCATCTTTATCTTTAGCCAATTAATTAACAATTAATTCTGGCTTTACGTTCATTATCAATCTATATCATTAACGAACAACAACTCAAAGAAATCATAGATATCACTCTATCTAAAAAAACATGAGGCAACCGTTATCACGGTATAAAGAAACAACATGCGATCAACCAATTTTTTTAATCTGGTTCAAGTATTTAATTGGGTCAATTTCATTGTAATCCAAAGGAATAAATCGTGCTAATTCTACAATTGAACATATACAATTAGAAAATCCATGAATCCCCTACCTCGAAGAGTTTTTGACGTCCTATATCCACACAATGGGTCACAATCCTCCTCTCACGACAACTGCATCCACCGGAGGATGCCACGGTACGACAGTACCAACCAACCCCAAGAAAAACCCATTAGAATCATGGAAATTACATGGTATAATATGGAAGGGAGAAAAAAGAGAAGATGATCCCCAAATGAACGACGATAAAACATACCTTATTGGGAAGATTGACCGACACAGTTCGGTTGCATCCAAAACAGAGCAGAACTAATCCTAGGAGTAAAGATTGATTGTGCAACTCCTACGGAAATGATTGAACGGTTTTAGTGTCTCTTAGCTGAGAACAATGGGAATGAACAAGGGAGAATGATATCTCATCCCTTTTTAAAATTTAATGGGGCAAAGGTCTAAGATCTGGTTAATTCTCCATTAAAAATGGATCGCATTAACCCACGCGGTTTGACCAAGTAAATACATCCCATCCTTAGGAATAATTAATATAGGATTTATAACATTTGAAACATCCTTAAGAGCCCTTAAAATAAGGGTTTAAATGTATTTTACATGAAAGGAAACGTCAAAAGGGGCAAAACTATAGGAATATGGAAACACCGTTCACCCATCGTTACTGTACATGAAACCGATCTATGAAACCAATCTGTCAGACCGATATGTGAAACCGATCTGTCAGACCAATCTGTGAAACCGATCTGTGAAACCGATATGTGAAACCGATCTGTGAAACCGATATGTGAAACCGATCTGTGAAACCGATCTCTGAAACCGATCTGTGAGACCGATCTGTGAGAACGATCTATGAAACTGTTCTGGGAAACCGATCTGTCAGACCGATCAGTGAAACCGATCAGTGAAACCGATCTGTGAAACAGATATGTGAAACCGATCTGTGAAACCGATCTATGAAACCGATCTGTGAAACCGATATGCCAAACCGATCTATGAGACCGATATGTGAAACTGATATGTGAAACCGATCTGTCAGACCGATCTGTGAAACCGATCTGTGAAACCAATCTGTCAGACCGATCTGTGAAACCGATCTGTCAGACCGATCTGTGAAACCGATCTCTGAAACTGATCTGTGAAACCGATCTGTCAGACCGATCTGTGAAGCCGATCTGTCAGACCGATCTGTGAGAGCGATCTGTGAGACCGATCTGTCAGACCGATCTGTGAGACCGATCAGTGAGACCGATCTGTGAGACCGATCTGTGAGACCGATCTTCGAGACCGATCTGTGAGACCGATCAGTGAGACCGATCTGTTACTGTTTATAAAATTGGAAGCACTGTTCACAGAAATGGAAATTTGGCAAAGTGTTGGGGATAAGTCACCTTGACCTCCCGGAACACCTCCAACACCACATTTTCACAAAGTAATTGGCAGGAGAGGTTCGGGCCATTACAATTAGGGTGTTATATTATATTATAATATTAGTGATTTTTTATACATGTTATTGAACATGGTGTTCCAATTCTAGTATATCATGGAATTATATTATACCCCCTTAAGTAAATTGCCTGATATCAATTTTATTAGAATCATAGAAATTATGGATTTGAAATTTGAAAATACCTTTATTGGAAAACCACATTAAAAATATGGTTAATAAAAAACCTATTAATGAGAAAAAAAATTGAAGTACACTTTTAATCTAGAATATCACAAAATTAGGTTTCCATGTATGAGAACATCGATTGTAAGTGAATATATCAACATGGAATAAAAATATAAATAATTATTGAGAGTTAAATAGTTCATTAATCACAAAACAATATTGATAAAGTTACATTTTAGGTCATAAAACCACAAATCATGGATAATTTAAAACACTATTTTATTCACTGGATACAAAGGTAATATGATAAATTTTTGATTCAATTTCATTTTCCTAAAGTTATTGAGTTATTTTACTCTCTAAAAATATATAGAAATGCCTTTACATGATATATTTATATCTTACAAGGACAATTTCGTAATGTTTTTGTTATTCGATCAATTTAAATGTTATATATTATTCTAATAAATTAATATCCAAAAAAGAATTTTTTATTCCAAAAGAAAAAAATATTAACTTGTAATGGATCAAAATATTAGTAAATGAGTGGCATGGTTTTCATCCTATCTATAAATATTTTACAAAACCAATATAGTTGATTGAAGTTTTATAATAAATTTATCTCTAAACCTCAATAGTAATACCACTAGAATAACATTAATTTTTATATATCACAACATTAAACTAAATATAATTACATATTAAACATAACATCACGTAGGCTAGTGGAATGAGAAAAACCCATTTCACCCTTAGGTTATAGTTTAAGAACCATGTAATTTCCAAATGTGATGTGTTATTACACAAAATGTAGGGATTATTTTTTTAAAAAATTATTCATAAAATTCCTATCATGTTACCACATTTTAATAACACATAATAACCTCATCATAAAAGCTAAGATAAAATTTAATGGTTACACATAGCATTATAAAAACATATTTATCATTATTATCTCAAAATTGGTCAAATATTAAATGTCATCCTCCCAAAATCATGTGTTTTAGAAGAATTGAAACATTCCATTGAATCACTTTTAATTGACATTGGTACCATTCAACATATTACCCCAAATCCTTAACGAAAAAGTATTATAGTACAATCATAATACATTTTATAATTCTTATCACCATAATACCATTGATAAAATACTCCAGTAGCGTAATTCTTGAATCCTAAAACAAGAACATTTATCATTAGACTTTATCAATAGTAAATAAATAATCTTGAACATGATTCCTTAACATATTATAGGGTATATTCTACTGACACCAGTGGAATTCATTTCTATAGTTACCTATCTACATACAGTTGAATAATTGAATGTTAGACTATGCATTTTTTCCCTTCAAATGAAGAGCATTGTGGCGTTCAACTCCATACTTTTAAAAATATATTGTTACCTTAAATCAAGTACCAGAGTGTTTCTTTACACAATTATAATATGGTGGATAATTATTCTTTACCTTATTCCCTTTATATTACTTTTACTATTCGATACTCTTCTTCTCCTACTTATATTTGAATCCATATGACTTGGAGAATTATTTATCTATCTGTATACAATATGACACTGTCTCCTTATATGATGAGAATGTTCGGGAGGCTAGTTCCCTTCAAATAATTGAATCAATCCTTCCAAATAAATGGCCAGTATTTGTATTTAGATTATCTATGATGTCTATATCATGCCATTATAACATTTTAATGTTGGCTTCATACTCATAAAAAAAATAACATCATTTTTCATAGAATATGGAATTGTCTCTCCATAAGTTTTTACTACTTTTGTAGAAAATACTTTTTAATGAAAATTTTATTAAAATGCATCCATTCATTATTTTCTATTTCTTAGTCATCCTTATTGTTTTGAATTAATTACCAAAATTTATCTGGATATCATTAGAGATGATAAACATCCATGAAAAACTTCTCTCTTATAGTACTACTAAGAGTGAGAAATCCATACCCCAAAGAACTTATCTATTACTCTTATAAAAATATATTTTAGTCCACAAATATGATAGAGTTTTCTGATGAATAAAGCGTTCTTACATTATTACATAATGTGGAGGATTAATAGGTTGATTTATACAAGAAAGGTTATTTCTCATAATCTGAGTCAGTTTCCAAAATATAGTTATAATTTGATTAGTTCCAGCTTTAGCTCCAGCTCTAGCTTCATTATCTTTTTGAGGATGAAAATACCTACATGGGGTATATGAATTTATATGGTTATCATTACTTTATTTATAAACCATTTTTAAACAATATCATATCTATATTATCTTATAAAAACATGAAATAAAATACATAATCACAAAAATATTGAAACAAATAACATAAATTAAAAAATGTATGAATTGAAAATATGATAAACATAAATACGGTATCATTGGTGAATTTTTAAAATAATAAAATAAATTTCTAATAATTCATAATGGTTTGTAATGAAAATGTTAATTATCCAATGAGTATCCCATCAAAGTATCAAACCAGGTGAGTTGTATCTTATGGTTTCATATAATACATTATTCACGAGTCAAGACCGACACACCTTTTTCATTTTTATTACCCCTTTGTATATTAGTTCTAGAAATATGAATCTTTTTGTATCCAGATAGATATGTATTGATATGAAAACCCTATAATCTCTTCGTCACCATAAAATTTATATGTTTTTCTTTACTTATCCTCACATTTAATCTTATTCTTATGTTCTCTAATATTGTTTTCCCAAAATATAGTTCCCAAATTTTATAATAAACTTTGTCTCATACCAACTATAAATGACCTTAACCCTTGTATCCTAGAGTTGGTGGTTATATTATTATATTAACACTAGTTTTAAGGAATCACATCACAAAATATTGAATAGTTTAATAGTTTTCATAATATGGATACATATTTTAATTTAAAATACATTTGAAAACAAAAAATTCAAAAAATTATATATTTTTAGAACTCCATTATTTCCCTTAGCGTATCCATTCAAATCAATAATAAAACACTTCCAGGTATCCTGGGGAAAGTAAGACATAAAAATGGGGTAATCTCAAATAATTATTAATAGTTTCAATAATATAGAAACTATCATGTATAAATAATAATAATAAATATGGAAAGGTAAATAACTAAAAAACATTCCATTTAAACAATAAAATTAACATTATAAGGTAGGAATAAATGTAGATCAAATTAATCAATATCAATATTACCACGAGCTTTAAACTTGTCCATGGATATTATAACTAATCGAATAATCAAAGGTAAATCAATAACTGATCTCCAAATGAGATAATGTGTAATATCGAATATCTGTATCATATTTTTCAAACATTTCATGGGTGAACATAAATCTATGGTAGAAACTCAGCTAATTTGGACAACATATGTTTCTCATGAGTCATGTAGATGCATCGAAGGGATATAGAAATCCCCAAATGTCACTTAGTAATTAATATTAATTCCACATATGAATGGGGTAAAATAAAATCAACAAAAACATTTGTATCAAAAAACTAACATATAAAAATTTAATAAATAACCCTACCAATAAACATACTCATAACTCATCTAGAGTTATATGAATCATATTAAACTAGTACATCCTAAGACAATATGATCATAAACCATATATATAGATATAATAAGTATGGTTTCATTTAAACATATCCCCATTAGATCATATGTATAATAAAGGGATAAATTAAATACTGAAAATAAATACATTATAATATCATTAAAAATCTTAATAAAAAAAATTACCTTTTTAACTTTGAATATATTTTTAAAAATAAAATTTCAAAAAAATAATTTGAGAATAAAATAATTGGAAAATAAATATTTTAAATTTTAATGTATGATTTATTACATTGATTCGTCATCATGATGGATATTCTGCACATGTTATTAATATTAAAACAGTGATTCCTTTCACATTTTTTGTAAAACCAAAATAGGCCTTGTTTGGAAAATGACAATAAATTTACTTTAATTTTTTTTAAAAATTATATAAATGAGAAAAAATGAATTTAATAAATTAGTTGGATAATTTTTTTAAAAAATAATACATTTATGGAAAAAAAAATTTCCGAAAAAATGATTTTTAACCTAAGAGAGAAATAAAATGAAATTTTCTTAAAAACATTCTCTAAATCACATTAAGTACTAAAGAGAGGTAAAATAGTACTATTACATGAAAAAATCATTAATAACTTTATTAAAAGGAAATAAATTTATTTTAATAAATATAAAATAATTCCCCTAATAGATACTTATAAATAAACAATCTCGAATAATGATGCGATTGTGCAACACACCCTTACCATTTTGGTAAATTTTGCATCATAATCCCCAAAAATTTAATAACATTAAGTTAATCATTAAATCCTATTAATTGAATAATATTTCTGATATAACATTTAAAACATGGATTCATATACATCACACAAAGGAAAATGTGTTGAATATGACATATATTCCTTGAAAGTAAATTCCAGACCAGAAACCCTAACCTTAGGTATGATTTTCTTTATATGTGTATAAAACTCCTATATAATAAATATAAATTTATTATAAATATATTAAATAATCATAATAAAATATTTAATTACATATAATTTTTAATTGCTTCCTTTTATCACCCATTTGTTATCCACTCTTTGTCAAAATAACTATTCTACATGATAAATCCTTCATTTTTCACATATACTTTGGTTTGATAATTTCAATCCTTTTAATTGATCATGGATAGATGAAATATAGAATCATAAAAAACATATAAATATTATATATATTCATTATATGTGTTTATGTTGAATAATATCTAAATCTTATAAATATAAAATGGAGTACACTATTGATGTAGACCGAAGGTTGTACGTATGAAAGAACGTTGTTTCCAATTTTCTCAATCGACAGGATGAAAGGAAAATAATTATTAAAAAAACATTATAAAATATTAATTGTATTATATGTATAATTTATATTAATCCAAAACATCCTTATTATCATTAATTTAATAATAAAATGGAAAACATTTCACATTGCTACGTGGAGGCGGTAGTCTACATGTATGAACAAACAACATTATTGTTTACCCAAAAAATTTCAAATTTTGAATAAAAATTGTAGTTAAATTATCAGAAGTAAGGTGAGGTCCTAATTATCCCATGTAAACGTTAATTTTAACTTTAGTACCATCCATATAATTCATAAGTGGAAAACAAATCACATTGATCTACGAGGAGGTAGTTCGTTGTACACATGAGTGACATTATCGTATCCCCCACAAAAATTGAATGTATAACGATATGTTTTATATAATAACTATATAATTATAATAATATCGTAAATATAATTTAAAAAAGTTAAATAAATCATTATATAAATCCTTGAAAGGTGGTGATGAAAAAAGAATCACATCGTTTTATGAGGTGGTAGTCTGTCATACAGATGACTAATGGTTTTTTTCATACCTAATGGAAGTGGAGATGGATAAATGTTTTTAAATGAAAATAATAACATATATGAGTATATGATAATTTTTTTTTATATTTTTATATTTTAATTATATTTTAATGAGGTGGATGAATGAATCAAACAAATAATCACATTTAATCATTTTACCACTTCTTCAAAGACACTCTTTAGTTGTATACCAAATTCTATATTAGGCGGGATTAATAATAAAACTAAGTCCTATAAAATGTTTTAGGTAATAAGGAAGTTATTTTATTAGTTATTTTCTAAACCAAGGTATGTTGAATGTGTGAAGTGGGGGGAGATTTTGTTTCCTTTTATATTTGGGGGAGAGGACACACATGAAAATTTTAAAATTAATTATTTGTATCAATGGATTCCACATGAAAAAAGATCAAAATGTGTAATTATAAAAAATCATAAATTATATTGTTTAAATATCTATATTAATAAGTAATTGGGAATGTATTTAGGTTTTTTTACACACAACGTTTTATTTTAACACTCAGTAAATCTGTTTTTAACCTAACATTGTTAATTAATTTTTACTATTTCTAATATTCATTATTGTAAAGAAATATGTTTATATTATTTGATAATATTAATTATGATGATTCGAAATATTGAATTAATTTTTCTAAATTTAATTCATAGAAATAAAATAAAATAAATTTAATTAAATCATGCAGATGTGTCGAAAAAATTAATTTTTTCAATAGAAATATTTCAAAAGATTAAAAAGATTTTAAATCACAATTATATTTGAAATTGAATCTAAAAAACTAAATTAGTTAAATTGTAATATAATTGAAAAAAATTTACCTTAAAAATAATTTAAAATATAAAACAACCTTTTAAATAAATTAAACAAAATATTATTTCAATAAAAGTTAGTATTTGACTCCATTAATCCACAAATTAATCATTTCAGAAAACTATCAAAATGACACACAAAGATAATATTTAAATATAGGATCCACTTCTCTATTTTTTAAAATAAATTTTATAAAATTCTTGAAATTAATTTTGAATTATGTTCACAAAGTTTGACTAAACCGCCTTTTAGAAAAATACATTTTTTTAGAAAATAATTCTTTTTATTTCAAAAGGATATTATTTTATTTTTAATCAGTAGATAAGGGTTGAATTTATTTTAAGTTTTTAAACCATATATTTTTCTTTATTTATTTTTTCTAATCCATAACTTCTATTTTAATGGAATGTTCATAATTGTATTACATAAATAATATTTTAATAGATTATCGTGCTTTGTTTAATCTCGCTATTGGATGCATTTCAAGCAATTAAAGGAAATGAATTTATTTAAAAATAAATATATCATAATGAATCTAGGTGTAATATTATCTTCTAATCTTGGAGTTTTTTGACACATGATATCAAATATTATGTTCTGATTTTAAAATATCAGTGCATTACATTATTTCTCATTAAATAAATTACATCCTCATAATTTAATATTTATATAATAAATTATGGGTTTGAAATATGAACATAATTTTGTTGCAAACCAATATAATAAAATGTTTAAATAAAATAACCTCTCAATTATAGAGAATAAGAAATATAAAGGTTATCTAGATTGACACATATCTAGGATTCAATGTAAGAAAATATTAGTGGGAAGAGAAGATAAAAAAATGAAGGAAACATATAAATAATTTTAGAGACTTATACATAACATTAGTAACAAGAAATTGAATTATAATTGTAATGGAAAGGATGTTAAAACCGTAAATATATGATGATTTAAATTACCATGTAATTCATTAGATATTAATGTAATATGATAACATTTTTGTTTCTATATTCTTTTCCTAAAGATGAAGAATTATTTTACCATCTACGAATATGATGAAATATACCTACTTGATGTCTTTATATTTCGTAAGAAGAATTTCATACATTTGATTGATTCAATAAATATCCAATTAAACTGTTAATCGATGAAATGAATATCCAAAAATGTATTTTTTACAACTGAACCACAAAAATTAACTATTAACATATCATAATATCCATAAAGAGTAAAAAATCATTCCACCCAATTAAATAAATATTTTCCAAAACAAATATGTTTGGAACAAGTTTTATAATAAATTAATCTCTAAACATTATCAATAACACCAATGTAATAACATTAATATTTGTATGTAAAACCATTCAACTAAAAATAATTACATATTAACTAGAACATCACAAAGGAAAATGGTTGGTAAAGCATGTTTTTCAACCTTATATTGTGGGTTAAATCCCCATTAAACTTCCCAACATGATGTTATTTCTCCCAAAAAGAAGGCATTCCTTTTTCTAAAACACTATTAATGTAATTCTTAAAGATTCACTAATTTGAAATAATCCACATTTACATGAACATCAAATTTAAGATAAACCTTAAATGTTACAAATACCTTCGTAAAAACCACATTATAATTATTATATAATCATAGAGAATATATTAAGGGTTATACTAAAAAAATCATATGTTTTATAATAAATTAAAATTTCAACTACATCATTTCTTATGTTCATTAGTACCATATAACATATTCTCTCAAATCCTTAATGAAAAAGTTCCAAAGTACAATACTTATACATTTAATAATTATTATAACAAGAAAATCATTGATAAAATTCCCTTATATTATAATTATTGAATAAAAACAAAAGAACATTAATTATTCCATTTACAAAGTAGAAATATAGTAATATTGAACTTCATCCCATAGCATATATTGATGTATATTCCTACAATTATTAGGGTTTTTACATAGGGCCCGATATCCTTACTTTCTATGAAATGCACATTGATAGATTTTTTCCCTTTTCAATCACATGTATGGTGGTATTACAATCCACAATTGTAGAAATCTTCTATTCCATTCAAGAATGTACCAGAGTTCTTATCTCCACAATTATAAAATGAGTTAAAATCCTTCTTTACATTTTTTTATTTATCCTTCCTTTGTTATACAATCTTATTCTTTTCATACTTCCCTTAAAAAACATAAAATATGGGGGATTATTTCTCTATCATTTTACCACATGATACTATTTACTCATATAATGAGAATGTTTGAGAGACTTTTTCCCATAAAATTTTATTATTATTCCCATCAAAGAATCAATCAATCAAGAACATTGGATTATTTTAATATTCTATAGAATGAATTTCTTATTTAGTAAAGTTGGATCCATTCATAGTAAACTTTTAACTTCCTTTTTTATTTGACTCAAAATATTTCTTTCCATGGCTTATTTTTTCTCATGAGGTAAATAATTTTATAATAAAAGTTAATTAAAAGTCATACATTCATTGTTTTCTATTTATACTTCATTATTAATGTTTTGAAATACTGACCACCATTGATCCACATATCCTAAGAGATTATAATATTCCATGAAAAAACATATTCCATTCATTACTACCTAGAGAATGAAATATATAATATAAATAACTTATACATTTATTAGATGAAAATGGATTTATAGTCCCATTTAATGATGGAGGTTGTTGATACATGTAGAGATATAAAAGTTTTACGCCATATGGTGGATGAAAAGGAAGCTACTTATAGGAATGATTATTACACATAACCTAATTCACTTTCCCAAATATGGTTATAATTTGATCAGTTCTTGATATATCTCTAGTTCATGTTTCATTATATTTCCTAGGAGGAAAATCCCTACATGGGGCAGTTGAATTGGTATGATTCTAATGACTTCCACTGGTCCCAATTACTATGCAATGGAATACACAAGATTAATTCATTAGAATATTAATAATAATTTATAATCCCAATGAAATTGAAATACTTAATATGTACTAAATAATATAATCATGGTTAATGTCATAATGATAAAAACAGTTTATTAGTGAATTTTTTGAAATCAGAAAAATATTTTCAAATCCAAAAAAATACTTTTTAAATAATATGTTAATTATCCAATTCATATACCCATGAAATTTGAAACTCGTTTAACAGTAAGGAACATTTTAATGTACTAGTTAATGCTCTAGGTGAACTCAACGTTTTTTGAAGCTATTAACCCAACATATATCTATGATAAGACCAAATAAAATTTTAGTGTCCATAAAATGATGTATTTCTATGTAAACGACATAACCTATTCCTCCTGAAAACTTTAAAATGTTTTTGTATAATTATCCTCCAAGTAAATATTATTCATATTTTATCTAATCTATGATGTTATAAATATATTTCCCAAGTTTTCTACTAGACACTCTATGATTCCAATTATGAATTCCCAAACACTAGTTTCCTGGAGTCAATGGTTACTTTATTACATTGGAACTAGATACAAGGTATCAAATACTGAAGTAATTAATTGTTTATAAGTATTGGTAAACTAGATACATACTTCAATTTAATACAAAATTTAAAGTGTAATATACAAATAATTATATTTAACGAGAACCCCATTATTCCATTTATAATATTCCTACACATCAATTATAAAACACTTCCTGTTATCCTTGGGAAAATAATACATAATAAAGAGGTGATATCAGATGCTCAGTACTGGTATACATATAATAAGATTTATATTTTTTAAAAAATCCAAATTAATATGGAAAGTTACATAACTGAAACACATGAAATTTTAACAATAACTTAAACATGATATGGTAGGAATAAATTATTATAAAATAATCCAATTCAACAATAACATAATCATGAAATGTATACGTTGACATTATATATAATTATTTAATCACATGGACATAAATAATTCATTTCATGGTGAGGTAATGCATAATGTCAGACATCTAAAACATGTTGTTAATACCTTTCAAAAGATTGTTTAAATCATTGGGTACGAACCTGTCTAGTTTTTCAAAATGATTTGTCTCATGAGACCAATTCATGCATCGAGGGGATAAAGAATACCCTACCAATCACTTATTTTGTCTAATTAATTCCTAATATAAAAGTTATAAAACCTAATAAATATAAATATTCATATCGAAAACATACAAATGAAATATAAAAAATTACCCCTATCAATAAACATAATCATAAACAATCTAGAGTAGTGCGAAGGGTATCCAACTATAACATACCTAGAGAAATTGATTATGAAACATCAAGATAAATATTAATTATGTAATATTTAGAACATAACCCCAATGAATCATATTTACCAGAATGGTTTGATGATGCTGATGAATAGAAATACCATAAAATATCATTAAAATCTCACTGAGGAAAATACCGTTTTTCAAAATGAAAATATTTTTAAAACTACAATTTAAAAAAATATTTCAAAAATAATTTTCATTGATAGTAACCACTAGAACATATAAATTAATATTTAAAACATTGAATGACTCAATCGGTGTAAATTCTATTCAAGTTTTACACATTAAAATAAATCTTTCATTAACATTTTTTGTAAAACCAAAATGAGACATGTATTAAAAATGACATGAAGATTGATTTAAATAATTTTGACAATGCAAAAAAGTATTTTGTAAATTATTTGGTGAATTTTTACAAAAATTAATAATTGTTTTCTAAAAAAAATTGCCATGGGGAAAATAATTTTGACGAAACCAAGAAATGAATTTGGATTTTATTAAAAATATTAATTAAATTATTTTAAGTAAAAATTAGAGGGAAAATGGTATAATTATTTGAAAATATTCATGAATAAATATTTTATAAGAAATTAGATTAGGTTTTTGAAATATCAAATAATTTTCCTATGGGAAAAAAATATAAAAAATCTCAAATAATGATTAGATAGTGAAATACACTCGTACAATTTGATAACATTTTAATCATAATACTTATAAGGAAAATAAAATGAAAAGGAACATTAAATAATATGAAGGAAAACATATTCAAGATATAATATATAAAAAGGGACAGTATATACCAAAAACAGTGTAATAGGTGTTCAATATATCTTATCTCCCATGAAAGTAAAAGTGAGATGAAAAACCCTTAAATAAGGTATGATTTCCTTCATATGTGTACGAACATCCTATATAATAAATATTGGTTTATTATAAATATTTTAAATTACCCAAATCATATATTTAATATGATATATTATTTCCATAGAGGAATTTATCACTCGTTTATTAACAATTCATTAACTAAATCAATGTTTAGTGTGGTAACTGCTTTATATTTCACATATATCATTGTTTTTTAATTTCACCCCTTATAATTTGATCATGGTTCTGTCATCACCATAATTTTAAACAATATATAAATATCATAAATATTCCTTATATACATATATCTATAATAATATAAACATTTAAAAATTCTGAACGGATTAAACCATTCATATACATGGTAGGTCATACAAACCCTTTAACACTGTATCCATTTTTCTTAAAAATTTATACAAAAGGAAAATAAATATTAATTAAAATTTCCATTTTCATTATTAATCAAAATATATCATTTTTATTAATAAAATACATAATTGAAACTATTATAATATAAATAAAATTGAAAAAATTTCACATCGCTACATTGAGGTGGTAGTCTACACATATGCATGAGTGATGTTATTATTTTCCAATATTTTTAGATGGTAAGATGATAAAAGTGATATTATACTTATTCAAGTATGGTATGGTGTTAAATATTTCATATATTCATTTATTTTATTCTTACAACCTTCCATATAAAATATATGTAAAAAAATCATATCACTTCATGAGACGGTGGTCCGCTGTACACACATGTGACGTTATTGTATCCCCCAAGATTAGAAAATTAGAAGTTATAGGCAATATAATAATCCTATATGTATAATAATGCCATACATATCATATAAAAATTTAATTACATCATTATATCTAGCATTGAATGTTTGTGATGGAAAGCAAATTACATCATTTCACAAGGCAGTAGTCCACCACACACACAATCAATGTATTCGTTTCCCATTTGAAGGATATGGTGATGCATATAGATTATGAAATTAAGATAATAAAATATAAGTATATAGGAGATATTTTTTTGTTAAATTATCATATTTCATTATAATTTTAATTATTTGGAGGACGAAATAAAAAAATATTTATTTTTAAAAAATATACCTCTTCTTTAGAGAACACCTTTAGGTTTATACCTAATTATTTATTAAGTGGGGTTCATAATAAAAATAATTCCTATAAGATTTGGGTAGAGATGTATGGGAAAGGATTTTATTATGTGGTTTCATAACCATAATATTTTGGAAGTGAAAATAGGAGAGGAGAGTGGGTGGCCATTAATAAGTTGCGGAAATGACACACATAGAATTTTTGAAAATAATTATTTATTCCCACATTTTTCATATTAAAAATACTAAAAAAATTTTACTATAAAAAAGTATAGATTAAATTGTGAAAATAATAACAAAAAAAAGTTATTGGATAAGTATTTATTTCAAATTAAAATTTATCATTTTAGTTTAAACCCTCGTAAATCAGTTTTTACCTTAACTATTTTAATTAATTTTTTTGGATTCCATTATTAATTATTGTTAAAAAATAATTTGATATTAATATAAAATATAAAATATGATGATTATGAATATAGAATATATTTTTTTTAATTGAAATAAGAGTTGTGGTAGAATTTTATTTAAAACAAAGTCCGCAGAAGTGTCAAACAAATAGTTTTTCTAAAAGAATGGTTTCAAAACATAAAATTTTTTATATATTATAATTCAACATGAAATTTATTCTAATGAACTAAATAATATCTATGTTAATATAAATAATGTAATTTTACATTAAAACCATTTTATAATATAAGTTATTTTTTAAAATAATTTAAATGAAAAGGCAGTTTTGAATAAAAATCAATATTTTTCACTATTCATAAAAATATCCTTTTTAGAAAATCATCAAAAATTCACACAGAGATAATTTGAATATGTATATTTAAAAAATTAATTTTACTTTTTCTAATAATTTTTAAAAAAAGTGGTTAAAATTACATTTATATTTGTTGAGCAAAGTATTGTTTTCAACAATACATTTTAATGTTATTTAAAGGGGGAGATTATTAAAAATAATACTCTGTTTCTTTATAATAATTTTGATGCTCTCAAATACCCATATCAATTTTCTAATGATTTTATTTAGTATTTTACAGGAATTTATTAATTTATTTTACTCTTGAAATAATGAGAATCTATTACTTTTTCAGAATCTACTTTAAGCGAGTTCTGGAATCACTGTTCATACCTTATGTAGATAAATATAGTGCGGAATATGCTTTAGCGTGTTCTGGAATCACTATTCATACCCTACATGGATAAACGTAGTGTAAGGATAAAAAGTGTGTATACTTTTTGAGATAAGAGAAAAGTATGGTTAAACAACCATATGTTTTCAGCAAAGTATGGAAGGAGAACCTTACGTTGGGATGGAACATTACATTTTGGTTATCAGCAAAGTATGGAAGGAGAACCGTACGTAAATTCTAAGCAATACGTTTGTTTCTCAAAAGTATGGTTCATCAACCTTACTTTTGTAAACAACCATACATTCTTGGAAAAGTATGTATCAAGTAAAAGTATGGATCTTTTACCGTATGTTTGAGGGTTGAAGAAAAAGTATGGATGATCAACCCTACGTTTGTATACAACCTTACGTTGTCAACCTTCCATTTGTGTTCAACCTTATATTGTTAATCTTACATTTGAATACTATGTTATTAACCCTACGTTTGGAGGCCAAGTCATCAACCTTACGTTTGGCGTCAGAAATTTTGATAGACGATATTTATGTGCAACGATCAGTAATCTGATTTCTGGGAGGATTTCAAGCCGGATTTGAAGTATTTTTTAATAGTATGACTTTGACTGATTCAAAGATATTTTATTAATGGATTTTAGACCGAATTAAAAGGATCTTTTTATGCTGAGTCATAAGGGAAGTTACGAATTCTCTGTAAATTCAAATTTTTAAATATCGTGAATCAGAAGGCGACTTTTATGGATCTAAATGTGTAGGAGATATGCTTTATTATATATGTTCTTTCTAAAACACCAGGTACATGAGTATTTGATCGATCTATTGTTGAAAAGGAGGAAAATAGAGATTGAAACTATTCACGATTGATCTGCAGATTCAAAAGGAGCGTCAAAGCTCTGTTTGTTCAAGAAGAAGGAACTCGATAAAAGATTCACCTGTTCGACATCAAATATCTCCTGTGGATCTACTAATACTGAGGTTGTGAACTATATCTCTATATCTACTACAACTGTATCAACTTAGAACTACTTCATCTTGAATATCAATATTTCTAGAGACTTCGATCCATCTGCTATAAATTGCATTCTGTTGCAATTGTGAAGATTAACTGGAAATTTCTTTCTGAAATTATTTATTATTCTTAAGTAACCAACTTCTTATTCTAAGCTATGTAGGTTTGTGTTTGAACTAGAAGGTTTTGTTTTTCCTTGGATTGTAAAGGTATCAACAACCTGTACTCAGTTGTGAATCGGTCTGTGGAAAAGAGGACCAGATAGTGAAAATCACTAAGCTTGTGGAGTTGAGCGTTGGTGGAGTAGACATGGGGCCTTTTGTTCCCTGAACCACTATAAATCTTTGTGTTCTTGATTTTAATTTTTCCATTGCACGATCAAATTTGATAAAGTATAAAGGACATAACTCATTTAGGAAAAGAGTTATTGAAAAATTGCAAAAGACACAATTCACCCCCCCCCCCTCTTGTGTATAATCTGTAGATTCAGATCCAACAATTGGTATCAAAGGAGGAGCTTCTGATAGAGCCTTAGAAAGCTAGAAGCATTTAAGGATTATACAACAGAGAATCATGACTGATACAAGATAAGGGATATCGATGGTCAGAGCACCATATTTTAATGGAGACACCTATGGTTGCTGGAAATCGGGCATGATAATATATCTGAAAAACCCCGGATATAGAGTGTATTCAAATATTCTGAATCCTTATGAAATTCCAGAAGATCTTGAGACATGGAGTGCTGCTATTGAGGAAGAGTACGATATGAACTCGAAGGCTATGAATGCAATTATCTACAGTCTAAGACAAGATGAATTTTACAGAGTATCTCAGTGCCCGACATCATATGAGATGTGGCAAACAATAGCTGCGGCATATGAAGGAAGAGAAAATGTGAGCCAAATGAGATATGCAACTGCAAAACTGAAATTTGATACTTTCAGAATGGTTGAAGGTGAGAGCATTGCCCAAATGAATGGGAGATTGACAGAAATTTTCAATAACATACTTCTCTAGGAGAACCTATCAAGCAGAATGATCAAGCATTAAAATTACTGAGAGTACTTCATAATCGATGGAATGGTGTCTCTACAGCAATCAGACAATCAATAGATGTTAATGATCTAACTATGAGAGAGCTGATTGGTACACTGATGATGTATGAAGATGAAATGTAATATGTGAATAATGAACATAAAGTTCTTATCAAAAGAGAAGATACTACCTTGAAGGTAACTTCATAAAAAAAGAATAGAATGATGAAGAGCAAAGAAGTCAAAGCTAAATCAGAAAGCTCTGACTCATCCTACTCAAATGAAGAACTGGCTAAACTAGCCAGAAAATTTAGAATATTCTACAGTAAGAAAAGAGGCTCCAAAAAATCCTTTAAGGGAGATAATAAGGAAGTAAAATGTTATGAATGCAAAAAATATGGGACATATCAGAACATATTTCCCACAACTGTAGGATGCAAAGAACAATAAATTCTTCAAAAGAAATGACTTTGAGTAGAAAGACAAGAAAGCTATGAAAGCCACATGGAGTGTATCTGAAGACTCTAGTAGCTCTTCTGAATCAAGCTCAGAGAAAAAAAGAAGTCAATCTAAAGGAAAACATGTGTTTCATGGAAGAAACTATTGAGGTACACTCATATTACACCTCTAAATCAAATTCTGAATCACGCTACACAAATGAAAAACATACAGCCTACTGCAATATGCTTGAAGAAAGATATGACCCACTATTTATGAAACATAAGTCACTAAAAAATAAACATAAATCTGTATCATATGAAAGAGATACAATGCTGAAACAACATAAAGAATTAACTGATAAATACATATTGATTAACACTAACTATATTAATTTTGAATCAAAAATAAAAACACTACAGGATGAAGTAGAATCTTACAAATAGGCTGCTTTGGTTTTTACAAAAGGAGAGAATTCATTAAATGAAATTATTGGAAAAACTGTCATTAAAAAGGAGAGATTTGGAATTGGAATTAAAGGAGAAAAACCAAATCTATATAAAAATTATTTTGTTCCTAGCTCTAAAAAGGTTAATTGTAATTTTTGTGGGACAAAGTGACATATATCTAAAAAAAGTTTCTTAAGACAACCTCAAATTTTTGGTATTAAGAAAGCCTATGTTTCAAAAGACTTATATGATTCAGCTAATTTTAAAAGAACAAAGAAAATATGGATACCCAGATCATTGATAGCTAACACTCCTGGACACAATAAAATATGGGTACCAAAGCAATTTGTTTGAATGTCTTTGCAGGTAGCAGGCCAACAAAGAAGAAAAGATATATGGTATATGGACAGGGGCTACTCAAGACATATGAGTGGAAACTCAATGAATTTTTCTTCACTCACTCCAAAGGAAGGAGGACTTGTCACATTTGGTGACAATGCCAAAGGAAAAATTATTGGCATTGGAACTGTTGGAGATCCAAAAACAGTCTCAATCAACAAAGTAATTTATGTACAAGGACTGAAACACAATCTGATAAGTATCTCTCAACTTTGTGATGATGGATGTACTGTTTATTTTACTAAAAATTGTTGTATTGTTTCTAAAGATAAACTGTTTAAATTTAAAGCACCAAGAACTGAAAATGTCTATAATTTGGATTTAAATTCCTTGTGTAAACAACAAGTAAAATGCTTGACTACTAAAGTAAGTAAATCGTCGATCTGGAATAGGAGACTTGGTCCTTGCAATGTATATGTTTTACATAAGTTATCTAAGAATCATTTAGTTTCTGATTTACCTTGTCTAAAATTTTAAAGTGCCAGATTTTGTGATGCATGTCAACTTGGCAAGCAACACAAATCATCCTTCAAATCTTTTAATAAGGTTGCTACATCTAAACCTCAAGAACTAATTCATATGGATTTGTTTGGACCTTCAAGAGTATCAAGATTAGATGGTAAATCATATGTATATATTTTAGTTGATGACTATTCAATATTTACATGGTTTTTCTTTTTTAAATTTAAAAATGAAGCTTTTACTTTATTTGAAAGGTTCTGTAAATCTGTTCAAAATGAAAAGTGTTTCAATATTATCTCATTGAGAACTGATCATGGTGGAGAATTTGAGAATCTAGAATTTAATTCCATTTGCTCAAATATGGGTATTAAACATACCTTTTCTGCACCCAAAACACCTCACCAGAATGGGATTATAAAAAAAAGAAATAGAACAATTCAAGAAATGGCTAGAACTATGTTAAATGAATATAGCCTACCTATATTTTTCTGGGCAGAAGCTGTTAATATATCTTGTTATATAATTAATAGAGTTTTAATTAGACCTATTTTGAAAAAGACACCCTATAAACTATGGAATAACAGAAATCCTAAACTAAATTACATTAATGTTTTTGGATGCAAGGTTTATATCTTAAACACCAAGGATAATCATGGTATGTTCGATCCAAAATCTGATGAAGGTATTTTCTTAGGATATTCTGCTACCTCCAATGCATATAGAGTTTATAATAAGAATTCAACGATTGTTGAAGAATCAGTTCATGTGAAATTTGATGAATCTGATCCCTTTGAGAAAAGGACAGAACAAATGGATGAATGTGACTCTAATGATAACATGAGACTTGAGAATTTAAAGAATGATTTTGAAAATGATATAAAAGAAATTTAGTCCAGTTCAGAGGAACAAGATACTGAAGAACCTTTAAATATATTACCTAGACAGTCTAGAACCATAAAGAATCACTCTTTAGAAATTGTAATAGGTGACCTATAAACTGGTGTTCAAACAAAAAGAAACATAGAAAACCTATTGGAATTATCTTCCTTCATATCTCAACAAGAACCCAATACTATAGAAGAAGCTTTAGATGATGAAATCTGGGTAATATCAATGCAAGAAGAATTAAACTAGTTTAAAAGAAATGATGTTTTGGAATTAGTGGAAAGACCTAAGAATTATCCTATAATAAGAACCAAATGGGTCTTTACAAATAAACTGGATGACCAAGGCACAATAAATAGAAATAAAGAAATATTAGTAGCTAAAGGATATAATCAAGAAGAATGAATAGATTATGATGATAATTTTTCACCTGTAGCTAGGTTAAAAGCCATTAGAATCCTTTTAGCCTATGAATCTTATATGATTTTTAAATTATTTCAGATGGATGTTAAATCTTCCTTTTTAAATAGTTATGTAAGGGAGGAAGTTTATGTTGAGAAACCTCTTGGTTTTGAAAACTCTCAAAAACTTGATTATGTTTTTAAACATACTAAAGTTGTTTAAGGCCTTAAACAAGCACCTAGTGCTTGGTATGAAAGATTACGTTCTTTTCTTTTGAAAAATGATTTTACTGTTGGTATGGGAGACCCAACACTATTTAAGAAAACATTGAAAAATAATGTTTTATTGGTTCAAATTTATGTTGATGATGTAATAATTGGATAAACTAATAAAACTCTTTGTCATGAATTTTCATAATTAATGCAAGAATAATTTGAAATGAGTATGGTGGTAGAATTAAATTTCTTTTTGGGTCTTCAAATATTTCAAAAATATTTTGGAAATGTTTTAAATCAAAGAAAATACATTACTGATTTACTTAAGAAATTTGGACATGAGAATACCAAGACATTTACAACACCTATGTGTACTAATATAAAACTTGATTTGGATGAAACTGGAAAATCAGTTGACAACAAGTTATATAGAGGTATGATTGGTAGATTGTTATATCATACTACTAGTAGGCCAGATATAATGTATTCAGTATCTCATTGTGCTAGATTTCAATCAAATCCTAAAGAATCTGATGTAACTGCTGTTAAGAGAATTTTTAGATATTTAAAAGGAACTATTTTTCAATCTCTTCTTTATCCTAAAACATCTGATTTTAATTTGATTTCATATTCAGATGCTGACTTTGGATGTTGTAGGTTAGATTGAAAAATCACATCAGGTACATGTCACTTTTTAGGAAAGTCCTTAGTATCATGGTCTAGTAAGAAACATAATTCAGTTACCCTAACAACAGCTGAGGCAGAATATGTTTCTACTGGAAGTTTTTGTGCACAAGTGTTATGGATGAAAAACACTCTTATAGACTTTGGATTGAATTTTAATAATACACCTATTTTATGTGATAATACGAGTGCAATTAATATTTCAAAAAAATCTTTTAGTCATTCTAGAACTAAGCACACTGATATAAGGAATCAATTTTTAAGAGATCATGTTATTAAAAAAGATATATTTTTAGAATTTATAAATACTTTATTCCAATTAGTAGATATTTTAACTAAACCACTTCCCACTGCAATGTTTGATTTTATTAAGGGGGATCTAGGTTTATTTAATTTTAAATAATTTTTAAATTTTTATTTACTTTTATTTATTTATGTAAATTTTGTTGAATACTGTTTAAGTTTTTCATTCTTTCATCATATGAAAAATTTATTTGTTTTTGAATATATGTAATGATTAGTTATTACACGGGAATCAAGGCTGTCCAAGCCTTTTCGACTTCTAAACCCTTTCACTTCTATCGAAACCCTTTCGAAATCCGAAAATTGCACTTCCTCTTCTGAAACTCTATCCTTCGAACTTCTGAAACCCTAACTTTCAAACCTTCAGAGACTTTTGCGGAAATGGTAAGGACTAAAAGATCCTGTGAGGCCGAGCCAAGAAATGCCAAGAGACAACACACCAAGGGAAGAAAAATCATACCGAGTAAGGTAATCGATCTCGACTGGTTATTTCAGGAAAATCTGTAATTGAAGCAAACACTGTCATTTCATAATCTTGAATAGATGTTCAATAGTGAAAATACGGAATTTCTATATGAAGTAGAACTTAGATACTTCTTCAAATCTATACAATTTAGTCTAGGAGATACAGGGGACAATATGATGGATAAGATAGAGGATAGGTATTTCTCAATCTCTTCAGTAGAGATTAGTCAAATTCTCAACTGCCCTCATGAGGGAGTTTTTCATTTAGACTTGATGAATATAGTAGATTTTGTGCATAAATCTGAAGACATCATGTATTTTATTTTTGGTACGCAGACAATAAAGAAAATGTTTGTCAATAATTTGGAGCCTGATCAGAAGATTTTGGTCAAATTTATTCAGACTGGAATAGATCCGCGGATGGCAGAAATGGAAAAGATTTTGTACCCATATATGTATATAATGGTATTTTGTTAAGCTATATTAAGTTAAACTTTCCAAGATACATGATAAGGTAACTCAGTTAATGCTATCAATGCGAGGCTAGGATGAATATATACCCTTTTGGTAGATTTATTTCTAAACTTTTGTTTAAGAAAGACATAGTGAGATTAGTGGATGCTAGAGTTAACTGTCATCACAGTAACACGTTTAATGCTAGAACTTTGAGGAAAGTTGGACATTTCTAGAGCAAAATTAAAGGAAAACTTTTTCCAGTAGGAGTTGATAAAGACTCAGAGAGTGCTCAGGCTCAACCTGCTAAGTCCAAGGAGGGAAAAGCTGAATCCAGAGTCAGCAATGTAGCAAGAAGGATTAGCTTTGAAGTGGCAGATGTTGAGGAAGACAGAAGTCAGGAGGGACTTAAATCAAAAAGAAAAAGGACCATTAAATGAGGAAGTCACTTCCACTTCTTAGGAAAATACAAAAAAAGATTTATTTTCTTATTATTTTGTGAGAGAAGCTGTTTTTGATAAGACCATGGAAGATTTTACTGAGAGAACAGCTCTAGTTGAGGAATCCGGAGCTCAAGAAGAAACTTGAAGGGAAAATCAGGAATAGATTATAGCTAATATTGAAGTTTCACTTCAACAGGAACAAGAGATGGAGGAAGTGCCTGGTGAAGAAGTAGCCAGACCTCAGGAAACTACTAAAGATATTGTTATTGAAACCCCAATCTAAGGCATAAATACTGATGTTTTTGGTGATCATGCTTTTGAAGCTCACACAGAGGTACTTCAAGAGGAATTTTCTGTGGAGGAGTTTAAAAACTCTAAGGAAAAATATGTGGAAAAAACTTCTCAGGATAGAGAAAAAGAAAAATCTGATGCTGAATCATTGCCTTTGGTACTGATGCATCAACCTGAGATTATGAATCAAGCATAGGGTGCATCTGATTCAAGGAAAGAAGAAGTTGAAGAACTATACAGAAAGACATCTCAGTTGGAATATGAGAATGTTTCTATGAAAAATGCTTTAGATTTAGAACATTTTAAGATTCAAAAGCTGAAGGAGTGTATAGTTTCAAGGCAAGAAGATGAAATGTTTAAAGAGGATATGCTGACTGCTGTTACATAATTAAAATATAAAATGGTTATGAAGTTAGATATATCAGATCTGAAGTTGTTTATGGAGAATCAATTTGCATCAGTTGCAAATAATGCTTTTAGTGGATCAGATACTTCACTGGATTTAATCAAAATGTTTCAGGCTATCACAGTTGCAATGAGAAACATGAATAATATGATACAAGATCTTCAATGTAACAGTTCTCCTTTTTCAGTGTTGCTGGACAATAAGAAGTTCTTAGTGGATCAACTGACATCTAGTGAGCCATCGATCCAAATTCTGTTAAATCAGATATCAGAGAAGCTGTCAGTATTTGTTGAAAAAGAGGAAAGGATGCATGAGTTTTTCAGAGTCAATTTATTTGAGGATATTCATATGACTCAAGATAATAGAGAGCTCAATTTTAATCTTGGAGATGGGATGATGAAGAGACTTCAGGAGTAGTTTACAGAAATAAAGTATGCAATCCAGAGGAGATAGAACCTGTTGCCTATCTTACCTAACCCTTGATTCCTGTGTATATCATTGTCATGTATATACTACTGTTTTTGAATGAAAATTTTCTCCATTGTTTATTTGTTTCCTTCCTTATTTGTTTTACTGACTTTATTTTTGATATGTCAGCACTCCAGATTTAATTATTGATAAACTGTTCATAATAGCATTTACTAATAGTTCAGTGCAATATTAAACGTGTTAAAATCCATGATTTTTCATTCTTTTTGATATCACAAAAGGGGGAGAATTTTCATAAACACAACATCAAAACCTACATATTATTTTGGGGGATAATTTATTTTATTGAGGGAGAATATTAAATGAGAAATTTGGATTTATAATTATCTCTTTGGTGGAGAAGATTTTATTTAAATCTTTATAACTAATTTTGAAAGTTAATTTTTGTTTAAATAATTATAATTATTTTATGGGTTTTGTGGTCATCAAAAAGGGGGAGATTGTTGAGAAAAGTATTTTTTTCAACAATACATGTTAATGCTATTTTAAGGGGGAGATTATTGAAAATAATACTCTATCTTTTTATGATAATATTGATGCTCACAAATACACTTAGTTATTTTATAATGATTTTATTTATTATTTTGCAGGAATTTATTAATTTATTTTACTCTTGAAATAATGAGAATCTATTACTTATTCGGAATATGCTTTAAGCGCATTCTGGAATCACTGTTCATACCTTATGTAGATAAATATAGTGCGGAATCTTCTTTAGCACATTTTGGAATCACTATTTATACCCTACGTGGATAAACGTAGCGTAAGGATGAAAAGAATGTATAGTTTTTGAGATAAGAGAAAAGTATGGTTAAACAACCAAAAGTTTTTAGCAAAGTATGGAAGGAGAACCTTATGTTAGGAAGGAACCTTATGTATTAGTTATCAGCAAAGTATGGTAGGAGAACCATATGTAAATTCAAAGCGATAAGTTTGTTTCTCAAAATTATGGTTCATCAACCTTAATTTTGTAAACAACCATACATTCTTGGAAAAGTATGGATCAAGTAAAAGTATGGATCCTTTACCATACGTTTGAGTGTTGAAGAAAAAGTATGGATGATCAACCCTACGTTTGTATTCAACCTAAAATTGTCAACCCTACGTTTGTGTTCAAGATTATGTTATTAATATTACGTCTGAAGACTATTTTATTAACCCTACATTTGAATGCCACGTCATCAACCTTCCATTTGGAGTCAGAAATTTTGACAGACGATTTTTATGTGCAACGATCAGTAAGCTAATTTCTGGGTGGATTTCAAGACGGATTTAAAGTCGTTTTTAAAGTACGACTTTGACTGATTCAAATCCATTTTTTAATGGATTTAAGACCAAATTAAAAGGAGCTTTTTATGCCGAGTCTTAAGGGATGTTACAACTTCTCTGTAAATTCAAATTTTAGAATATCGCGAACCAGAAGGTGAATTTTATGGAGATAAATGTGCAGTAGATATGATTTATTATATATGTTCTCTCTAAAACACTAGGTACATGATTATGTGATCGATCTATTGTTGAAAAAGGTGGAAAATAGAGATTGCAACTATTCACAATTGATCTGCTGATTCAAAAGGAGCGTCAATGCTCTGTTTTTTCAAGAAGAAGGAACTCGATAGAAGATTCACCTATTCTACAATGAATATCTACTGTGGATCTACTACTGCTGTGGTTGTGAACTATATCTCTATATCTACTACAACTGGATCAACTCAGAACTGCTTTGTCTTGAAGATAAATATTTCTAGAGACTTTGATCCATCTGCTGTCAATTGCATTCTGTTTCAATTGTGAAGATCAACTGGAAATTTCTTTCTGAAATTAATTTTTATTCTTGAGTAACCAGATTCTCTTTCTAAGCTATGTAGGTTCGTGTTTAAACCAAAAGGCTTTGTTTTTACTTGGATTGTAAAGGTATCAACTGCTTGTACTCAGTTGTGAATCGGTCTGTGGAAAAGAGGACCAGATAGTGAAAATCACCAAGATCATGGAGTTGAGCATTGGTGGAGTGGACTAGGGGCCTTCTGTTCCCTAAACCAATATACATATTTGTTTTCTTGATTTTACTTTTTCTGATGCACGATCAAATCTGATAAAGTATAAAGGACAGAACTCGTTCAAGAAAGGAGTTATCGAAAAATTGCAAAAGACACAATTCACCCCCCTCTTGTGTATAATCTGTATATTCAGATCCAACAAAATTATGTGTGAAAAGGGAGACTAAACCACCATTAAGAAAAATATTTTTTTACCAAACAAAATTTTTATCGCTAAACTAATTCATATTTTATTTCAATAAAAATAGAAAACCATTTAATTTATTTGATAAATCTGTAAAATATTTAATTTTAATAATTTATTTAGTATTATTAACACCATCCAATTTAATGGTGAGTTTATAATTCTCATATTTAATAATATTTTAATTGATTATCATGTTTTATATACAACCGATATTGAGTGTAGTTGAAGCTATCAAAGTGATTGTATTTATTTAGAAAAAAGTATAATGAAAACTTTCATGGTATTATATTTTCTTATAAGCATGTTTTTTGTCAAAATTATATCTAACATGATGTTCCTATTTTAATATACAATGGTGTTATTATATTTATTGAAATAATTACCTAATCATAAAATACTAATGGGTGTTTGGTATCCCTTTTATATCAATGTTATAAGGGAAAACCATTGGAAGCTTTAGAAATGAAAATTTTATGGTATCATCAATGGTTATCCTCTAAATGTTATAGGATATGTCTATTTCAATAATGAGATAGATAAGACTATGGATACTATGGATGTAAAATATTTGGAACAACCAAATAATGAAATCAGACATCAAGATGCATGTTCCATTAGTGAAGATAGTGAAGTAATTTACATTGATAAGTAGGGTAATGATTATGAAAATAATGATAATTAAAAATAAGTATTGATTGAAAATGTTGATTTAGTCATTTACAGTGGTGAATCAAAATTTTCTTCAATCTATGGATAAGAAAGAAGGTGGAGGCCCAAATTACCATTGATAAACTATGATAGACTATTAAAACAAGGTCAACATAGAATATAACAACCCATGCCTCATTTTTATTAGGTTGAAGCCATATAAATGGAAGTGGATTTGGGTTATAATTAATGGATTGGAGTTATAAATTAGAGTTAAATTAGATTGTGATGAATGATACTTGGGGATGGTACCCAATCCCACAAACAAGAATGTTATTTTACCAATGTGGGTGTTTCATAATAAGATGAATGAAAGGGGAGATGTGATAAAAAATAAGAAATAACTTGTGTTAAAAGGGAGATTTCATTGGAGTAATTTGTTTTGATGAGACCATTACAAGAGATACTTTTCTTGACACAATAAGGAAATTTAATTCTATTGTATCACAAATGCATTTCAATATCTTTCAAAGCGATGCCAAATCCATCATTCATAACGAAGAGTTTGAAGTGGAAGTATTTATTGAATAACTAGATGGTAACACCACATCCTAGACTACCTGAATAATGCTTTATCATGAGTCATCCCAAGACCTCAGGCGTGCCTCCACATATTCCATAGGTTATTGTCTAGCATTGATGGACTAAAAAACCTGGGGGGACGCCATTCAATCAAAAATTGCATGAAGTCCTTTTCCAAATCTATTGAAAATTTAGAATGACCTATCCATATAATGAAAATCTTAAAAACCAATAGAAATATTAGAAAGGTTCCAATCCAACACCTCCCCCTTTTCTTGTAGTCAATAAATAAAATTTTGTAAACTATTTATGTGATGAAACAATATAAAATAGTGGAATATTACCTAAACATTCAATAAGAATAATTTAAAGAAAATAGAGACTCAATGACCAATACACATTCATGATAATAATTAAAAATAAACACAATGACTTATAGAATAACTCACAAACTCCAAAAGTGGTTTCATAATCCTTCATATCCAGCTAGATCTATACCATTTTCAACATCAAATAAGTACATGTTTCTAAAGAGAAAACATGAAGGTATACCCTATACATTGAATCCAAAGTTTTTTACATGGGTAGGGGTGGGTCTAACAACATAGTATAAATCCCAAATGCCATGAAAATAGAGAGTTTTATTTGGATCAAGTGGATGTTAATTTAATACATATATAAGGTGAAATCGTTCCCACATAATATACCCACCAGAAAATGTAAGACAATAGTACAATGAATATATATGTTGGGTCATCATGTTATAGTCCAGACACATCGAATCCTGACTATACCCACTTTATCTAATTTTGAATTTAAATAAGTATATAACATACCACACAAGGGGAAATACATCCTACCTTAAAACTTGTACCCATATGTCATACCAGCATTGGCGAAAGGTAGAGTGTCTCTAAAAACACAACATAATCAATAAAAACTATATCAAGTTCAAGAACTGGATCCCAAGAAGTATAATAGGAATCCTATATTCATAAATCTTAATGGCCAAATCTATAGGAGACAATCCTATGTCTTCCATGGTATTAGGATCAATAGATGAATCCATAAGATGTAATATTTAAAATTATGAAGTATTAATCATGATTATCAACTTCTAGGAGATAATTCAAGAATTACATAATCTATCCATAGAGAATAAAACACCACTAGTTAATTTCATTGAATAGAATAGTTCCCAAAACATTAATAAGAATCATATCAAATTCAAGGTAAGAACCTATGAATCCCATATATGAAATTGCCAAATCATAGGACATCTCTCATGCATTCTATCTAATCAAAGGCTATATCCTAGGTAACTAGACCAATGAATTATATGTTGGTATAAAATATGAATTCCATGTAATAAACTATTAATTAAAAAAAAGTTGGAAACCACCAATTCCTAGTCGATATATTAGGCAATTCATTAGTATTAGTCAAAATATTTGAATACCAAGATAGGAACTAGGAATTCTATATATCTTTATGGAAGAAAATCTTTCTCATTATTTATCATCACAGTAAATCTCGGTGGATAGTGTATCCTAACAAAAAGCATCTCATAATCAAGGGATGGGTTGACCATTGAACCAAACCAATCACATGTAATAGGGGTCTTCCGCTTGATTGCATGAATGGTCATCATTTCTATGGTTATGTCAGGATCACAAAAAAAATCAAGTTCTAAGGTGAAACATGAAATCATCACAACCTATAATCGGTACCAACCCTCTTAAGGGTCAACATGATTCTGCGTAACCCAACGAGATCCCCTAGTTCACATCATAAAATTAATATCCTATAAGGATTCCTCGATCACATTTCTTTATCTCAACCCCAACCCATCATTCTGATCATGAAATCCCTTAACCTTAGTTTGGGTCTTTTGGATTCATCATTACACATATGGGGGTTAAGAACATCTCCTATACCTAACATTATTATAGTTCCATATTTTGCGATGGATAAATAGTGATGTATTCCTGTTGCAAAAATTCATTTGGGACCGTAGTTTATCGCAAATGAACTATGAAAAAAATATCTTCACAATTGAGGTTATATGTGACACACCATCGCAAATAAATAATTATTATGATAGGTGAAATATCTATAAAAAATAATCTCATTAACTATTTAAATTAGGAATTGTGACGGTTTGTCGCAGTTGATTATTTACAACAGAGCGTACATCCATCACAAATAATCATTTCTTCTAAAAAGAAATACAAAAATTAATATAATTTTTAAAATATAAAAAATTATAAATTAAGATTATTTTAAAAAATTATGCTTTAAAAGAATAAAAAAATGAAAAAAATAATAAATAATATAACATAAAAAAATTAAATTTTTTTTAAAAAAAATAATAAAATAAATATATTTTAAAATAATTATAATAATTATAATAATTAAAAATAATAAAAAGTAATTATAATAAATAAAAAAATAAAAATCATTAAAAATAATTATTATTAATTAAAAAAATTCAAATATTTAAAAAATAGAATAAATTGTAAAATAATTTAAGGAATTAAAATTTATTAAAAATGTAAAATGTTCAAATATTAAAAAATAATTATAAAATATAAATATTTAAAAATAATTATAATTTTATTTTTAAAAATGATAGTATACATAAAGGGAATACATCATTTCGAACATAATATGTTTGTCATACCAAATTACAAAATAGTCATAAAAACATAACAAATTTTAGACTACCATCAGGAAGAGGAGGATCACATGAATGATCAGGGGAGGAAACTCAAAACCAACACCACACAAAAGTCACTGCATATACTCCAACATCTTCTAATCTCTCCAAACTGCCACTCATGCTCCTCCTCCATTGCTTTCTATATCTTTTGTATCATCTCATCCTGAGAACTCAATCTCTTCATATACTATATTAAAAATGATGACAATGACGATGACTCTCCATAATTTCCCTTCAGGATCACTAATCAAATCATTGATATATGATAATAAATCATAGATATAAGTTGGGAACAAATACCAATCACCATCACATGGATGAGTTAAGGTATTTGTGATGAAAATATTTGATTTATTCCATTCTATTAATACAACAGTGTTGCGAGACATAAACAAACACTGTAAACAAGGAATAATTGGAAAGTATTTCAAGTGTTTGATGGAAAATATTGAATTTACATTTTTTCCCACTTTATACATTGATTCACCACATTTTTAAAACACTCCATGGACTTATAATCACTATAATATAATTTGTAGTCATTTTATCAAGCATAAATGTTCTGATAACTAAGACACTAATTATGAACCATCCTCTTACTTTCATAGAAACTTTTAGGAAATGTATTTCATTTCGGAAACAAAGATTTAACCAATAATAATATGTTATTGAAATTATTATTTTACATTCCAAAATCTAATTAATAAACAAGAATTTTGTAACCTCTTCATGTTTACTCTTCTGAAATCAATGATATAAGGCATCTCTAGAATATTTTAACAAATTATAAAATTGATAACATTTTATTTCGGTATTTTTAATATTTTTTATTCAAGAATAGATGGACCAATAGGTACATGTACTAAATTATGAAATGATGGATCTAAAACCAAAAAATTTCAATTTTCTAATGATTTTTTTTCCATGTTGATACCAAAAATAATAATCATTTTAGAAACCAAACCCCAATATATGAGGTCCATGATGTTAAAATGTTTTAAATCTCCTAAGATCACATTTCTTACATAAACATTTAATTGTTCCTTCTGAAATAAAATCTGACATTGATGATGAAAATGTTATAAATCTGTCTACACATTCAATGTATACATGATTTATACCAGATCCATTGGATTTTTTTCAATGATTTCTCCAATCAGGATCACAGAATAAAATCTAGTGTCTACTCATGAGTCCATAATTATCTAAAAAATAATAGAAATAAGAATAATTATTACTAATCAGATTGAGATGATGGGTTAGAATAAGATTACGAGGCTCGTAGAGGATCAATTAATATTGAATAAAAATATTATATATATTATATTAGGAAGAAGATATATTTTTTAAATAATATAATACCACCTAACTAGTGTATCATATGAGAAATATGATTCCACCATTAAATTGAGGATACTGGGCTTAGCCTTTGCGCAGAAAAACATTTGTGTGCATTGAGTATTTCGTAACATTTCAAGAGATGGTAAATCATTTAATATTTTTATTATAATTTTTTATGATAAAATTAACTATATCCAAAACTATGTATCATATGAAAAATCAAAGAACATAATTAGGTCTGGGATGTGGCGTTTGACCTAGCTGTGGCATTACAATTGTGTGAATTTGATGTTTAGTTACATTATAGGTGAGGGTAATTCATTTAACTTTATTTTATAATTTCTTATAAAAATTTAATATATCTCCCAAACATTGTATCGTATGAAAAACTAGATAACATAGTTTGATCTGGGACATGGGATTTACCTTAGAAATGACAAATCATTTTTTGTACATCGAGACTTTAGTAACATCACACATGATGGTTATATAATTTAATATATTTATTATAGTTTCTCACAAAAAAATTGAAGTATCTACAAAATGGTATATCATATCATAAATATGATAACACAGTAAGATCAAGGATACTTGGTTTACCTTAGTTAAGATATAACATTATTGAGTGTCTGGTGTTTGGTAACATCGCACATAATGGTATCATTTTGGACATTTTATTAAAATTATATATATAAACATTTATATTACATCATTTATAAAAAGTATTAATACAAATTATTTTAATTAGCATAACATGAAAACAAATTACTATGATTTTCAAATAGTTATTACATTTTCTATTTTTGGAATCTTTTGATAACAAAATTTAGTATTTATTATAAATATTTTTTTTAAAAAATATAGTATCTTATAACATGATTTCTTAAGTAATAAAAATTATTTTTTATTTATATCTAACATTTTAGTAAATATTACTAATTTTTAATAATTAATAGTATTTTATTTTTCTTTCATTTACAAATTTTTACATTTTTTCATAATTCCTATGATATTTAAATTATTAATAATTAATTGTAATTACCTCTAATATTTTCTATTTTTAGTAATATTGAGTAATTAATTATTAATTTTTATAAGTTATTATATAATAATTATTAAATATTTTTATTATTATTACATTTTTATTATTTACTATATAAACATCACAATTTCTTAACTAATGTAAAAATATAAAATATATTTTCTAACTCTTTTTTTTAAAAAGTTACATATATAAAGTCTATATAAACTTATGTGTGTGTGTGTATATATATATATATTACAAGTAATTTTACTAATAGTTAATTTTGAATATATATAAATTTTATTATCTTGAATTAATAATTTAAATAAATAATTTATAAATAATTTTGAGTTTATATATTTAAAATTATATTTATTTTGAATTGTTATTAATTTTGAATTAATAATTTTAAAATTTATAATTTTCATTAGAGACACATTATAACATTTGTGTGCATCTTGTTTTTTAACAAAATTTATATGAATTAATTATTCTTATTATTTTAATTAAAACAATAATTATACAAATTTTTTTTAATTTCTATTTGTGGTTATAATTTTTTATTTTTATTTTGAAAATTATTATTATTGTTTTATCATTAATGATAATATTTTCAATTTCTTAATAATAATTACTCAACAATTAATAAATATTATGAATTATTTAAATTAATAATAAATATTTAATGATTAATAAATTGGTTTGAGCATGAAATGTATTTTTAATCTAACATAATTTATCAATAACGAATTATATTAATATATTAAATGAACAAAACCACACACCATAAAAACATTATTCAGTTCCTCTCATGAAATAATTGCTTCAACCTTCAATGTAAAATAGCTTTATATTGTAGAATTATAATTTCTAATATCCTCCAATATATAATTATATATAATAAATTCCAATATAATCATTTTTTTTGTAATTTACCACTCTTAAATAATGTAAATTAATATATCATCAATAGAAACCTTGAAAATATGATTAATTTAGTCTTTGAAAATGAAATTCAAAGAGTCGATGTGTTCATTGTACTAAAGGGAATGTGCAAAACTCAAAATTCTCATAGCAATAACAAAATCTGATACCCAAATATCAAATAATAAAATTTAGATTAACCCTAAATATCAAATAAATTTAAATAAGGGGGTAAATATATTTACATTGGTTATTACTAGACCAATATTTATATGTTTGAACCAAAATATGAAAAACCAAACAAAGGAGTATAAAACCGGAGCCATAGCTAGAATATATCAGCGGGGAGACCTCGGGTGGTATTGCATCATGGTTGTATATGGGAGGGAGTATTAGAGCAGTGCTAAGGGTGAGGCAAGGTGGAGAGGCTGAGTGGAGGAGTGTCAAAGTGGCTGTGACAGAGAGGAAGAATAATAGAGGAGGACAAACAAAGGGGACGCATATGTTAACTAAAATGACTATTTTTGTAGACTATTTACGATGTAATTAATTCCATCAAAAATTGTAATTTGGTCAAAATAATTTGTGAATGTCCTTAATTACTATAAAAAATACTTCTAAGTCAATGGGTATTTGTGATGGAATTCGTAGTCCGTCACAAATTCCCACTGAAAATGAATTTGGCATCGTGTGCTAGGAATTCCTGCCACAACTATTGGAGACGGAACCATTTCTTCCATTGCAAACAGTTATTATTTTCAATAGATTAACTATTTTATCACAAATAATTCACTTCCATGGAATAAATTTGATGGGTCCTTTGTGTGTCAGAAATAGTCAAAATTCTAGTTGTGTTACCTATATTTAAATAACAAAATCCTACACTATCAGTGTAATGTCCCTGCTATGGTGCCACTAAACCAGCATTCTGAGATAGTTCCCCACAATACCTCTGGTGGTCCTTATTGTATTCTATACACTACTTACTAGCATCAAGGGTCTAAAAAAGTACATGTGGAGGTTATACCCTCATTACAATATTAATTCAACAATACAAGAAAATAATAAATATCCGTGAAATGTGGATTAATAGCCACACATTACATAACCAAATCCTAGAATTTGGAAAATTCCCACAAAGGAATACCATAAACATTCCATGTTATAATAATGTCATGTTAATATAGGAAACCCAAAACAAATACACACTATCATTATCCAAAATGGGCCCCAACATCACGTCTATTTCACTCATCCATCATCCATACTGAATCCCACATCATCCATCTAACATAGGGCCCTTTCCCTTTTCTTGACATGAAACTATGAAGTATACTCAGTTTCTAATGGTGGCCTGAGTATGGTGTGAGTATAACTTATTAGTCCACCACCAATAGTGTCTATATAAATATATAGTATAATGAAAATGATTTCAAATATAAATGAGAAAAATAAATTTAAAAATAAATGTAAACAAGTTTCGTATTCTTAATAGAGTTCATTCAACCACTTTGGACATTGGGTTCCAAGTGGCACTCAAACTAGTCAACCCTTATTTGGCCCTTTCCTACCACATGAATTGTATATCATAGGGGTCACATATTGTAGACAAAGATAATTAGTCTGATAATCCAAATGGGGATATAAAATTTTATGTCTAAAAATCCAACTCAATGATGTGGAATTTAATTTCGAAAATCATAAACTAATGTTCATGGAGCACCATGTCTACCCATCCCATCCACTGATGTGAAACACCATGTTCAACTCCCAACCCAATCACTGATGTATAATTCCATTTCTTTCATCCTAAATCACATCATTAACAACCATCTCCCAAGTCCCATCACTTGAAGTCTTTAATATATTTAACGAAGAGGATTTTCATTGATCAATTTTTCTATGGTTCTTTAAATTCAACAACATTTACATAATTACACAACTAGTTCCTTATGAAATTTATTCATAACAATAAATATTAATAAATCATTTTAACTATTTAACCACATAAACACACCCCTTAATGTATTTATCACTTATACCCTTACTCATCTAATTTCCCATTATACTTTACATGCTTTGATAAACAACCACCTACATCATGCTAAAAATACAAACATCATGTATAATAGGTTTAATATCATGAAACATATAATTTCTCATTTAAAAACGAATTTAACCATTTTAAAAGGATTGTAACACACCACGAGTGGTCACATTATTGGTCTCATAATCCTCAAGTGATCGAACAAGTTCCTTAAAGTGTCTCACACATCAATTTATGGATAAAAAATATTATCTTATTCAATAACACAAACAAACTACACATCACTTGAATGGAAGAACCACTCAATCAATAAAATATTGACAAAATTGAATAAATCTTGTATACTACCTACCTTATACTCGTAGATAAACAATTATCCAACCTTGGACGTTGATTCAAACTAAAATCCATCAAAATGAAAAGGTGATGAAATTTTTGGAATTAGGGATCATGAGTTCTAGAAGATAGGAAACAACTCTGGTGTGTATCTTCTAGAAAATAGTAGAAACAAAGTAAAAAACCTAAATAGTTATTCAAATAATAATAAAAAACACATCAAATTCCAAATAATTAATGAAGAATTATACTTAGAAGTGTTGGGGGATGGATGTTTACTCCCTAGGTTGCTATAGGAAAAATGGGGAGGGAAATTAGTGGAATTAGATATATAATATAGAGGGGAAAATGTTAAAACGGCCACATTTTGTGAGTGACAATATTTGGAAACATGGTTTTCAAAACAATATGGCAACCATGTGGTATCCTTTTTTTAAATGGAAACTGAGTCGCATATTTTTTATATTCCACCCACACAATTTTACAAACCATGTGAAATCCATGTAGTCAACTCAATATAGGTGGAGACAAAGACAGATGGTCTCTTGGGATACCTAACATGGGTTTTAACCATTTTGTCCCTTATGAATGCCATATTTTCATGGATCACAATTTGAACTAATTTTGTAAAATTTACTATATGAAACGTTTCCACTCCTTCCCATGTCTTGAGCCCCAAGGACACTCAGAAGACCTTACATACTCCAAAAGGAAATATATTAACCATTTTAACAGGATTTCCGCAATTATTAAAATGAAAACATATATCGTTATGTTGAATTTATCTTACAATCTCACCACTATATAATAACTCATCGTTGAGTTACACTAACTAATACTCAATCGTAAAAAGGTTTCACCTCTAGTCCTACGTATCATATCCCCTCTCCCATGTTTCCTAATTCACATGACCATGCTTCCACATCCCTTCAACCAAAGTCACTATCTTAACTTAAATAAATTTATCACTACAATCCATAATTGGAATAATATTCTACAGAAAAGATGTATCTGCCTCATTCTTGATATCATGAACATCAATCCCATGTGAGGGGTTAATTTAATACTATTGATGTTACGAAACATTAAAAAAATTATTAATAGCACTATACCACTATGGAACAACCAATAAATATGTTATTATACCAATAATTTCCATTATATTGAATGAGATGACATATTTGGGCACTAACTAACCCTGCATTTGAAAGAAACAGTTAACAAATCATTATGATACAAGATTGAAAATATGATCACTCCCTATAAAATTAAGAGATCTATGAAATGTATAAGTGTAATAATTCTGTATAATCTATTTTATAAAAATCATATTTTGAATAAATTGGAACTTCATTAATGTTTTATACACGAGACTCAGTCCCAACATCTCTTAGTCACCCTCCTACATCCAGCACAAGTGTGATCTTCATGGATTACTATAGATCGATTCAAATGGATCCATATTAACATTCAACTAATAATAGTTATTATAGGTTAAATCAATATGTGATAAGTTCTTCACCCTTTTCCCACCAAAATATATGATGCTTGCTCTCAATATCTACTCTAACACTCAAATAATTTGTTACATCTACACATCTATCTATGGGTTGAATAGTTTTTTGAAATGAACATGAGTGCCATGTTTAATGGCTACCCTTAAGATAATATAGATTTAAAATGTAGTTTATAATCTAATGTGATACAATGAGGCACCCCATTCATATATAATTTCTCAAGAACATGTAAGTTGAATAACTATTCGACAGTAATATTCTACCGAATCTGCAAGAAAATGTTTAGCAATGTCATTCGATATATGATTACTCATATCACTACACTATTTTGTGGAGTCCTTGGAAAAACTATAATTATGACTATGGTGACCATATCCAAAATCCATTCCAAAATGGGAAGTGTCTTTAGAAGTGACACATGATAATGATATTCATCATTCGCCTACTAATAGGTGTAGCATGACAACACTAAAACTATTATCTATTTCTTCATTATTATACACTAATACTGTATATAAATATCATAAAACAATTTGCTCAAACTAGGGTGCACCACCAACATCGATGAATGAAACTCAAACATTAACCTCTCTTACATATTAGTAGGCACAACAATTAGAAAATGAACGTGGATAATATCGTCATCATTAATTTTAAATCTATGTGGTATCTCCCCAACATCAGGTCTATCCCTTCCTGAAAAACATTCCAGAAACTCATACTACCTTCTCTGGATCTAGCATAGATGTTCAGGATCAATTGATAAAAACATGAGATTCATATATTACCACTCCTCCTAAACACCAATATACATATCAGTGAACAAGTACATTATCATTCAATCAAAACTAGACACCTATATTGATCCAATCTATGTCTTCAATCTCAATGAATAAATAACACAATCTTCTTTCCTTAGCATATAATCTTTCTCTAAGATGAAATATTTCATATACACAACCCTTATCTACTGAACAAAATTTAGATCCCACTAAGAAAATAATATATATTTGAATCTCTTATGATCAATATGAAAAATAAACCTCTCCCTAAGATGAAAATGTTGATTTATTTTTGTTATTGACCACATTGGAAAACTCAAGATCATGTGCAGGATAGTTCTGATCATGTGGTCTCCACAATTAGAATCTATTTTCCATTAATTGATCGCCTTTAATTAACACTATCCTGAGTCCATTCCCCGATTCATTAAAATATAAAGTATACTCTTCACCACGTTTGAGTAAGATCCGAACCAATATGGTTATCAAATACCACTTTAACTTCTAGAAAGAATTATCATATTCGTTATACCACTCAATCATTATACCCATCATTTTTAAGACTGATAGTGGTTCCACCATGTTAGAAAATTATTTGATGAACCTCTTGCAAGAACCCAAAATACCAAAATGTTTTTTATATTGAAAACATTCTTGTGTTGTTTCTATGAAACAACCACATTGACATTCTCAACATCCACTGATACACATTTCCCCAAGATGATGTGTCCAAAGAAGTGTAACTTGTCGATCTATAAATTACACTAATTTTTATAGATTATGCTCTCTCATTATACTCAGGGTGATGTCAAGGTGTTTACAATGGTCACCTTGAGTATATGAGTACAATGATATATCCAGAAAGATGATGAAAACCAATTGATCTTAGTAATTGAGAATAATTTGATTAATCAAGGACAAAGACGCAACATAATAGTTTATCAATCCAAACCACATCCTGGAAAATTCATACAAACCTTACATGATTCTAAACGTATTTTTTGGTTTATCTGAGTGTCGCATGATCAGATAATGACATAATGATTTGAAATTTATCATTAAGAGTATACAATCTCCCCATATATGGTAAAAAATTTCATCGAAAAATGGTAGAGGATACTGATTTGTAATAGTTATCCAAGTTAAATTCTATTAATTTACTAACAAACACAATGTTATATTTTAATTCAATGAAAAAAACATAGATAACCCCAATGTGATGTACTGGAATGGATGAAATTTCAATCCTCCAACTCTTCTAACAAAGGATTAAGATACTGAATTTTTTCATCTTCCATTCTATAAAGATTAATTTAAATTTTCTCAGCTCGTGTTTGCAGTTCAATCATGAACATGATTTCTCTCTCAGGTTGTAACCATGAAAATTCCATAGGAAACACATCTAGATATTGATTGACTATAGGAGGGAAGAATCATTATCTTATACCTCATTATTTCTAAATATACTGACAACATGTGCGGTGATCTATCATCATTTTTAAAGAACTATCTCTACATGGAATAACATGATGTCCCACTCCTCCTGATAAAAATAGATGTTAAACATAAGGGACATGAAAGCAACTATATAGTGGTAAAAATCAAGGTGAGATTGATAGGAAAAAACCATTAAATACTTATTATTAATTTAACAAACATGTTCTTTTATTACATTAATAAATGATTTTATTACATAAACTTGAACATAATGTAACTCAGAGGATCGATATTTCTATGGTCCTTATTTCTTAGGAACATTACATAACAAGTCAAAACATAACAGACTATATCTTTATTGAAAACCGCTTTTATGTGACCACAATATTCCTTTGTACGAAGAACTGCATAGGATAACTTGAGAATGCACATAAGAAAAGTGTGATCTATAAATCCCAGTATGAGAATAAACATGGTATAACACGAGGAATAAAATACGTGTTATAAAATAGGCATATCAATGGATCACGAGAGAAACATGAACATAAAAGAATGATAAATCATGATAATCATAACATGGAGATGTGGCAACAACATTTAACATGATATTACCATGATCTAAGGCTCATTCCACATAGAGGATGAGAAAACCCTCATTGCACTTGAAGAATGAGTAAACCCTCATTGAACATAAATTATCATGACTAAACACTCAATGCACTTTATGTATCATGATATTATACTTTATCCAATGCATTGGAGCGCTATAAGGGCCCACCATTCATAAACATTTCATTTCATGTATAAGTGTTCCACATAGTTCATACAACACAGATTTGTCAAAAATAATAAAATATGCCACAAATAGAAGATGTGGAATGAATAAATGTAAGTACTCAATAAACAAGTAAATGAGCATAAAGGTGAATACCCTTGATAAATAAATGGTTATGTTATTTACTACACTATGATTTTGGCATGCAAATTTTGGTGTAACTTCAGAAGCATCATGTCAAGTAGAAATCCTAAAATGGGTTGATGAGAGAGAAAGGATCATCTCATAATTTATACATTAAATGGGTAGTAATGGGGGTAAAGGAACATAATATCTCAACATATGGAATGGGACATAGATGCATAATATAAAATAATTTCCTGAATGTAAATACTGAGAGTGAAATCCATTATGGAATTTCTACATGACAATGGGTTTACATGGGAAGCTTTAATGATAGAGAAAGGGGTATATCATAATTAAAGAATAATGAGGGAAGTATATTTGAGGTTTAAAATCATTCCCCAACATTTATAATTAAAATTAAAAAGGATTAAAAATATTAAGAAACTTGGATAAAATGAGAAAGGAAGGAATCCCTTACTTGGAAGTGTGATCTCAAAGGCCTGGGAGAGGCTTGAGGGAGGCTTTTTGTGGGATTTGGAGCACCATGGGGGGACTCTAGAGGGTAGAACAAAGATATTATTTGAACTCGGAATGGATTGAGTGAAGAGTAATGGGAGCTTCGGTGGGTTTATATAGGAAATGAGAGGGAATTATTTATTATTTTGGTTTTGGACCATACACATTAAACTAATCAAAACCAAAAACCATTCCATGGTTTTTTCACAAGTTTTTTCCAATGTGGAGTTTGCAAATTTATTTTATAAGGTATATGGCCGAACATATTAAAATATTAGGCTTTCTTATGTGGATGGGAGTCATGCTCTCAATGAAAACATTTTAAAATGTTATAATGTTTTATAAGTCTTGGAGGGTCCACTAAGGCATTGTAATATAAGTCAAAAAATTCTAAAATAACATTATTTTAAAGGTAAATTATATATGTCCAAATATACCATTTATATTATTTTATTAAAACATTATTGGGTCATTATGATTTCATAATACACAGTATATATTTATTCGATATTTAATTTTTACCCAAATATTCAACTCTCTCAGAATATTATGTAAAATTCACCTTTGGATAATTTTTATGGCATAATTCCCAAAATAATATTAATTTTATATAAATAATTTTCTAAATATTTGAATTTTTACTTTTAAAATAAAAACAGACATTTATTTGAAAATGAAGGGTTTTGAGAAAAATAGTTTTTAAATGTTAATAAAAATTAAAATTTTGTTAATAAAATTTACACGCTCATTTATATTTAATTAATATTAATTTAGTAATAATATTTTATTAAGAAATTAATAAAATAAATAAACCATTTATTACAAAAAAATAAACCCCTTAATTAACCCAAAAAATGACAATTATTATATTTAAGAAGACAATTCATTTGAATGGAATTGGTGAAATAAGAATTTTATTTACACAAAGAGATTACACAATAAGTATTCAATAAATTATTGCATAACCCCTTATAACACCCACATAAGACCTAAGGGTAAGGTTTGAAATAGTGGTAGAGTCTTGGGGCTATTTGGATAACATCGCCTGAGTGGTAATCTCTATTAAATTGAACTTCTACAATAGAAGATTATTTTCAAGATTAATGTATTAAATCATGGATTTTTCTTAGTCCATAGTGAAGCCTAGTAATTCTATCTCCTTACTAATTTATAAAAAATGGGCTTTGTATGGAGCAATTCTACTGGAAAAGGCCATCACTTCCTTTATCTATGTAAATTTGATTTGTTTAATCCCTATATTAAAACTGATAATATGATCACTGTTCAATTGTTATATTATCAATAGTAATAATTCATAACGGTATTTTAAAATCCAACAACATAAAACTATGGTAGTGAATGTGTTTTATATAACCATTTTATAATATGAAATTTAATTAGATCAAGAGTAATTTTTATTTATAAATGTTTGGGTTGTTACATTCTTCCCCCTTAGAGAGATTTCACCCTTCAAATTAACTTTTTCGACACCAAAATAGGTGAGGGTAACTCTGATTCATCACCTCCTCTGGTTCCCACGTTGCTTCTTCAATCTTTTGGTTTCTCCACAACACCTTGATGAGGGGCATTATCTTATTTTGCAAAAATGTTTTCCTAAAATCTGAGGACTTCACCATCTTCTCATTATAAGAGGGTTCATTCTCCAATGGTACCACCTTTGGATTTATTACATGTGAGGGATCGGGTATGTACTTACCCAAGAGTGATACATTAAAGACATCATGTATTTGAGAGAGGTTCGGTGGGAGTGCTAGTTGATAGGCCACAGCTCGGATGCAATAAAGGGACTGAAAAAGGTCGATGTACCTTGGACTAAGATTTCCCTTATTCCAAAATCTCATCCCCTCTTCTATGTAGATATGCAGAGGAATACCATGTCTCCAACATTGAACTCTAGGTCACATCGATGATTGTCAGCATAGATTTTTTGTCGACTTTGAGAATCATTGATTTGCTCTTGTATGGTCTTAACCATCTACACCATTTCTTTAACCCTTTCTAGACCTAGAAGTTTTCATTCCCCAACATCATCCCAACATGTCGGCTTTATTCACCTCTTCCTATAAAGGTATTCATAAGGAGCCATTTGGATTCTTGAGTGGAAACTATTTTTGTAGGAGAATTGTACCAGAGGAAGATGTTGATCCCATCCACCCTTGAAGTCCATAGAACAAGCCATCAACATGTCCTCATGTGTTTAGATTGTCCTCTCAGATTGGACATTAGTTTGATGGTTATAGGCCGTGCATAAGTTAAAATCAGTGTTTAAAGCATGCTGGAGACTTTTAGAAAACATAGAGGCAAATCATGGGTCTCGATCGAATACAACTGATAGAAGTACACCATGAAACCTCACAACTTGTTTTATGTATATACATGTGATTTGATCAAATGAGAAATCCTCTCAAATATCAATAAAGTCTACATTCTTTGTAATACAATCCACAAAAACCAAGATAGCATTATTTATTCTAGATTTCCTAGGAATCCCAATGATGAAGTCCATGGTGATGTTTTTCCATTTACATGTAGGTTTGGGTAATAATTTCATCATCCGCTTAGATTTTTTCCTTTCTGCCTTCACTTACTGACACTCAAGACATATTGATGTATACTCTATGATCTCCCTCTTCATATTGTCCCACCAATAGTGTTATAAAAGATCTCGATACATCTTTGTGATTTTAGGGTGGATATAGAAGTTTATCTATGTTAATCATCCAATATCTCCTTCTTTAAATCAAGATTTTATGGTACACATAGTATTGTCCCAAACCTTACAACACCTTCTTCATTAACATTGAACTCAGAGGATTTCCTTTTTTGATAGTTTCCACTTTATTTTGAATTTCCACGTCATTCTTTTGAGAATCCTTTAACTTCTTCAGAAGATACAGTTGAACAATCATTTGTGAAAGGATTGGGTATGTTCCATTATTTATGATTCCCATGCCCATATTCATCAAATCTAAGAAGGTTGAATCCTCTTAAATTACCATTAATGATAGAATTTTAGGTCCTTTATACTTATATCATCTACCACCTTGTTTGATTTCCCTGGTGGTAATGGATTGAGTATTCGTAATCCTTGATGATCTATAACCATTTTTGTTGGCGCATATTTAGCTTTTTATGGTGAATATATATTTTAGACCTTTGTGATCCGTATATGTTTCATACTTCTCCCCAAAAAGATAATGTTGCTATATTTTTATGGAAAATACCACTACTTCCAACTCTAGATCATGTGTGGGATAGTGTTTATCACAAACTTTCAACTTCCTTGATGCATAGGCGAGGACTTTGTCCTTTTTCCTCAACACACAACCCAAGACCTTCTTCGAAGCATCACTGAAGATCAAAAAAATCTCTCCACTTTTAGGGAGTGTGAGCACAGAGGTAGTGATAAGACTCTTCTTAAACACCATGAAACTTTATTCACATTCATCATAACATGAAAATTTGACTCCATTCTGAGTTAGATTAGTAATAGGGTTTAATAACCGTGATAAATTTCTCACAAATCGGCGATAATATCCAGTCATCCCTAGGAAGGTATTGATATCCATCATATTTTTTGGCTTCATCCATCCCTCAATTTCTTTTTTATTCGAAGGATCTACAAATATCCCACAACTTATGAGGATATTTTCAATGAATGATACTTCCTTCAACCAGAACTCACACTTGCTATACTTCTCATAGAGCTTCTACTTTTGCAAAGGCCTCACACACAGTGCTTAGATTCTCCTCATCTTCCTCCTTATATTTCGAGTATATTAGAATATTATTAATAAACACTAACACAATTTTTTCAATGTAATTGCTAAATACACTATTCATCATGTCCATGAATACTGTTGGAGCGTTAGTGAGTCTGAAAGGAATTACTATGAATTTATAGTGCCCGTACCTTGTGTGAAATGCAGTAATGGTGATATCATCCTTCTTCACCCATACTTGTTAATATCTTGACCGTAGATCCACCTTATAGAAGTATTGTGATCCACATAGCTAATTGAACAAGTCATCAATTTGTGGAAAAGGAAATTTTCTCTTTATCTTGATTTTTTTGAGCTCACAATAATCAATGCAATGGTGCATTGATCAATCATTTTCTTGATGAAGACGACTCGTGCACCCCTTGGTGAAGCACATGGGTGTATAAACCCTTTATCCAAATTCTCATATAATTGCTTCTTTATCTCCTCAAGTTCAACCATAGCCATTCAATATAGATTCTTGGATATTTACAATGACCCAAGTATGAGATTGATCTAAAATTCTACCTATCGGCTAGGAGGAAGACCAGGCAATTCCTTGGGAAACGAATTAGTGTATTCCCTCAGAATTGCCATGTATTCAAGGATGATTCTTTCCTTAGACTCAATCATTTGGGCACGATACTCTTGCATATATGGAATAATAACCATTATTGAGATCATGGTGCTAAATAATATTCATATTCTCCCTGAATTTGTACAAATTTGGTGGAAGATTTATAAGAGAGAGAGTGATCTCCTTCTCATGGAAATTTATGTTGGATTTATATAGGGAAAGCCAATCCATGACTATAATTGCATCAAATTCCCACAAAGGGAGTATGATAAGGTTTTCTGGGAAGTTCGATCAAAAAATTGTGACAGTGGAATATTTATATACACTGGATGCTATAATTTCCCCATTCTCCATTTTCACCAACATCTCTACTTCCATTCCTTGTAGTGGGGTTTTTATTATTCTACTAATCTTTTAGAAAATAAAAGGATGCCTAAAACTATAAAATATAACTCCAACTTAACATTTTGATTCTTGCTCAACATTATCCAATATATACTTCAGGATCAGAATCTTAAACTATTAAACACATAATGGGGAATCCAATGATATTAAAGGGATAACTTATAAATTACACTTATTTCCTTATATTATAAAATATAGGCTTCAACTTACATTATCCATGATCTATTACCTAACATATATTCTTATTGTACTTTCCCCTTAATAGTGGTTCATTCTAATCTTATGAATATACCAAAGAATATCCCCCATGAGTGTGGTAACAAATAGTACAACAAGTCCCGTTGTCATGCACCAATTCCCATTCGAGTCTAGATAAAAGTGGTGTTTTCAAGTTTTACCACTAGATGCATCTGTGCCAAAGAAGCCTCTAATTGTTCGTATCCAGACATGGATTTATTTTCTTGTTAAACCACTCCCACTATACTCACTAAAATTTAGGGATGCCTTTTTTATACATTGTCTTATCACTATGTCTTCTACTAGTGTTTTATAATCCTACTACCAAAAATAACTAAACCTCCCTCTCATACCAACTATAAGAAACATGTTATTTTATTACAACAATACATGAATTTATTAAATAAACATGAAATTAATACAACATGGAATATCGATAGGTCTAGTGTCTTTGGGGAATATGAACATTACATAACAAGTCAACACATCAAAGACTACATCTTTATTGAAAACATCTTTTACGTGACCACAACATTCCTTCATACCTATAATAGAATTGGATAATCAAAGGACATACATAAGAAAAGGGTGAGATATAAAGCACCGTAAGGGAATAACCATGGAATAACATTAGGAATAAGATAAATTTTATAAAATAGGTATATCAATGGAAATCAAGAGAAACATAAACATAAAGGCATGATAATGTATGATAATCATAACATGGAGATGTGGCAACAACACTTTAAATGATATTAGCATGATCCAATGATCATTGAACATGGACCATGAGAAAACACTCATTTCACATGAAGCTTGTGTAAACCGTCATTGCATAGAAATTAGAATGATTCAAAACTCCTTGAATTTTATTTATCATGATACTATACATTACCCAATGCATTGGAGTTCTATCAGGGCGCATCCTCCATAAACATTTCATTTCATGCATAAGTGAGCCACATATATTATACAACATGGATTCATTAAAAATACTAACTTATTACATGAATAGAAGATATAGAATAATTAAATGTAAGTCCTCAATCAAAATGTACATGTGCATAAAGGTGAAAACCCTTGACAAAGTAATGTGTATGGTATTCACTAGATGATGATTTTGGCGTGGAAATTTTTGGGTAACTTCGGCAGCATAACGGTGTCAAATAGAAATCTTAAAATGAGTTGATGAGAGTGAAAATATTATCTCATAATTTATAAATTAAGTGTATGGTACGAGTTTTGTGTAACATAATATCTCAACATATGGAATGGGTTATATATTCATAATATAAAATAATTTCTTGAATTTAAATGATGAGAGAGAAATCCCTAACATAATTTATACACGGTAATGGGTTTACATGGGAGGAATTGATGAGAGATAAAGGGGTCTCTCATCATTGAAACATAACAAGGAAAATATAGGTTAGGTTATAAATCATAAAGAAAAATTTATAGTTAAAAATAAAAGGGCATAACTATATTATGAAACATGGATAAAAAGAGAAAGGACATAATCCCTTATTTGGAAGTGTGATCCCAAAGGCTTGGGAGAGGCTTAATAGTGGATTATTAGGAGCTTGGGAGCACCTTGGTAGGACTCTAGAGAGTATATAGAAGAGATTAGTCAAACTCCAATTGGGCTGAGTGAATAGGAATGGGAGCTTAGGTGGGTTTATATAATAAAGGAGAGGAAATTCTTTGTTATTTAGGTTTTGGACCCTACACATTCAACTCATCCTAAAAAAAACCATCCCATGTTTTTTGAACATGGTTTTTTACAATGTTAAGTGGAAAAAATTAAATTATAAGGCCAATGACAAAAATTTTTAAATTATTAGTCTTGCTTATATGGAGGTGAGTCACACTCTCAAGGAAACCATTTTAAAATGTTAAAATGTTTTATAAGTCTTGGAGTGTCCAATAAGGATTTGTAAAATAAATCAAACACATATTAAATCACATTATTTTAAAGGTAAAACATATATTTACCTAATATTCCTTTTTAGTGTTTTATTACATCACTATTGGGTCATTATGATGTCATAAAACACATTATATATTTATTCGGTATTTAATTTTTACCCAAAACTTTGACTGTCTCCGAAAATTATGAAAAATTTTCCATTGGATAATTTTGACGTCCTGATTCCATAAATAATATAAATTTTATTTAAATAATTTATTAAACATGTGAATTTTTAATTTTAATATAAAAACAGACATTTATTGGAAATTGATGGGTTTTGACAAAAATAGTTTATAAACCTCAATAAAAATTACAATTTTATTCATAAAAATTATACAATAATTAGTATTTAATAAAAATTAATTTAGTAATAATATTTTATTAAAATATTATTTAATTAAAAAATAAATTATTTAATCAAAATAATCCCTTTAATTACATGAAATATCACATTTATAATATTTAAGAGGGTAATTCTTTGGAATGGAATTGATAAAATAGGAATTTAATTTAAACAAAGGGATTACACCACAAGTATCTAATACCTTATTACATAACTCTTTATTACACTTGCATAAGACATAAGGGTAAGGTGTGTGATGGTGGTAGAATCTGGGGTAGTTTGGATAACATCACCTGAGTGGTAATCATTATTAACCTGAACTTCTCCCATAGGCGATTCCGTTCAAGCATAACGTCTTGAAGCTCGGGTTGGGCTTGGTCCAGAGAGAAGCCTAGTGATGCTACCTCCTTCCCAAGTTTGGATAAATGGGCTTTATATGGAGAAATTCTACTTGATGAGGTTACCACTTCCTTTATCTGACTAAATTGGATTTGATAAAGCCCTACATTTATCCAAATCATGTGATCACTGTTCATCATCTATATTAGAAATGATAATAATTCATAATGGTAATTTAAAATACAACAACATAAAAACAAGGACGTGTATGTGCTTTATATAAACATTTTACATAATTTTTCATTTAATTAGATCGATAAGAATTTTTATTTATAAATCTTTCTATCATTACAATTAAGTCAAAAGATAGTATATCAAGTACGTATACATCTCGAAGAAAATGGAAATTTTCAACATCAATGGAACACCCATTACTAAGAAATATGCCCTTCGATCACACCCCCAATATTTTTTCGATCTATATAACTCGAAAAAATAACTCCACCACTAGAAAGATCCATTTTAAAAGCTGAGAAAATAAGGAATAATAAGAGTCTTTTATATCATATATTTAATTAACAAGAATTGACGCTACAAGGAATATACCACAGACAATCGAAGGACGAACATCGATATTAATAGGTGTAGGATGAAATGCATGTAGTTAACCTTTCCCTCAAACTTGGAATCATGTATGAGTCCCATGTGTTTCACTTCCATAATGATACATATTCTGTTATCCAAAATCCGATTGAATTTCACCTCAACTAGTATAGTCATTTGAACTCCAATATCTAGACTGATAAGTTGAAAAAGATCCCCTTACAATGATGTATATCATCCTATGTCCTCCATCACTACCTATCTTCCAAAGTTCCCTATATAACATCTGCACATATTCCATCTCACAGGAAGATTATCACTCAATTAGTGATTGAATACAATGACAACATATTAGACCAGGATTTTCACAATAATAGATGAACTCTTAATAACTTCCCTAAGAGGTCGATCAACACCCCTAGGTACACAATCTTCCACATCCATAGTGAATGTATTCATAACGATGATTCCTAATAATAGAAGTTGTACCAAAATATCATCCAACTAAAACTATATTTCCTCCAATAGAGCATCATTCAAGTTCCCCTTGGATATGAGTTCATGATTCACCACCTCACTAAAGTTATTCAAATGAGATATATTCAACCAGGACTTGATCTCATATCTATGTTCATTCTAAAATCATTTATCTATAACCACCACATTCCCAAACAATATTTAAACAATTCACTACACACTAGTGAATAAAACAATATATTCTATCCCTAATATAATTATCTAGGTAATCTTTATAAATTCCACATCTCTTCCCCATCACATAGTTTCTGGCTATATGTTTTTATGAAATTCTCTTAAAAATCCTTCCATAACATGTCCACCAACTTCTCTTCCCAAGACATAATATCTCACTAATTAATCACTATTAGTTATCATATATAATATTATAACATAGCACTATATTATAGAGTATTTTCCTAGTGATCCATAATCATATGGATAGATTCAATCCTAAAATCAGCTACTATAGTTATTTATTCTCTAGAAAACTTTAGAGGATTTTATATATGGAAAACACTTGTTATAACAAAAATATTCGATGAAACACACCCTGGTACTCTCTATGTAAAAAAATATAAATTGGGTGATGTTCACATGTCACTCCACTTCAACCCTATCACCTGAAACCAATAGTGGATCTTGTCCTACTAACAATGGACAATTATCTACAGTGTTGTCTTGTTACACTACTATCAGACGTCTTCATGGTTGAATTTATCTTAATTCCAAAATAATGTTTTAGGAAACATAACACCTCATATCCAATGTTACAAAAAAGTGCCTTCATATCAAGCCATAAAAATCCACTCCACATAAACTATCCATATTATCATTATCACAACACAAACGCTACCTTCAACCATACATATCTCGAGCTATGGATAACTCAGGGTAAACCAAACTACCGATGAAAAAATATCATGTTTGAGAAAATTATAACCATTTAATATTTCATAATTCAATGTAACCAATTTAAAATTAGTTTTTAGAAACTGTTTTCTTAAAACCACATGGTAAAAAGAAAAAAAGTTCATCTCTTATAGCACAACCATAACCATCTTTTCAACGTATTTATAATATGTCGCATGTTAAATAAATCCATGACTTCCAAAAAAATTTCATAAATAAAAAATCCACATTCCCTACTATCACATTATTAAAATATTTTAAAATGGTGACATTATGCCAATGTGTGTCAGCTAAGGGGAAATAACATCTAACTATAATAGGTGAACATCAAGAACCAAAATCCCACCCTGGGAACATTGGTTAACACCCACACAAGGGTCAGCTACTCCCATGGTTGAGCTCATTAGAGTCACCATAAATATCCAATTTTATTTTCAAACATTCAGAAATAGTAAAATAAGAGGAAAAAATTCCTTTGGTACTAGTTTGTAATGATCTGGCTTGGTGTCACTAGACTAGTTCCCTGATCCAGGTCACCACAAGACCACAAGCATGCCTCAAGGTTTTTCAGAGGTCACAGACTTTTAGTGAGGGTCTGATAAGGAATATGTAAAGGATATACCCCCCTTAATAGATAAAACCAACAGTGTAAGATAAAAAAAGAAACAAACAAATTAATAATGATCAATTACAACACATCACAAAACCAAATCCCAAAATCCACTAAATTCCCCTAACCAATACCTTAAAGATGACACATCATAATATTTAAAAGTTTCTAAAGGGAAAAGAATCTAAAGTCACACTAATAATACCATATTAGGTCACAATACCTTTCTTTATCCCATAATGCATGCTATCTCTCAAATCCAACATCCACTATATAACATAGGCCCCTTTCCCAAATCTAGACCTAAAACCATGAAGTCGATCACGTACCAAAAATGACCCCAGTAAGGTGTGAGTACAACTCAATAGGACAATACCAATGGTTTATAAAGATATATATAGTCTAATAACACTATATGTATATATACAATGGAATAATAAATATTACAATAAAGGTAAATAAGATTTATATTTTTAACAGAGTTTATTCAACAATAATATCCAGCACCTTCCATGTGACACATAAACCAATCGAACCGGCATCATCCCATGTCATTTTTTAAAACCATGTAGCTTAGGGGTCACGTATTTTTTAAAAGGATAATTAGTAAAATAACCCAATTGGGGATATAGAATTCCATTTACAGTAATCTCACTCAAGGATATGGAACGTCATGTCCATCATCCTAAACCATGGAGCATGGAGCACCATATCCCCCCACCCCCAATAACTGATGTGGAACCGCATATCAAACATGCAACCAAACAATCTTGTGGAATTCCATATCAAACACCCTAAAATATTTAAATTATGACCAAAACCCAAGGCCAATTCTTATGCATCATTAATATATTAAACAAAAAGGGTGAACCTTTTAAATTATCAATATTTCCATGGATTAGTATATAAAAAAACCTTAACAAAATTCTATAACTAGTTCCTTACACCATTTATTCATCACAACAAACACTAATTAATATATTAACCATTTAAATTCTTAAAAACTCTCCATAAACCATTTTTCACTTCAACCCTTACTCACCTTATAGTGTATTATATTTGACTAGTTAATCCAAAAAACCCTTAAATATTAATAACATTCCAAAAATAATATCAAATAGGTTTAATATCATTAGAACTCTAATTCTCCTCTTAAAATCTCATTTCTCCATTTTTATATTATTGGAACACCACATGGTGGCCATAGAACAGGTATTGTAATTATCAATGAACCCATTATGACCCATGAATGGTCTCAGTCATCAATTTATTTCATATTTTTTTCCTAGTTACCAAGATAAATGTGGATTATGAAAAAAAATTTATTGACCGCATAAACAAGAACAATATCCAGACTATATAAGAAATCTGATAGACCAAAAACATTATTCGCATAGATAAAAATCATCCAACCATGGTCCAAGTTTCAAAATAAAATGGCTAAAAATCTAAAGGAACAGAACTCCATATAATTTGGGTTCATGAAGTTCATAAGAAGAGAAATGACCATGGTGCGGATCTTCAAAAAATTAGAAAGAAACATATTTAGAGACTTACTCAGGGATTCAAACCACAATAAACAACACCTGTAACAACAATGAATTAATGTATAATTGTTCTTAGATTAGTAAGGTGAAGGAGGTTCACTCCCTATGCTACTAGAGGAGAAATGAAGGTGAAAATTGTGGGAATTAAATATAATATTTGAATAGAAAATGGTAAAATGACCACTTTTAATGAGGGTCATGGTTTTCCAAACCATATGCTAACATTGTAGTCTCTACCATCCAAAGGAAAACCAAGTCGAATGGGTATTTTGGGTACCTTCACGGTTTGAAAAACCATGTGGTTCCCTTTTCATCAACTTTATCTGAGGGGAGATCAAGACATATGGTCTCTTAGACCAGCATTAATAGTTTGTTCCTCCATCCTCTATGTTTCATGATCATTTTTCATGGTTAGTAATAACCATGTTCCAACCATGAACCATGAAATGTAAGACCCTTTTTCATCTTTTTCGTTCCCCATTCCCCATGGAATCTTGAGTTACCATCCTTACTCATCAGTATTATTACATTATTCATTATAAAAGGATATTAACAAAATTAAATTAGCAAAAATTTCTCATTGAAGGATTTTGATCCTATAATTAGTCACCAATAAAAGTGTACATCATCCAAAAACTACACAATACAATATAAAATAATGATAGGAAAAAAATAAATGAAATTAAGCTATATAGAATGGGTAACTTCCCACATAAGGTCTAATAAAAAAAGTTAATCTATGACCATTCATATTTATATTTAAATTTTATTTAAAATCATATTTTCAATACATTTAGAATAGGCATGAAAAGCTATCTATTACTCACTATTGGGGCTTGGCCAAAATCACATCAAAACATTCATATGGGATTCATGCTCGTTTCAAATACCATTTCCATACCATTTATGAAATCACCATATTCCATTTGAAATTATTGTTCAAATAAAAAATTTATAAAACTCATATTGAAAGGGTAAACCTCATATTCTTTAAAATACAACACCCCCCCCCAAAATCAATAAAGGGGGCCACCAATATTAATTCCATGGGGATAATCCCATAAAACACTTTATAATTCTATGTGGAGCATATTGATAATTAGGTAAACATGGTCCTATACCAATCTATGGTGTGGTCATACATGTATTAGAACATGAATGTATATAAATTTAATGATAACAAAAAAAATATGAATTCAAAAAATATCCTAGATATTCATGAATAACAAGGACATATACCACATATGATTTCATACTTTTTAATTAACAGTTTGAAAACCTCAACTATGCTCATCCAAGTTCATCTGGACATTGCAAGTCAACAAAAGTCTATATCCGAAGCCATAGAATTTAAAAATGTAAATTATAAAAAAAATATTCTTTTTCAAAATATAAATAATGTAAATATCAATAATAATCAATGAATAAAATCTAATTAAACCTTATATTCTAAATTATCTTGTGAGAATTTGGGTAAAATAAATTCCAAACAAGCAATGAGACCTATTCAATATAAAAACCCAACAATTTTAATGATTTAGTTTTCAAACCAGACAAAATTCACAAAAAGAAGAAGAAAAATCACACGGTGATTTACATTTAACAAAACATAATAATTTTTCAATCCTAAAACATCCTCTATCCAATAAAATAAAATGACCCATCATATCTGATTATTTATAAATTCTCCAATTTCTTTTTCCAAAAACCATAAATTAGAGAAATAAAATCTACAGTCGGAAAAAGATATGCTGAATAATGTAATGAGAGGAGATAACAAAACTTTAATATCCATGTAAATCACTTTAAAATATTCCCCAAAACTAGTGGAATCAGCAGATAAAATAGAGGAGACTATCCCATGTTTGAATACATCTGAGGGAGAATATAGGAGGGTGAAGAGTTAAAAACATAGAGGGAAAAAATAAAAAGGCAACCAATGTTTGAAAACATAACAAGGATATACTATGGCATATCCTTTATGAACCATGGTGTGGTGAACACCAATATTTCCCACAAAAGACCATAAAACACAGTGAAAACCCTCCATACCCAACATTTTGAATGGAGACCCCTCAAAAAGACCACAACCTGTAACATAATATATTTCGTCTTATGATCTATCAAAACACAAACCTGGGATATGCCTCAATGTGTTCGGTTGTAGTATTTACTCTAGGGGAATCACCTCATATTACACATTCACCCAAGGGAAAACCCCCTCCACCATTTTCATTTCCACTTACACTACTTAATTCCATGGTGTGTTTCTAGAATACTCTAGGGTGGTCAGCCACTTATAGAAACTATATGCTACATGGCTATCATGAAATTGCTATAATGTCTACTTGATCACCCAGAATACATATCCAAAATCATTCCACATCAAACAAATATCCTTTAGATGTTATGACTTTACATATTTCCATCCAAATCCATGTTATTAAAATAAACCATTCTAAAAAAATTAAAATTTCCCCTGAAATTCTCAACTCAAAAGGAGAAAGTCTTTATAATATCCCAACCTTAAAACTTATCAACATAGAAATGCCTAAATGTTACTTTAACTATTAATATTATCCTTAAAAGTCTCTAAATGACACTCAATTCATTTCATTATATCCCTATATTCCAAATGACATTCCATTACACAGCTCTAAACATAAGAAATGCGATCAATCAAACTCAAGATTCTAGTTCATAAATATATCCATTAACATGATGGTGATACCTCACACTATTACATCCTAATAAATCAAATAATCATTAGCTGCCTCTTCCCTGGTTTTATAGTTCTCCACACCAATGAGATCACCTAGTGAAATTCATCATAGCCATTCACCGGCTCGATCAGTGAAGCTCCGATCACACCATACAAAATTACATGTGAAAACACTGGTCAAATCCCCTCTAAGAAACCATCCAGAAAAATACTTAGTCACCCCAACATAAATGATAGTTCACGACCTAAACATAATTCATTATTTTTAAAATGTATCTGAGATCATCCAAAAAACCACAATGTTTCATGTAATTAACACTTAGTTTTATTCCATAGTAGGATCACTAACCGACCAAAGTAGCCTTTATTACCTCACTCTGAGAATAGAAACTCGATTGATACATCAATCCCTTAGATTATACATCAAAATCCATCCCAATCCTGAAATCTACACCGAGAATCCATACAATACAATACATGAATATCAAATATACTATTCACAAGGGAACTAGATAAGATTATATTTAACCACTCACTAGAATCAGCATTTCAACTTGACCACCCAACAACCAGTATCATCAAACCCACAACCCTTCCTAAATGTAGGTCACTCACCCTGACTAAGAATATGTTCCCCACCATAGGATTCTTTTTTATCATCACTTTTCTACATTAAAATTCCCCACGACTTGAACAATAACATAAAACATTGAAGTGTCAAAAACCAAATCAACATCAATATTGTCGTACTCCCCACTATAAGACCCTACTACTAATAAATGATTCTCATTGGTGATAATCCCCAAAAAATTAATATCCCACCTAAAACACACCTCATTTGATCTAAACAACATTCCACATAAAAACTCACATATGAACACATGATCTCAATATTAAACATCTATCTCATGAGCCTAAATTTGTTACTATCATAAAGCAACCATAACATAATTACAAAATAAAAAATATATACACCCATGTGTATCCAAATCAATCATGTAAATGAATCAAATTGTCCAACACACGCACCGTTCATTTCCATCACGTAATTCTAATATGAATAAAATCAGACCCACCAACCCCACTTTTTGGTTTACTAATTACATTGAAACTTTTGTGAGCCCAAAATCCAATTATATGTTTTCCAGTAACTAAAAAGAAAAAATTTATCATTGATCATTTTCATATTTTAAAACATAATACAAATAAAATTATATACACCAACTCTCATCTGAGATATTAAACTATACCTTATCATCCATGTTTTTTTCATAAAAATCTAGAATGAAAAAATATCCCAATCCATACGAATCCTTTTTCGGAAAAAATGGACCTATTTCTGAAGTCACATTGAATAAATAATTCTAAAAACAATTTTTTCAATATATAATAAAAAATAATGAAAAAATAATGTTTTAAAATTCACATAATTTACAATCAATTTATTAAAAATATTACTTTTGAAACCATTTCACACACACCCCATGCCACCAAATGAGTTGTTTTATTTAAAGATATTTTTTTTTATCAAAATCCAACCATTTCAAAAATTATTATCCTATTGTGGCCAAACAATCACAATCATAATAAATAAAAAAATTACACAAATCAATATTAATATAATAACAACCTAATAATATTTTTGAGAAAAAATCAATTATATTATAAGTTTCATCAATTAATAATGAATTTTAATGAGGAAATGTGTTAAAAAACATTTTCCATAGGAACATGTATCATTAATTTAGCATGGAAATTCCATGATAAATGGAAAAATCACTAGCTCATAACCAATCCCAATGAATAATCATGAGTATCATGCATCCTTTATTGGGATGCTTAATCCATTCCAACATCAAACTCAGACTTTAGTGCCTATTCCAATCACTGGGAATCCCTTGGAAACTTATGTTCCAACTGATGTCATGTTTCCCATGATGTTTATCATTAAAACACTTGTGTCCCAAAAACATATCTCCATCACTAACTACATTATTATATACCTAAAAACTATTTGGTACATCATTTTAATTATCCATACCAGATCACTATAATACCACCTAAGAATGGGTCATCATTAGACTACAAGCACACCCCCATATACTAGAGTCTGTCGACTAGTAGTAAGGGACTTAAATTTTCATAGGATACCATTTACTCTAAGCCAAGGAATGTGGGTCATTCCATAATGTACAAAACTTTCAACATGAATATTTTGTATAATGAAAATCTCCAAAACCTATAAAAATATAAAAGAGTATATTAGGAAGCACCCATTGTACAGAATAGAATGTAGAAAAGTATATGTAGGATGTGAAAAGACAAAATAGATTCATGATAGATACACATGTATCAAGAATCATATAAATAAAATAATGGCTCTTTTTCAATTATAGAATTTGAAAAAAATCAAATAAACATATTTTCCTCTAATCCAACTAAAAAACCAATTGGCATCCACAAGCTCAATGAAGTATCTATTCGTGGAGTGAAAATATAACGTTCTACCCTTGTACGCTAAACCCCATACTATGTGTGTTTGTAGGGGTGAGTAGAGTGACCAATTTGGAATCCAAAATTCCTCAAAAATACAATATGTTGTTATAATCTAGTGATTATGCATTATTTTAATATATAATGTGAAATTAATCCCATGTAACACACCCAATATTAAACATAAAAAAGGTCAAAAAAACATGCATGTTTGGTTGTAGGGTACTAATCCAGCCACCTCAAATCATTAATTTATCCCTTTTGTCCAGGGTTGGCTGTATATGAGAATATAACCTACCACCAATTGGGAACCACATAATACCTTAGTACCCATATACAAATGGAATAAATTCTTTAGAAAGTGATATAGTGTCTCTTTGAAAGTGACCTAATCATGCCGAATAGTTTCAGCTATAAGAACCATATCCTAGGAAGTATACTAATAATACAATAATAATTAATATTAATTACAAAAACCAAATGTCATAATCAAGAGCATTACATAGTATCAGGAGAAATGACTGAATCCAAGAGAGGTAATCCTATGAATTATATAGTATTATGAATGAATGTTGAATCCTGGGTGACAACCTATGAATTCTGAAATGTTGAAATGGGTAATTGAAATCAAACAAGTAATCTCATTGAGGATAATGATTCCATACTTTTCAATATAATGTAATATTAATCCCATTTCAAAACATTATCATTCCCTATAGAAAACTGCTAAATCATAGGATGTTTCCCATGAATTCCACAGGATCAAAGGCTGAATCCTAGGTGGCCAAACATATACATTCCATGTATACATAATATATATATCCTACATAAAAATGTAGGCATTACATATATAGAAAGAAAAAGTTATTCCTAGGTGAAATACTACTAAAACCCCGATGAAAACATATAGAGTGCTTGACCTTTCACTAAAAATTCATCCATATCAGTCTCAGAAAAACTATTTGGTTTCAAAGATGACATCCACAAACATTATTGCACATAATTATTAATAACTCTCTATAGAGGTGACATGATATTGGGGAACCCATCATGTTCTTATCGAATAAATCAGAGAAAAATCAAACTAACTTGATCACATTTCAATATCTTTACCTTGGCCTATCATTTTAGTCACAATTTCTCTCAACCTCTATTAGGGTCATTCAGACTCGTGTCTACACTTTAAGGGGGTCAACCAAAACAACTCAAACTAACCTAGTATTTTATACCAATAGACTACACCATAATTCATCAAATACAATAATGCACTATCATGCGACAACACAATCTATCATACGGTCATGATAGGGACCACATAAAGGAAAGCATGCTTTAGAAAATGGTGAATTTACAACACAAGGTGAAATGTAAAAAAACAATCTAACACAATCCATTCCATATTTCTTGTAAATTACTATCAAATTAAAATTGAAAAATAATTTTTAATATGAATCACATGGAATATTTTACTCATACTAATCCCTTGGCCAAAATCAAATAAAAACATACTTAGAAATTTTTTTCTCATTTAAAATACAATTTCCAAACCATTCTTGAAATCATCATTTTCCCCATGAAAATATAGTTCCACGAAACCCCTTTATAAAAGAAATTTCAAAAAGGATAACCACTTTTTCTATAAAATCAATCTCCTAAAACAAATAAATCCATAAATAGGGAAAATGAAACTCATTTTATAAGGGAACCAAAATAGAATCATTTATAAAACTGTCTATCCCATGTTAAATACTAGTTTAATCAACACCCAATCCTATCTATTTTTTGTCCACACAATTCATGCAACATGTAGGTATATAATTCTAATGATGGAAGAAAAATATAAATACACAAAATAACCAATAGACTTGAGAATTTGAAGGAAATATAACTTATAAAAAATTATTCATTTATATTCACAACTTAGTATCTCTCACCCAAACTCATAAAAGTTCAATCAATGGTCTCCCATTATCCGAAGGCCAAACCTCAAGATATAGAATTTAAATAATTTAATTTTAAAAAATTATACTTAATATATTAATTTATTTCAAATAAATATCAATAAGTATCAATTCCTAATATATCTCCAAGAATCAACTGCTTACTAAACCCATAATAAATGAGGGGGATTATATTCTCAATACACACATTATATCAACCTAACAATTCAGATTAAATTAGCACATGATTTATAAAATAAAATTACACTTAATAAAACCTAGAAGATTTGGATATCTAGTGTGTTTGGGAAATATTTACGTTACATAACAAATTATAACCATGGATTACTACAAATTATTGAAAACCTTCTTAACATAATCGTAAAATCCCAAAGAGCTTAAAACTGCATGGGATATCCTAGGGAAAAGTGCATGAAATGGGGTGAGCAATAATTCTTAGTAATGGAATAAACAGGGAATAACATGAAGAATATAATACTTGTTAGATTATTGGAATATAAATGGTTCATAAAATAACATGAATACAATGAATAGATAATGCATGATAACCTTGACATAGGAATGTGGAAACAACATGCAACATGATATTATCATGAGACAAGGCTCATTGCACGTAGAGTAGAATGAGCCAAAGATCAATTCACATGATGTACATGAATCAACACCCATTAAACAAGAATTATCTTGAGTCAAAACTCATTTCACATGACATATAATGATACTACACATTACCCAATGCATTGGAGCGCTATTTGGCACACAATTCATAATCATTTAATTTCATTAATAAGTGTACCACATAGATCATAAAACATAGATTCATTCATCATCATAAGTTATTTCATATTCAGAGAATATGGAAGAAAAATTTTTATATCCCCAATAAAAAAGTATATGTTCATAAAGGTTAATACCCTTGATATAGAAATGGAAATGGTATTCACTACATGATGATCATGGCATGGAAAATCTTAGTGTAATTCCAACAACATAACGACGTGAAATATAATTTAATAAAATGGATTGAAGAAAAAGAAATGGGTATCTCATCATTTATACATGAAATGGATAATAAGGTGAATAATTATGAATAAATCCCAACTTACAAATATGAAAATTATAGGGAATATCATAAATGAGGTTCTTGATAAAAATAGGAGAGAGATAAATCCTTCAGAGAATTTCGGCATAGTAACGGGTGTACATAAAGGATAATAGGTGGCCTAGTGAGAGTTAAAAGAATATGTAATAATTAATACATCAATTATACAGTAATGGGATCATGGAATATCATATGCCAACATTTTAAATGGAATTAAATAAGCATAATATAACATTAGTTCTTGAATGGAAATGAGAAAAAAGAAGTATCTTATGATATTTTAACATAGTAATAGATGTACATAAAGGATCATGGGAGGGTTAATGAGATTGAAAAGAATATAATATTATTTATAAATCAAATGGAAATTAATGGGACTATGGAAGAACATATCACAACATAATAAAAGTGGACTTAAGAATCAAAACACAGATGGAGTGATTAAACAAAAGAGGAGAGTGGAAGATACCTTATGAAATTTTGGAAGAGTAGAAACATAGTCAGTGGTCCAAATGGGAGAGGATAAATTATCCCTCATTAAAATAATATCATATGGACATTAATTTTATGATTATAAATTAATGAAATTGTCACCATTTGAAATTACAAGACCAAATATCAAATAAAATGCTTGAATTTGAAAGGACAGGAATGTGTGATTCCCTTACTTGGGTGTGTGACACTAAATGCTTGGGAGAGGCTTCTTGGGAGCATGGGATCACCTTGGGAGGGAACTAGAGAGTAGAGGGAAGGGTTTGAATGAGCTCAAATGATTTTTAGTTAAGCAAAATGGGATATTGGGTGGGTTTATATATGAAAGTATATGGATTTCATTATTATTTAGGTTTTGGACACTACATAATAAGATACATAAAACCAAAAACCATACCATGTTTTTTAACAATTCTTACAGGAAAAGTGGAGTTTTTTATATTATTTTATGAGGTTAAGTTCCAAAAATAATAAAATAGTTCCCTTTCTTATGTGGAGGGGAGTCACACTCTAAATGAAATAATTTTATAATCTTAAAATATGATATACATTTTTGTGGATTCATAAAAGATTTAAAAAATAATGAAAATAAACATGAAATCAATTTATTTTAATGGTAAAAAATATATTGGTCTGAACACACCCAGTATAGTATTTATTACATCATTTTGGGTCATTATGATGTTATAAACAAACATTATATTTATATGGTATTTAATTTATACTTGAAAATTACACTATGAAATAACATTTTAAAATATTCAACATTGCATAATTTTTATATTCTTTTTCAAAAAATAATATTCATTTTATCTAAATAATTTTCTAGAATTTTTAATTTTTACCTTTTAAATAATAACCAACATTTATTTGAAAATGATGGGTTTAAAACATTAATAGTTTTCAAACCCTTATAAATTAAATAAAATTTACTTTATAAAAATTATATGATCACTTATATATAATAAATATAATTTAATAATAATATTTAATCAAAAAAATTATATTTAAATGTACAGTGATTTATCAAATAAAATCTTAATTGAAATTTCATATTACTGAAACATAAAAATTATCTTTTATCTAACAAAAAATTATTATTTAATAATTATTAAAAAATATAACCATTATAATAAAGAAATTAAAATATAAGTATTCATACTATTTGGGTAACATTTTTTCTATTCCTTTTTGAATTATTATTATTATTTACCCTTATTTTATATATTTTACTTTTACTACTAATATAAATATTTATTATGGTTATTATTATCATTATACCAAAATTAATTTAATATTATTAGCTAATATTTATTATTATTATTCAAAATATGTAATCAATTTTATCATAGTAAATTAAGTTTTGTGGAATATTTTAATTTAATATAAAACCTATAAGTATTAATAAAAACAGTTTTCCAAAAAAAAAACAGTATTAATAAAAAGATGATTTCACTTTAACTCTATAATTACTAATATTATTTTTATTATTTTCATTTAATAAATATTGATATATAATATTAGTAATTAATTTAGTTTATTTATATAAAGGGTTTATTTTAATTAATTAAAATGGATACACATTATGTATTTTAAAACTGTTTTTAGAAAAATGCATTTTTATTCCTAAAAATACTTATAGTGAAATCCATTATAAAATTTATTTACATGTAATTAATTGAATTAAATGATAAATATGTTACCTTGAAATAAAATTAACATAATAATTAGACATTTTAATTCATTCTTTTATCAGAATAAATAACAATTTTACATAAAAACTATTTTTCTTGATTTACTAGAAAATATATATTTTCCAAAAAAATCCTAATTATCACCATACAATAATTAGGAAATGTTTTCATCATAAATATAATATTTTTTATCAAATAAATATTCTAAATGATCAATAAAATTATCATAAAATCGTTTTTATAAAAGGCTTATTTTGTAGAAAAAAAAGACAATACCAAAATTTAATTGATTAATTACTGATCATTTATCCTTATAATTAGGATATATATATTTTATAGTAGTTATTTAAACTCATTGTCACAAATTAACTAAAAGGTTAAAAAGTAAATAATTAAATAATCATTATTTTTTGGGTTTGGTGTTGTGTGTCACATATGTTGTCAAACATATTTTTCTCTTGTAAAAACTCAGGGCATTAAATTCTCCCCCCTTTAATAAATTGCATCCTCACAGTTTAATCATTAACATTGTTCTTGTTATTTCCAAATATTTTAAAGAATAAAGGGATTATTAATTAAATACAATTAAACACATAAGGGGGAATCCAATGACTTTAAAGGGATATCCTATAAATTATTCACTTAACTTTTTAATTTCATGGTTTCAATCTATGTTATCCAATATCTATTTCATAACCTATATTTTTATGGGATCTTTATTTTGTTCCCTTAACAATGGTTTTTAATAGTATTATGAATTTAATAGATCATATCCCCCTTGAGTGTCAAACAAAGAGTGAAACAAGTCATGTTTTCATGCACTAGTTCTCACTTGAGTCTAGATCAAAGCGGCGTTTTTGGGTATTACCCCTTGAAACATCAATGCCAAAGCCACCTCTACGATTTCGTATCCACAATGGGATGTATTTTCTTTATAAACCACTTACTCTATAATCACCAAAATTTAGGGATTTTTTTCTTATAATCAGTCTTATACCTAAGGCCTTCAGTAGAGTTTTATAATCCTAAACCCAAAAATAACTAAACATATCCGTTGATACAAACTATAACAACCCAATAATTCACTTCATATTAACTAGAGATTTATTACATAAAATTACACTTAATACAAACCAAAATATTGATATGCCTATTGTATTTTCGAAATAGGCACATTATATAACAACTAATAACCATGGGTTACTACACATTATTGAAAAAATTCTTGACATAATCATAAAATCCCAACATTCTTAAAACTACATGGGGGTATACTAGGGAAAATTTTATAAAATGGAATGAGCTATAAGCCCAGTAAGCATATAAAACAGGCATAACATGAATAATATAATACATGTTATAAAATTGGAATATCAATGGGTCATAAAGAAACATGAATTGAAAGACATGATAAATCATGATAACCATAACAAGGAAATGTGGAAATAACATAAAACATGATATTAACATGAGAGAAGGATCATTTCATGTGGAGGGGCATGAGTCAAATTTCATTTAACATGGATTAGCATGAGTCAAAAACCATTTCAAATGAATGATCATGAGTAAAATCTCATTTTACATGACACATCATGATACTACACATTACCCAATGCATTATAGAAATATCAGGGTGCACCCTTCTTAGTCATTTCATTTTATGCATAAGTGTTTCACATTGATCGTTTAATATAGATTCCTTCAACACCATAAGTTATTACAAGATCAGGGAATATGGAATACAAAAATTTATGTCCCAAAAAAAATTTATATGTTCATAAATGTGAATACACATGATATATCAATTGATATGGTATTCACTACATGATGATCTTGGCATGGAAAATCATAGAGTAATTTTAGCAGCATAACGATGTCAATTAGAATTAAATAAAATGGGTTGATGATAGATAAATGGGACTCTCATAATTTATACATGAAATGGAAATTAAGGGAAAAATTTAAGAATGTATCCCAACTCATTAAAATGGAAATTAAAGGGCATATCTTAAACTTGGAGCATTATAAAAATAGGAGAGATATAAATCATTTACGGAATTTGTGCAAAGTAATGGGTGTACGTAAAAGATCATAGGGGGGCTTAGTGAGAGTGAATGGAAGATATAATAATGAATACATAAATTTGATAGTTAAGGGGTCATATAGTATCATATATAAACTTTTTAAAATGGAATTTTAGAGGCATAATATTAAATAATTTCATTAATGGAAATGAGAAGAGAGAAATCCATTATAGAATTTCACATTGTAATGGTAGTAAATAAAGGATAATGGGATGCTTAATGAGAGTGAAAAGAAGATACCATTTTTTATAAATAAAATTTAAATTAAGGTTAATATGGTGGAACATATCCCAACATAATAAAATTGGACTTAAGAATCATAACATATATGTAGTTCTTGAATAAAAGCGGAGAGTGGAAGATCCCTCATGAAATTATGGAATAGTAACGACATAGTAAGAGATCCAAATAGAAGAGAATAATTGATCCATCTTTAAAAAAATATCATATGGACAGTAATAGTATTATTTTAAATGAATTACAATATAAAAATATTAAATTACAAGAACTAATTTTAGATAATATGCTTCAATTTGAAAGGTGGATAGAAAAGTGATAATCCCTTACCTGGATGTGTGACCCAAAGGATTGAGAGAGGCTTCATGGGAGCTTCTGATCTTGTAGGATGACTCTAGAGAGTACTGGGTAGGGTATTGACTTGCTAAAATGAGTATTATTGAAGAGAAATGGGATCTCGGGTGTGTTTATATAGGAAATGAAAGGAATTCAAATATTATTTAGTTTATGGACACTACATAATAAAATACTCAAAACCACAAAGAATCCAACGGTTTTGGACCACGGTGTTTAGAAAAGGGGGTGTTAAATATTATTTTATAAGGTTAAAGGCCGAACATAATAAAATAATTCCCTTTCTTATGTGGAGGTGAGTCAAATTCTTTAGGAAATAATTTTTAAATATTAAAATAGGTTATACATTTTGGAGGATTCATAAAAGCTTTATAAAATAATTTAAAAAACATAAAATCACATTATTTTAATGGGAGAAAATATATATGTCCAAACACACCCATTATAGTATTTGTAACATCACTTTTGGGTCATTATGATCTAACAAAACCTATATTATATTTATACGGTATTTAATTTATATCCGAAAATTCGACTATCTTAGAAAATTTTGAAAAATTCACCATTGGATAATTTTGATATTCTGATTCAAAAAATAATATTGATATTATCTAAATAATTTTTTTAAATATTTCAATTTTAGTTTTTAATATAATAACTGATATTTATTTGAAAATGACACATTGTAGACTTTAATAGTTTTCAAACCCTTATAAATTATATAAAATTGACTTCATAAGAATTATATGATCACATATATTTAATAAAAATATTTTAATAAAAATATTTTATTATAACATTATATATTTAATAGTACGTTGATTTATCAAAAAGAATTTAATGGTTGAAATTTCAAATTACATAAAAATACAAATTGACTTTTTTCTAACCAAAAATCATTATTAAATCATTTTATTAGTAAGAAAAAGAAATATAACAAATATAATAATGAAATAAAAATATAATATGATTCAAAATATGGAAATCATATTATCATAGTCAACTAATTTTTGTGGAATATTTTAATTTAATATAATACTTTCAAGTATTAATAAAAAATGTTTTCCACAAAAATACATTTTAAAGGAGAAGCTTATTTCATTTCAACTCTATAATTACTAATTTACTTTTATTATTTTAAATACATGAATATTTATATATAATATAAATAATTAATATATTTCATTTATATAGATGGTTTATTTTAATTAATTAAAATAGAGACACATTTTGTATTTTAAAAAAGTTTTTAGAAAAATGCATTTTAATACTAAAATAGAATTATAATAAAATCTAATAAAAAGTTGATTTACATGTATTTAATTAAAATAAATAATAAATATGTTACCTTAAAATAAAATTTACATAATAATTGTACCTTTTAAATTAATCCCTATTTAAAAATAAATAACAATTTTATGTAAAAACTATATTTTCATTACTTACCGAAAAATAAATATTTTCCAAAAAAAACATAATTATCACCATAAAATAATTATGATATGTTTTTATCTGAAAGGTAATTTTTTTATCAAATAAATATTCTAAATGCTCTATAAAATAATCCTAAAAATCATTTTTATATATGATATTTTTTAAAGAACAAAAAGGCAGTATCAAAATTTAATCGATTATTTACTGAGCATTTATCCATATATTTAGGAAATATATTTATTTTATAAAGTATTTATTTAAACTCATATTCTCAAATATATTGAATTGTTATGATGGAAATAAATAAATAATCATTTTTATTTAGGTTTTGTGTTGCATATCACATAAGTTATCAAACATAGTTTTCTCTTGTAAAAACTCAGGGTGCTACACACCTAGAATGAAGGCACGTGAAATCCTTAAAAAATTAAATTATTTTATGATCAAACTAATTCAAAATTACCAAAACCTTCATAAAAATCATTGAGTGGAATATATTTAACCAAACATCATTCATTTTTTAACATTGGGTATCCTATATCCACACTAAATAAAATACACATCGTATTAGGATGATTCCTCTATTCTATAATAGAATTAAAATTATCAATAAATAGTAGAGTATAAAATATTTGGAAGATATAAGATAAGATGAACTGAGGAAGGATATTAGAGAACTAACCTAAAATTAAAATGGAATTCTATTAAAATCAACCCTAAACCCAGGGGGATCAAAAGATGAAAGAGAAGATGCCCTTCCTAGTTCTATCATGTGTGTTGGAGAAGAGGGGAGGGAGATAAGTTAATAATGTTGGGAAAATGGTAAAAGAATCAATTTTTTTTAAAATAAAGGGTTCCATGATAGTGTGAACTCTTGGAACCACAATTTGGTGCACCTCTTGGTATCCTACAACATGTTAATAATCATGGTGAATCCTCTCCCTACCTGATGTTTCAAAAATTGGATCCACAAAAAATAATGACATAAACCATAAAAATGTGTCTCTCCTGGTCCATCAAGACAACAACCAAGGATACGACATAATGTGTTGGGTTTGGGAGTTTCCAATAGGATAAACTACTCAGGGGTTATGATTACCCCATATGAATCTCCCACCACCGTAAGAATTACTCCCACACCATAGCAGAACACAGAGGTGTGTCCCTCACCTTCCAAAGGGTAATGAACCACCTAGAGAAAACATTAGCTTTATGGATACCCCAATACTACTGTGACATCCACTCAATTAACTAAAAAACCCTTGGGGTCTCAATAAATTTCCAATAACAAATCTTTGGGAAGTTTTGACTATTGAAATTCATATCAGATATTCATTTCTCAAAATGAACCCCACTCCAAAAATCTGAAATTCAAATTTCATCTAAAATTTTCAACTCCAAATGAGTGTTTCTTTAAACCAAAGGGTGGTTCCTTGAATAATATGGAGTATATATATAGGTTTGAAGCAGATTTTGTGTGATAAAAATATCCCCAATATAATGGTATTCCATGTTTTACTCTTTCCTGAATTTCTTTAAGTCAATGAATGTAATAGTACACAAAAAACACTACAAAAAAGATGAAAAATATGTATCAATTACTATTATTATCTATGTTGATGATATTATCTTTTCTATAAATGGTAATTTTTTACACCAAGAGTTTTCCTTAGAGATGAAAATGAAGTGTAATATTTATATTCATTGTTAAATGTGATACATTTTTTACATATAAATTTCTCAATTGAATTACCACAACTTTATTTTCTCATGATAATTATTCCTAATAAAATCTAACAAAGTTTTTAATATTTTATTTAAATCTTGTTTATACTCTAATTTTAGTGAAAAAAATGATTTTAATAGATTAAAATTAAATGTATATTGATTCAAGAGAATATAAAAAATATAATTCTAAGTTTTCATTACTTAATATCTTCAATACTATATTTAGTACAAATTGTTAGATTATCTTGCAAATATCAATGTGAACACAAGGAATATCATTTCATTAATGGAAACATAATTCTCAAGTATATTTAGTAAATGGTGAATTTTTTATTGAAATATAATTATAATGGAATTATTGATTGATTTGGATATAAATATATCTATTGGGATGTAAATGTTGAATAATAATGATCAATATATAATGGAGTTTTCTTTTTGGGATAAAGGTGTATATGATATCACACAAACAATTTTTTATGGTGAAAATGATTATTTATGTAGAATAATATATTAGTGAAGCTCAAGAAATAACCTAATTGATGTAAATAAAAAATCGTAATATCTCAGTGTAATTGTGATTTTTCTATTATAGTAGGATATAATAATATAAGTGTTATCAATTTATTGATAGAACATGTTCATATTTCATGAAAGAAGTGAATTTATAAAAAATATCACTTCATAAAAGAGTTTTTTGAGAATGGTGTACTAAAGGAGATGTTTTTTCAACTAAGTAGTAGGTCGTAGATATGTCCACTCAGCTTACCTCAAAGGAATAATTTCATAGATTGAGGTTAATGATAGGATTTTTACCTCATTCTTCTCAATACTATGGAATAGTGAAATATTTCCCTCTACCACATGTTCTATAGATTTTTTTATCTAAGGGTGAGAAACCAAACATAAACACTTTGTATTTATCTCTTGTTATATTTACTATGGGGGAGAAAACAAGTCTTTGTGGAATTAATATATATGTTTGACCTAACAAGGAATAGCTCTAATATTTAAGGGTAGAGAATATTTTGATTAGTTTTGTTGACTCCCTCCAAATGATAATTTTAAAATAAAAAAGGATGAAATACATGGATTTGGAAATTATATTCCTTAAAAAACAATTGTAGAAGAAGGAGGTTGAAGATCATGGGTCACAAGATCCACCAAGAGATATGTGGCCTTGTGACCATCATAAGTTCACACAAAGGAACAATTTTCAACTCATAGTTAGTGATGGATCCCTAAAATTCCCTTAAAAAAATCCATTTTTCTATCACAAAAGAACTTCAGACAACTAGTGATCTTGTGACTGCCATTAGATGAGCTCAACCAGGTCATGCTGCTTGTCAACCAATGAGATCCTAGAAACACATATGAAAATCCTCTGAAAATGGGATGTGGATATCAAAAAGATAGAGGTCCCCTATTATCAAAATACTCACTAGAGGGATCTTCATTGAGGAGATTGGTTTGCCTTGAACAAAAAACATGATTCCATGCATTATTTGTAATACAAGATAAAGTACATATAAGGGGAGGATGAGGGATCAAATCACAGTTGTAAAAATCACACGACACACCCTTGATTATCCTCAATATGCAGCATTATTTTGGCGATATGTCTTCCTCATCTCATGAATGACTGCCAACTGGACATCCTCATCATGTGAGAAACCTTGGGTATGTCCGTGAGACCTCTCACTTCCCCTTTTTCTCCCCATGTGTAAATGGATATATTTTCCCCTGAAAATATTTCACATCTCCACATGACCTTTCTAGATCACGTGTTGCATCACCGAGAGGTAGAGTATATGACCTAAAAATAATCAAGGACCCTCATTAACTCCCCAACCTTTGTAACATAAATAATGGAAATAAAAGGGGTAGGAGTAATAATCCTCTTGAAGTAGTAAAACTCTCGAGACATGCTAAGGCTACCAATATAATGGTATTGAAAGACCCCTTGACAATCTGGCCTTGTCTCATTAAGCCCCCCAAACAAGATATGATTGTCTCATGAAAAGTCCTAGTAAATTATCCTGAGATCACGCGAAGGCCTTATACATGAACATTGATCTCATGAAGGCCCTTGGAAAAGTCAATATGAAAATATATATGTCCTTCGACATGATTTAATTATATAAAAAGTCCATGTTAATTGAAAGTTATCAAGTAAAGCATATGTTTATGGGAGGGAATCATGGTTGTTTAAAATCTGGTGAAACCCATGAAGTGATCCATTGTAGTTATTCACAAAGACGTGACACATTGATTTTCTTTTCAAGCTATAGCCTTGATTTTTGTGATATGAGCCACAAAAAATAGGGAATTCTTTCAAAGGTTATTCCTATAAATCCCCCCACCCCATAATGAAAAATTGACTACTACATACCATGATGAAGAGAAGACTCTCTAGATGAGAATTTGGACCTTTTTCATCCGTTTATAGAGATGATTTTTCAAAGAATCCAATCTCATGATGTCCTTCAGTTATGTTTCCTGACTCGTATAATGTCACCCACTCGTGTTTGTTGATTATTGTGGTAACACATGAGCATGTTAACTGGCTCTTTCAATGACCTTAGGTAAAGATAAACATGTCTCATGATTCCCTCTATACATGTCATCCATGACATGTGACACACTTCGAGACATGTCACATTGACTCACTTTTTGAAATCCATGTGTTTTCCTAGTTCTAGAAATGATAACTAGGAAATTTATTTGTATCATTGGAAAATCCTTGGATATTTCATCCAGATTACTTGAAGTCACCCAAAAAAAGTCAACTAGATCATAAAATATTCGTTTCACATGTTAGGAAGACTCTCTATGACTAGTCAAGTAGGCATTAAAGGAATTTCGAGCATAAAATCAATGAATATTAGGCCGGTAGGTAGGACATGTCAATAGGGAATTTAATGACTAGATAATACAGTTCATCCTTAGTGTGTAAGCCCTGATCATAATAGAAAAAACTATGTCTATTCTACTACCAATCCCGCATATAAGTGAAATTTTAGCATATATGCCCCTATAAGGTGAACTATGAGGACTCGGATTCCAATCATAACTAGGATATGTAGGATTCCTCTCCAAGTCCCGTTCTCTATAGTTACCATCTAAAAGGATGTTCATGTACCTAATTCATGCATCCATAATTAGTGAGATAGATTATTTTCCTTCCACTGTTTCCAACATTGAGAATAGATCACATGGACATAGATAGTTCTATTAGTCATACCATTTTCATCACAAGCCAGTACCAAGTAAAGGGTAATGTTTTTGTATAATCCCCAGTCACTATAAGAAAATATTAGTCTATAATCCACCATTAATAAAAATATTAGCACATGGATTACTTCAATAACCATTGTATATAGGATGCCTTCCTAAGAAACAAGATCAAAAAAAAAATCAAATCAACAGAACCGTGAGGACTATGATTCCTACCACAAATAGGATATATTTTACTCCTTTTTGATCCCTCATTCCGATATTGATCATATAATTAGAATCCAAATTAATGTAAGTCCCTTCATGTTTCCAAAATTTCAACCAATAGGACATAATCATTCCCATTGGATAATCACTATACCTCATCCCACAACGGTATGAGAAATTTGCTAAACTTTGAAGACATTGATTATTTCCATAACTAGGATATATACAATTCTTCTTTAAGAAACATGCTCCATTTTAAACATCCTAATGTATTTCCTATTATATGATTCATGCATCTATAAGTAATGAGTCTAATAATTTTTAACCCCCTGTTTCTCACATCAATCATAGATCATGAGGTCTTAGGGAGCCACAACGAAAACCTCATTAGCATCAGAAATATCCATCATCCAAGGAAATCCTAGTATGAAATCCCTTATGAGTGGAATGATTTAAAAAACCCCTAGAAAAATATGAGAATCTTACATGGGGAATGTTATAATGTCATGATTAAAATACAAAAATGCTAATTACTACAATAACCAGAACACACAGGACGTCTCCTTGAGATTCTATCTCAAAACAAACTGGTGCCATAGTTCCCACACATATTTCCTCTCATTATGAAATTAAACATCATGGGTTTAATGAACTATGTGGATTTTTATTCCTACAATAACCTTGATATGGAGGATTCCTCATATTGGGTAAATCCTTTCCTCAAAATATTATCCGCCTCTCTATATGGAATTAAATTCTGATGTAAATGGTTATATAAATTCATCACATAAGAATCAACCCATTACCCATAAATTGATGAATAAGCTTACATAAATATAGATGGGTTCCTTTATGAGATCATCTTTCCTTTATACACCAATGAGATCGACTATATTATGTATATAACGAAGGTTAACCTATAGATTTTTTTTGGGTAACAAGAATTATTCCAAGGCTATGAAGAGATTCTCTAACATATCTTATATCTATAAGAGTTTCATTGAGTAAGTGAAAATTCCCCTCTATTGGGTGTGATGAGCCCTACCTCTCATCCTCTTGACCAATGAATGTGCTTAGAATCATTTGGTATTAAACACCAACAATCCTTCTACATTTGGAAAATAGGTCTTGACACAGTTATTGATGAGTGAACAGTTGTGAGTTTTTATTAAGAATGAAAATGGTGAATTGATGTTAACGATTGTTCAAGAAATGAATCACCCCATAAAATCAACCATTAGTCCCAACCATACCCCCTCAATAGTGCTTTCCTCGTTCGTCTCTTCTCCATCAAAATAGAAATGGTTAACCCAGCGTGAGTCTCTCAAATAACAAAATGATTATGTTATTATCATATAGGTAATCTTTTGACACCATAATCAAAAAATGGTGATAAAAATATTAATAGATCAAATAAAAAATGAATTTTACATTATCCATTGAAACATTTTGTTTCTCAGACCACACACCAAGAGAAATAGTGAACCAGATATGAAACACTCAGATGAGAACCTGATAGGTAAATCAAGTATCAAGATATTTTTTTTGAATATAAAAGACAAAGAAACAGTAAGACTGAAATGTTCTAACATATGATCCTCTATAACTAGTGTTCTCATAAAATATGTCAATCCTCGTTTTGACAAGTCCAAACGAGTATAATGGTCTAATATAGAATAAAATAAAAATTATGTAAACCATTCATATCAGATTAAGAACATCATCTATAAGATATTGAACAAATTGGTGAAATTAGTACTTATTGTTTGAGTGACATAAAATACTTCTAAAATCGATAGGACCCTGATCTGATACAATATCATCTTCATCTAGTGATTTCTTTGATAAATCGCATATGGATGTAACCCTCACTGGTTGAAAACAATATCACCAGATCAAATGATCTAGTACCAGGTGGAAAACCACATGGTCTGGGAGTATAATAAATGAGGCACAATAACGACCTTGGATGATTCCTATGAGGTTCTCCAACCATCAATACTAGAATTTATTGATCACCAACAGAGAGGTACAGGTAATCTAGGTTCCCTTGTTTCCACATTAAACTACTTAATGAGCTTATACTAGGAGCATCGAAACAGGGACCTTCAATATATAATGTTGGTGGTACAAGATGAAAAATACATCACACTTCCAATTTAAGGGATTCTTGGAAGGGCCCTTGTCAACCAACATTTTCGGCATCATCACAATGGAACCCACATATCGCCTGGTGAGGGTACCTCCAGACACACTCTTTCCTATGAAACATATCCATGTGTGACAAGGAACAATAATTGGGAGAGGAGGAGGATATATATCCATAATATGGATCATATACCCACTCATGATGGTGAAGAATGTAAGAATATTAGAGCATCAACCAGTAAGCAGCCTTATATCCCTATGTTCTCAGAATAATTCGATTGACATATTACCATATTATGAAATGGATAGGCACATATCAATACCCTTATTTCTTATGTAAATCATAATATTATAGTATAATAAGGATTTCATAATTGGACTCAAATAACTACTTCAATCAATGAAATCTACAATTACATATTGGAGATTGAAAATGTGTAGGATTATATCACTACACACACTTTGATAAAATGGAAATGTATTTTAGCAATAGCTGATGAACTCCACTGGAATATTCCTCCACTATTTCAGAAAAAGGGATATAAACATTATCCCTTACATACCACCAATATATCTCAACACCATGATCATCACAAATAAGTGGTCATGCCAAAGTAAGTGCACATTCTTGATCCCATCCAAGAGGATTCTCGATATATTCAGATAAAGGAAGAGATATGAGACCATGATGATATTCCCGTTACAACCAGGGATCACCATGTTAGAGTGGCTGGTGCCTCAAGATAGGGGAACGTTCTTGATAAATTTTTTGTTCCATATTCCAAAGGCCCAGTATTGGGATCATATCCCCTTTATAGTCAGGGGTCTCTAAGTGAAAGGTGATCATGCCTCGAGACAAGCTCATATTCATGTCGAAGAAGTAAATGTGTGATTATTTAATGAAACATGATCATAAATATATCCTTATTATATCTTGGGATAACCAATTGGTAATGGAACGAGATGTAGGAAAACATCATATTCTAGTTATTGAATCTGCCTACCATATTTTGGCAGATCATGGAATCCAAGAACATATTCCGACTTCCATCAACGAAATAATGCACCAGCATCATTCCATGTAAATATTTTTTGAGGATAAGAGTCCATCTCCCATTCTAGAGTTTTGTTGGAATATTCTAGAAGGGAATAAATATTTGGACTGGGCTTATATTCCGGATCGAATAGGAGCTCACCAAGGGAATGAGGATCATGCCTTGGGGTAGTCTCATATTCCTACCAAGAAGGAATAGTGAAATATACTAAAGGATCGTGATTGGTCTCATACTCTTGTCCTAACTAGAAATCACATAGTGAGAATGATACATTCCTCATGATAGGGGTCTATTTTTTCCAATAATAAGAAATCACAATGGCATACTCTAGCATCCTCTTAGCAGTGGGATCATATTCCCACAATGACATACTATTATATGAAATTTTGGGTGACCATCATACAGTAGGCTCATATCCATGAACAGTTCAAAAAGGCATGTCAACATATTATTGCCATGATGCAGACCATGACCCATATTTTTTATATGCCCAATGTTAGTGTCCTATATGTTGTTCAAGACACATTCTCAAAACCACAAGGGTCCATCAACTCTTCCACCAAATAAAAGTACAATAATTACCATGATAGTTCTCCTTGTTGTTTTGTGGAGATGGAACACATGGACTATAAAAATGACAATACCATGATCAACCTCCCCAAAGAGATATATTAAATATATAATGAAATCATACCCTTTCTCAGACACCTCCATATATAGAGTTGTCTCAAACTCTGATGACTTTGTATAGGGAGGTTCTTGAAACATCTAGGTCAATGGTATGGAGTTCCCCATAAACATTCGACAACACTCCCCTATAGTTAGTATGTTACCCTTAGAATCATACTCTATGGTCTGGCCAAATAGATGTGTATATGTGTGATTATGTGGAGGCAAACATTGATATATGGAGAGAGTTAGCTACAAACAACCTACCATCATGTTCTGGCCACGATGACTTTTTTTCTTTGAGATCCCAAATGAGATAGAAAATTAGTTCATGCATTATATAAGAAAAAGTTTGTTGGATAATCATAAATAGAGGAAGGATATACATATTCTTTGTCTAGGATACATTGGTCACCTTTAGACTACCGAAATACTCTATTGTTAGTTAGACCTGACCCCTCTCTACAAGAACCGAGATACAATACCAGAAAATCAAAATGCAAATATGAAAAAAGATTTCTTGTATTGCATCAAAAATCATAGATATCTAATCTATGAAGCCACATCATGCATCCTTATTTGAGGATGGTGAAAATATAGATCAATATACATTAACACACCATTTAATATAATAACCCCTTAGATACGAAATCATGTAATGTCCAAGCCTCTAGTGAAATTAGGGAACTATGTATCACTCAGGATATTTGGTTACTACATCATAATTCCCCAACTTCAATGGTTCCAATACATGATCAATGGAGGGATTAGATATCCAATAGAACATCAAACTATCCCCTCGAAGAAACATTAATTCATTTCTAACATAGAGACCGAAGTATCTATCAACCTTCCAACATCTTCTAAAATATTATTCCAATCAGGGGAATCCATAACACCGATCGTATATGTGATCATAGATTCACTACATCAAATGGGACATTGTATTATTATCCATTTCAACCATCTAGGAGAGGACCCCACTCACTGGGTTGGTAAAACATCTTCTACAACCTCCACATCTTAGATCCCCAATTCCTGAGAGGATTTCAGAAACATCAAGAGAAATGTGTGATATGGATAACCATCACTCCACGAGGACGGGGTCAATATCAACATTAGAAATTTCATAGAGAGAATAAATATTCTCTATGCTGGGATAGAAATATAAACTATTTGAAACCCACATGTTCCTCCCAATGCATGACAAAACTCTACTAGTCAGGACCCATAGGGAAAACTTTACTAGTAACTACATTAAGGTAATTCTTAATATAATTATATGAGATGAGCATAAATCGAAGGAAATTAGACCCCTCTAGGGTTGAGAGCTAAAATGGACCAATATGGCCAAGGGGTTGAAAAACAATCCGGATAAATGTAGTGTAGAGTTATTCTGTTGCATCAAATATTATTATGAAACTACCATATCTTGAAATAGGTTTATGAATTTCATAAATTTCATCATGAAATAAATTGAGGATCATATTGATAATATAGAGGGGTGTAACCTGGAAAATTTACCCAGAGATTTGGGTGATTTGGATACACCAATTGAGGCAACACACACCTGAAACTAGAAAATGATTCAAATCCTACAATCTCCAAAGAATTAGTTTCCACCAGTTTAGTGGAAACTAGATAAAGAATAGGGATAATATTAAACTAAACCCCATTATGAACCTATAATAGTTGATTTTAAATTCTCAAAGAAACAATTTTCATAGTATGAGAGTGAGATTAAAAATCTCAGACAACTCAATGAGGAGCTACATAGGGGTAATATTCTTGCTCGGTATCTTATTCAAGAAGAGATAAATTTTCTCCCTACCATAGAAGATTCTCCAACAAGACTGGTATTTGAGAATAATATTGGCTAAAAGCTAAGAAATATCTTTTATATAAATGAAAATGTCAAAAAAGATCATGACTTGCATCCATTGTGACGATATCCTCTACCTCATCCGAGAAATAATTTAATATTAGGATGAATTGAGGATCAACATATATAAAAAACAGTCCACCTCATCCATCCCCACTCACTACCCATATATGGAAGACATATCAAATAGAATATCCCATGAATATTCTTAGAATCATTGAGTCCCTAGCTTCTCAAATGGAGTCCATGGGAGGGAGACACACACCTACGAATCCTGAAAGGTAGTCATATCTTGAATAGTTGGATGACACATTTACTCCACCAAATTCTGGAAATCCTACCTTCTACACGTGTTATGTTGGAAGATACCCTAAGAAACATCACACAATTTTTATCTATATTTGGGATGATGATGGGACCTCTATATCAAAAGGTGGTGACAAAGGTGATGTGTTTTGTACATACTTTGACAGGTCTAACCTTTTTATTGTACTATAGCCTTCTAATAAGATCCATTACCAGATGGGAAGACCTTCATCATTAATTACATTATCAATTAATCTACAAAATGAGGAAAATGAAGATCTTTGACCTAATAAACTGCAAACTATACAAGAATGTGATGGTTTTTGGCTTTATAGCTAGGTGGAATCGTTTAACAAATTTGCTCAGCATCCCTCTCATGATGGAGAAACTTATGGAACACTCAGCTTAAAATATTCAGGATGAGATTTAGAAACCCCTTATCCTATTTAAATATCAAGATGGATTCCAAGATTTCTCTAAAATGGAACAGTGTCTAGAGTAGGTAATTTTGCAATCCCAATTTAAAACTCAACACAATCCCAAAGGATATGCGAAAATTCCATGAAATGCAGAATCTACAACTATCACTCTCAAGCCTATAAAAGTTCCCATCCAATACATAAGGTTGGTCCCTAACTTCCCATCACCTCCTTTCAAGATGAGAAAACCATAGAATCACCCTCTACAAGAAGCACATAGAAATCAAGGCCGCCTAAGATTTGATGAAGGATAAATATGGTATACGTCCCTCTGAAATGAAAAACTCCACAATTTTATCATAAAAGCCACAGATAATAACCTACTCACATTACCACATCCTAGGATGCCTAATGAGATCAACCTCACTTACTATCTCGACTACTAACCTTTCCACGAAAGCCTTGGTCATAATATCCATGACTTCATTATCTTTAACAACATCCATCAAGGCATGGTCAGTTAGGGATAAGTGGTGTTAGAAAACTCATCAATGAAGGTGTATTGCATAACCATTTACCAATCAGAAGAGGAGGGTTATTGGTAGAAGTTTCCATCTAGGGGTGCATGAGAGCTTGAAAATTGGATTACTCGAAAAATAGTTGAAAAATATCATTCATCCATAAGAGAATAGTTTATTAGACCCAAAATAGCACCACCACCCAAGGGGGAATAATAATATATTCCTCCAAAAGGTGGGTTTGACCAACGGAAGTGGGAAGAAATAGAAGATGAGGAATCATATTCATCCATAAATAAATCTCTAAATATTGAAAACTTCTTCCATACATCATCTAAATAATTGGCATCACCCTGAAAAATGGAATGCTTATCAGAAGAATATATCATATTTCATTATATAAATGTGATAAAATTTGAATACCCAGTATAAAATTATTAGTATGCCTAAAAATCTGAGTTCCCATCATATGACCAGGAAACATGAGGTGGTATACACAAGAATTGAGGATATAGGGTACATCATGGACATGATCAGACTCAATATTACTATCATTTACCCATGGAGAATATATATTCATTTAAGATCCAAGTTAAAGTTTTAATGTGGGCTCTAAAGAGTAATGGAGGAATCCAAGAGCCATCTAGAACATATCCATATCATGTTCTATTACATGACCTCTTAGAGAGGGTTCAATTATATGGCCAACCGAGAAAATTGGGAAGACTAGAATGACCTGCGGAACTGCATGTAGATACTCCCTATACCTATGATCATGCAAGGGGACTATACAACTCAAATAAATAATATCATAATCTATATATCTTGGGATATTTCCACATTGGAAACTAATGACATTTGGCACAATATTATGAAATTATGAAACTACTGATGGTGGACCCATGAGTTTGAGATATAAGTCACTACAACCGAGGTATATCAAAGGGAGAAAATGAAATATGAATTTTATGCAATAATTTTTTCAATAAACATGATCAAGAATAGGTCTTTCAAGGTCTCATTAGGCCCCTATATGTTTCATAATGATTCAATAATGTCAACATCCAGAGGCATATGATTGAAACTGATTCTGATATTGAAATCATCCTAGTTTGATTAAATGATGTTTGGGATATAGAAAATGTGATTTATCACCCCAAATGATAACCCTTCTAGGGTATGATAATCATGGGAAACGTCCCCTTGAGATAATAAATCTTGATTCTCAGTTTGGGGATCTCACATATGACGCTAAGATTTTAGTAATCTAGAATGACACCACATAAAATGTACATTATGGAAGGATATAGATCCACAACCACGTAGAGACACCTTCTACATTCCATCAGTTTCTGAAGTACCTCCATTAATGGAATGGGTGGACTAATTCATAGTGAGATTACCCCTTAAAAACATGTAGAGCCACATATGCTGAAGCGAGTTTCCACAAAAGTGGATATTAGAAACCCGTGGTAGGTGATGATAAATAGGTTGCAACACAAAATGGCTTGGGGTAAAGCCTTTAAAATCCATATTATATGCTCAACGATTAATATATTCTCCCCATAAATCTTTTATAGGTGAAACACATGGCCACCCATTGTTCATAATGAAAGTGTAAAAAAACCAGATCGAGATTCTCTCTACAATGAATTAGGATACAATGGATCTAATGTCTCTTCTCATGACATCTCTCACCCCAATAGTGACAGAGATTCCACTGTATTTCCATATTATTCTAAAAATAACACAAAAAATTCAGATATGGAAGATGATGATGTCGATCTTAGGAATTACCCTCCTATATTGAAGAAGCTATCTCCACTACCATTGATGAGTTAATACAAATAAATCTGGAAACAAAATAATACCAACGACAAACACTTATTAGTGCCTCCTTGACCCTTTAAGAACAAGTGTTGTTTATCACATTTTTCAAGAAACACCAAAATCTATTTTTAGAACCTATCCAAAAATTCACAAATTGAATATATATGAGGCTACACAGTATGTCAGAAAACCTGATGAGCATTGAGGACTAATGTAGGAATATAAGAGGTTAAACCCCTATAATTACACCATTTTTGTTATAGTAGTCGACAGGTTGATCAAATCCAACATTTACCTAGAATTGAAACACCAATGATGGATTTATAGCATCATACATATCATGAAAAAGAAAGATAATATTTGGGTATTCATTAATTCAGGAGACATTAATTTGTATTTCAAAAATGTAATTTCCCATTTCTGTACACAAAACTATTGACCAATGAAACTACAAGATTCTAGGAAATTTCCATTATGGATGAGTATTCAGAGTATAATCAAACAATGATGGCCCCTGATGATGAAGATTCAATGAACTTCATAGCGGGTCAGGGGTTCTTATACTCTCATGTAATTCCATTTGGAATAAATAACACTACCTCTACATATCAATGTTCCATGAATCATTTAATTAAGCCATTATTGGGAAAGATAGATGAATATTATGTCAACAAGAAGGTCTTAAAATACTAATAGTGATGTAATCACTTCATGGATCTTAAAACAACCTTCAATATGTTGTTTCAACACAATATGAAGATGATAACATTAAAATGAAACTTTGATGTAACATTAGTTATGTTACGTGGATTTGTGGTATTCCACTGCAACATTGAGTTTGAACCAAAGGAGGCTCGTGCTATCTTTAATATTTCACCCCCATAAATCTGAAAGAATTAAAGGTGTTCCAAAGGGAACCCATCCTACATTCAGTGATTAATTTGCAACCTAGAAAAAAAAAGATATCCCCTACACCGGGATGATAAAGAAGAGAATATGCTATCTATGTGATGATGACTGTTAGAAATACACTAAAATTATCAAGTAGTACCTATAGTACCAACCAGTTTTGATGCCTCTTATAGAAGGGATGCCACTCATCATGTATCTGACCTCTATGAAATTCTTGATGGGAACCCTCCTGTCACAGAAAAAAATTGGGGTGAGAGATTGGTCCTTACTACCTCAGCTGAATAATTCTAGGCACTGATACCCGATACTCTGATGTCATGAAAACATCCTTTCACTCATACTTACAGTGAAAAAACTTAGGGATTACTTACAACACCAAGAATTCCATCTGGTCTCTCATATTTATCTTCTCAAGAATATCCTTGTACACTATTTGTTAAATTGGATATAGGACCAATGGGTTGTCATTCTACAACAATAATCCAATCAATTTGTATCACAAAAATCAGTGAAAGAGAAATTCTGGATTATTTACTCCTAGATTATCCTACCCTGGAAAATACACAAGTTGAAACCGATATTCCAGTTTAAGAAGTCTCTTATTCCCATGACACTCCCAAGACATAGGAGATATATTTTGATGGTTCCTCCTAGCGTCTTATTGAAAAAAATGATTGAAACCCCAAAGCTCGATTTTGTTGGATTAGGGGATTTATTTATCTCTATAGGAAAATAATGTTTTCTTTACTCTTTATAACTATTCTAGGGCTTCATAAATAATGAGGTAGAGTACCAAGACCTCATTCTTGGGTTGGAACCGGCCCTATAGCTACAAATAGACTACCTAAATATCAAAAGGGATTTAGAACTAGTGATAATGTAGATCAATGGAAAATATTATATAAAGAAGGTAAAAATGGCCCCTCTCACTGAAATTGGTAGGGGACTGAAGGTAGAGTTACCTTTTGATCACACGTTGCATCATGTTCCCCAATCACATAATGATCAGAAAGGCATATTGGACAATAAAGCCACCATCCTTGACGACCATAATGAGGTGGAATTGATATTTCATATCACACATCAAAGAATAGTCTCTTTAATCATAATATGTGATATGGAAGAAAACAATCAGTTCAACAGCATTGTAGATCATGAGGATCCAATAACCACCCATGGATGGATGGATCCTATAATCGGTTATCATCAAAATGGGATTATCCCAAAATATGAATCTATAAGGGAACATGTTTATCAATGTGAGGTGGATTTTAACATGGGGGTGGCCCAATAGAAAAATGACCGCTAAAAATGAGGCTTTGACAGAATGTTCCGTAGGTGAATAGTAGAATGAGAGATTCTCACCCTCATAGAAGAAGTCCATACAGGTTCATGATGTGCTTATCAATCTAGGATCAGGATTTCCCAACAAATCAAGAGGTTGAGATATTAATAGAAATCCATGATATAGGACTCTATTAAATTTTCCATGAAATGTGATGCATTCCAAATCCATTCAAACTTGCTTGATCATCCCCTAGAATGTTTTTCATATATCTAAATATTCATGGACATTTTCCATTCTTGGAATAGATGTTGTGGGGCCATATCCCAAGATACAACTAAGATGTTCCTTTATATCCTTAATTATATTGAATTCATTTCCAATTTGGGTAATTAAATTCACCTCAATCATGTAATGATTAAGAACAGCATCTAATTCGTAATGTCCCATATCATTATCACGTTTCAGGTCCCTCACTCAATGTTTATGGTTTACATAACCAAATTCTATTTTATAGAGTTTAGGAAACTGTATTAGGAGTACAATATTAAGCCCAATAACTAATCTCACTATCATGTAGTGGAAAATGGATAGAAAAAGGCATTCAATAAGACTGCCAAATTTACAATAAAATATTGTTAAGAAGGATAGGAAGTCATGGGCGGTCAATCTCCTCCATGCATTATGGGATTACCATACCACCACAAATACTTCAACATAATAAACACTATACTAATTAGTGTACGAGAAAGAATAACTATTTCCCATATATTTAAATATGACATATCTCCAAAAACCAATTTGTGGAAAACTCGTAAATTATAAGAAATCTTAGAAAATACTATATGAATTAGATACACATGATGATAACAGGTTGCATACTTCATAAAACCTTGATTTTCATCAGAATCAGATGGGATGATCATTTAATAATAATTTTTTCCTCCATTAATTCCTCCAAGGAAAATTAGTGCTGGTGCCCTGAACCCTAATGATACCACAAATGAAACCTTCGAAGTTGGAACCCAAATGGGAATGACCTTAAATAAAATATAACTTCTATAATAATAGAGTTTACTCATTCGAAAAAATGTACAGGGAGTGTATTAACCCCCCCCCCCCACACACACAAGTGATGTTTCTTAAGAAATATTTCATAATGATTTCATACCATGAGAATCTAATTCAGTGTATGTCCCTCCAATTCTTCCAGGTTACATGATGTTAAAGTGTAAAAGATATTTGTTGTTACATGATGCTAAATTGTTTTGATTTTTTCATGGTTATATGATGTTAAAATGTAAAAGATAATCTTTACCACAAGACTTTAAATAGTTTGAATAATTCCTAATAGCACAACATTAAACTTCATTGTATCCCACGTCCTTACCTAATGAAATTAAACTACATTGTCTACATCCTATATACATGATGATAAAATGCATGGTTTATCAAGAACTACATATGGATTGATTCCTTTTATTGAATAAAATAATCTGACACCTAAACATGTTGTTATGGGACTTTCCACAGTCTTCAATTTAATTCATGATGGGAGATCCTTATCCTTACCAGATGATGTAAAACAACATGAATGATGTCCTTTCCTTTTGAAATTAAACTGTAAGTTTTTTCTAGAACTATGTATGGCTTGATTCTCATTTTAAATGAGACACATGGAGGATCCTTGATTATATATCTTGGTGCATCCACCATATGATGAAATATACCCCTCTCCTATCTATAATTAAATCTTCATAGTGACATAAACCATAGTCATTCCTTGTTTCTCAAACCAAGCATAGTCCCCGTGGTTATAGGAATTTCCAAAAGGCCTTCTCTATAGAAAAAAGGTATATATTATTTGACATACTCATCATGGTCCTCGGTGAAGGACCATAAAAGTCATAACATGAGTCCTCACCACATGATGTTAAACTACTTGGTTGATATACCGTATGTGATATTAAACTAAAAATTTCTATGGACCTCACCTGAGAAGACCACTATTTCTCATTTTGGTATTCTACCACAGTAGCATTAAATAACTATGTTTGTCTTGATTCCTAGAATCAAATGTTCCATAGTGATTCCAAACTCATTAATCTCAGGTCTAATCACAAAAAATATAACCCCCCTCTATATATAAGGGCAGTCTTGAGTATGATGTTCATTCTCTTTGAATTTTGTACAGCTTGAGTCTCATTTTCATGAGGCACATAGTGATTCCTGCATTTCCACCGTTGGGCCTAGAAATAATAATTTTGTTCTTTTATGTCACATCATCTTCATCCTCACCACATGACATTAAGTTGCATGGGATTTCAATAACAACACATGGATTGATTTTTAATTTTGTAATATATGTAGTGACGCATGTATTTCTATGAATGGGTCCATCCAAACTTATCCTATTCTTGTTATGATTCCCACATCATTTCTTTTAGAAGTTATAATACACGATTACTAAGAAAAATGTGCAGCATGATACCTATTATCATAGGTTACATAGTGACATCCATACCTCCATGCTTAGGACTACCATCAATAATCAATAGAAATAATTACCACCTCTATGCATTGGATAGACCTTTATTGTGTTTCCCATTCAATATCTACATGTTTCTTGATTCCTTCCATCACTGGATACAGAGTGACGTCCAGATCCCCAATCATTGGCCCAACTATGAAAAACAAATTCACCATAAAATTCATAGTGGACTAGGTAATTCAAGGTCACCCTACCTATATATTATTCAGATCTATGTAGGGATTTCCAATGAATATAATACGTCTCATAAAATATTTTCATGTAGGTTCCCACATCCTTACCACATAACCTTAAAATGAATGTATGTACGTTCATACTGAATGATGTTAAAGTATAAATATTTACATCCATTCTACATGAAATTAAGCATCATAGAAGTATTTCTTTACAATTTAAAATTAAACTACAATGTAAAAATTCTTGTCACATGAAATTAAAACTACACAATAAAACAATGCTTAATGGTTGATAATGAAATGCATAGAGCATGTGCTTACTACAAGATGTTAAACTTCATAGAAAACAACCCCACTACATGATGATAAACTGTGTAGGATGTAACTGATTTTTTATCCCTACCAGGGTCCAGAAGAGTCATATCACCTATAAACTAGAGTATGGGGTGCCTACATCATCTTCCAAATCCTCTCATTACATAATCCACACTTAATGCCTCATGTGATTCATGTTTCTGAAAACCATCCTTTGACCTTGGAAAAGATACTTGAATTTGAGATACCCTTTTTATGACTATGAACCTATGCCTATGTCTCCTGTGTAAGAACCTATGGTCATCAACCAAATTCATCACACTACAAAAAGGATATTCTAATCCTTATAAGACATGAAATTAAAATGGATGAAATAAAAACATCAGTGAGATATAAACTACTCCCAGTATGATTGTAGAATTATCATTACTCATGACCCAAGTATCTTGATCCACGATTTACACCATTTTAATCTCCTATGTGATAGAATTTTGGGGTAATCTTAACCATTTTTATTCTTATATGGATATTATGTATCATCCTCTAAATTAGGTCCATTTTCATCAGGATCTTAGACTTCAAGCACATTGATCAAATCCATACAACCTTAAACTATATCCCATAATGGTATAAATCAGTAGAATTAAAACTTTTATAGAAAGATGAACAAAAATTTTCATGTTAAAAACCCACAAAGGGTGGATTAAAAAAATTCATGTTTTCACTCCCTAAACTCTTCATCGACAACATTTGGGAAGAAATTAGGGTGTAAATAAATAGGTAACAAATCTCATAGGGTATACCATGTATCCCTAGTTAAATCTAAGCTATGATCATTGTAACATTTGGTTCAATAAATAGTTTGAGTAATGATTTGTCAAATTTCCTTTCCATGAAAATATTTTAGCTAGGTGGTGACCCAAGATTTAGGGTTCTTGAACCCTTTTTGGATATTACACTTTAAAAACTTCACACTTAATGACTTGCGGTGCCTTAGATCACCATAATCTTTCTATGGACCTTTAAAAGGATACCTAGCTCTAATGAACCAGTATGTGACTATGCATGTTTGCCCACAGATCATGAATATGTGTAAATGGTTGTCAATGAAATTATCTACCCCTGAAAAATGGATTTCTAATACTTATATTCCTCGGCATCGTCATGGTAGAAATTAAAACCTCAATGTGATCTGAACTAGTCTAGTTATGACTGGCTTATCTCAGCCTCCTGACCCCAGCACATCGAACCTTGACTAAAAAACATTTTACCAAACAATATGAGCAGATTTTACATCCTTGATGTTACATAACCATATTTTGTACCATTTCTCAAGTCCAAAATGTGACACTCAATACCCGATCCTTTTATCACCCACACCTCATTATTCGAAACCATGGGGATAGGGCCTAAGCTTCACAATCAAGAGTTGAACTTTCCTAGGATCCCAAAATGCTTTCTAGATGGATTTATTCCCAGTATCAACCTAATAATCTTGATGTTTGAGTCTTAAAAAATCTTTCATGAACCTCCAAATGGAGTGAATATCTTCTTTTTATTGACCCTGACACCAACACATAAGGTCTGTGACCCACTAACTAATGTCATAACCTCCAATCTAGAAAGGATCTTGAAACTTTATGGGCCATGTAAACACCATGGAGAAACATGGAATCTCAAACTATCATGGGAAATAATTAGTATGTCTTACCCAAGTCATATTCATATAATCAAACTTTATGGTTATAACTTACGTCACAAAAATTTCAACTAACTAGAATGACCTAACATTCCTATTATTTCCCCCTCATACTATCATTACCTCTATAAATATACCATAACCCAATGAAATGATACCTAGATTAAGGATACCCTTTGGTTTACTATGTTTACATAACAATTGCTCCTATACATGCACCTATGGTCATCAACCAAATTTTTCACTCTTTGAAAAGGGATTTATGATCTATTCTCCATTGGAAACACCATGATGTAACTAAGAAGCTCAATGGTTTTTGTGTAATTCCTTGCATGTTTATATCATATTCCATAATCATCAATTAATTCAGAGCTAAATTACATTAAACAAGATAAATACCATGTACGAGCTAAAAGAACCTATAATAGAGGAATATCAAGTCCAATATTAAAAACTCTAACTAAAATGATATCATGTTCGAGCAAAAATATCTTAAAACTAGAATAATACTAGGACCGAGAAAAAAATCCTAAAATAAATCAATAGTAGGTCTGTGCTAAATGACCATCAACTAAATCAATATCAGGTCTAAGATAAAATACCATAAACTAAAGTGATATCAGGTCCCTGCTAAAACACCCAAAACTGAAGCAATATCAATTCTGAGAAAAATGTCCCTAATATAAAACAATACCATGTCTGAGCTAAAATACCCTAAACAATTGCAATATATTTCTAAAAATTAAAGTCCCTAAAATATAGAAAAATCAAAATTTATCCTGTAAGAAACTATAAATACTACCATAAGGCCTTATATGAAATCAAGATATCCTCAACAAATCTATCATCTTCAGAAAATGAAAGAGGTTCATACCTTATGAACATGTATCCTAACCTATTACACATCTAAATATCACATAGTCTTATGATAGCTAGAGTAGATATATCAATGAATATTCTTGTGTTATTGGGAATTCATTAGAATTTTTCAAGTGGAATTTTTTAGAATATCAACATTCACATCCATGAATTGTTTTTCATGATACTATGAAAATGATGGGTTACATTGATGAATAAAATATAATTGGATTAACGAAATGTTTTGAAAAATGTTAATAAAAGGTAAATGAACAACATCATATAGTGTTTAGGAAGTCTATTCATGGATATCACACAAAAAGACGAATCTTCATATACAAGAGTCTCTCATATTAATACATGGGCCTATAAAAATTTGGAATAATAAGAATCCATAAAAGAATGTTTTCATAGGATTCCTTGAGTTTAGAAAATCTATTCTCTTGAGAGGAAATGGAGTGGCATAGATTATCAACAGATTTAGTCTCTTCATACGCAACCTACAACAACTCATCTACTCTAGAAACACATAAATCCTATTTTTATCCTCTATATTTAGGAGCTCCAGATATTCTAATATGGTCTTCCCTAATGTCAGATGTAAATATTGGAACATTGATAATTTTTCTGGGATACTTATAATTTCAAATTAAAGATAGCTGATTTCATACTAAAGATGGTTGGTTTGAATCTTCCTGGCATTAACTATGATCTATTGATTAGTTTCCTCCACTACAAGATAAGATGCTTCAAATTCATCTTCAACCAAGATATTCTTCACTAAAGAGGATTCCTCAGTATCTACTACCATCAAATAAAGGTACCTATTTAATACCCTCATAGAGATCACCTTGGTCAACCAAGATTGAAAGGAGGAATTGTCAAAACCCTTTTATCAAAGTGTGGGAATCATAAATTGAGGATGACCCAATTGGTCCATTAGCATGTCCAAACTGGTTTCTAATGCGGAAATCTAGACCTACGTCCACGTATTTCATTAAATTGAGTGATAAAGTGATGTGGACCTAGAACCTTTTTCTATATTTAATTGGTGAATGTGAATATATTCTAGGAGTATGTCACTCAGTGTAATAGTTGTGCTCATAGTCTTTAATGATGAAGAAAGAAAACCACCCTCAATATTAATTGATCCAGTCAAATTAACCCCCATGTAATATGTGAATATAGCCTCTGAACAATGGTTTTAGGATGATGTAGAAAGGGGGACAAGACCTTGTTAATCACAGGGTAAATTATACAACATCACTAGGAAATCATCTGGTATTAATGAGGTTACAAACATACCTTTGTCAATCACATCACAGGAAACATCCACTGCCCCGACCCCATCCTCAAGTGAGGAGGAAACACCATATAGTGATGAGAATATTTTTGGAACCTTTTGTTATTTTCTTGAAAATGTTCTTCATTCACCCTTTTTAATGACTGTAGTGAAAACATATTAAGATATATGTCACACATTGAAATATTTTCCCATCATGAACATGTGTTCACCTACTCAAAAACCTTCTTCAAAAATGGATAATGTATTATCAGAATGGAAACCTATGTCAGTATTCTCCAAAGTGCATCCACCTATGCTGGATCAAAAGGTACGATCAAAAAAATTTATATAGTAGGAAACAGACAGGATTGAAACATCACCTTTTCCACCAATTCTAGTTGATGGGATGGTCCATGAAGGGAAGGGTCTTCCAAAGAAAAAAACACATTGCCACATCCATGGAATCATATAAAAGGTCATCTATAAAATCTAGGTGGGGAGAAATAAATTTTTTGGATTATCATAATGTGTATCAAGAATAGTCAATGATAACAGAAGTGTGAAATAACACACATACATGAGGATTTTGGAGGAGCATGACATAAAAATTCAAGTCTCTTTAATTTATTCTTCTTACCTTTAGTTGAAGGCTATAAAAAAGGTGAGTATGCGGAAAATTTTTCTTTTGAAGAAACAATCACCAACCTTATTTGAGAATATCAACTCAGGGACTCCTCATCATCAATTCCCCAATCACTGCCAAATTCATCTCCCATGACCGTACCATGGGGAGAATACTCAGGGGATGGAATTGCCGAATGATCATCGAAATACTCCCTTTATTTAAACATACAATAGATGTTAATATAGTTTCAATGGAACTATGAAACCTTAAAAAATAGCCATAATCCTAGGATCACAACTTTTTCAGTGACTGGATAACCCTATTTGTCTCTCGCAATTTAAATCATTCCTCAGAAAACCATTTGGTGGACTAGTGGATAATAAAATATATATCCCTTAATTCTCACAAAATACACATCATGTTCTCAAAGAAATGACTTTACCTACTAATTATTTTTTTAATGTTGAAACCAATAGGGGAAATGATATAAGAAAATCCTTCAAAAGTTCCTCTTCTTGGAACAATATACCCCAGAGCTCGGCTTCAGAGTTATGCACCTACCAAGATACACATTTACAAATTTTTAAGGGAAACAATAACTCTTGTGTTTTCTATTATTATGAAAATACAATTTTAGTACTTGTGTTAGTTGGTGATTATTCTAGAAAGGGTAGCCATCTGACTAATTAACCAAGTGATTATAGGGCCATTGTCCCTCTATGAGCCAGTTGATTTATTGGTCAATGGATGTTCTATAAGGAGAGTTGTTGGGTGGAATTGAAAAACAATGTGGATAATTTAACTATAGGATATGAGATAATAAAATCCTCATAATAACCGTGCAATAAATCAATCATGACATTACTATGAGGATGGTTTATCTTATAAAATTTCTCCTCCCTAGTTAACTTCACCTACAATTGGAGTGATACCATCAGATTCTCCTCAGATCAAATATGAAATGAGAGTGGAAATATTGATTGGACACATGTTAATTGGTAGATAAACCGGCATGGTGTATACAATTCTCAAATAAGTTCTCCATCAATACAGCTGGAATGAACTCCTTCGCAAAGTGACATCACATGTACATGTGTGTCCATACTAGCATAACTGGTGTAAAATATTTCACCTGTCAGTTCCAGAACATATGGAATGAAGGTGAAATTATCATACCAGATTATATAATCCCTAACACCCATGTTTTTCAGAATAATGGTTCAAACAAATCATTTTTTCATAGAAGTTATTGTATGATGCAGACATTGGGGAAAACTTGAATGTTCAAATATTCATAATAATCATGTGATCCCTTATCCAACCCCATAATAATTAAAATTTTCCCATGATCCTATATGGTTCCATTCTCTTATAAATATGATGAAAAGTTGAAAGAGTGTGTCCAACTCAAGCACGGCTAGCCCAATTCGCTACCCCTACCGTAGAGGTCCCCATCATGAATGTTGAAACTATACCTCCACATTTTTCATTCATGGGAAGTTAGTACCCACATATGTACATGTGCAGGAAAAAAACTACTTGAACAGCCTAGTAACTAATAGTGACAACTTCCCATCACTATTCTCTAAATTTCCTTCATCAACCAACGACCAATAAGTGTTTAGTGCACCATGAGAGTCCTTCATAATCCAAAATTTCACCTTCTTAACTTTAGTCTCAAATTTGGTCTTCTTGATAAATAATTATGCCCATGTCTTGAATATAATATCCTCTCGAGGATATAACACCATTAGAGGTTCTTTTTCATCCAGATTTGTCATCTACTGAGATTGAGTGGGATCCATTGTTATGTTATCCAAAGTAGAAAGTAGTGGAAAGAAATCTCCATATATCCCACTGAATAAAGGTTCTCCACTGATCTTCTCCACATACGAAAAGTGGATTCCCACCTCACTATGAATGGGGTTAATATTGTTTGTGTTCAGGACCCAATGACTAAACATCTCTATCCTTAGGCTCTTGTTGTAGTAGGAATATGTCTATAATAACCAAACAGCCTCATAAATTATAATTTTCTTCAATTCCTCAGTTAACTTGGAGGAAATGTATTTCACCTAGAAGGTCCTTCCCTAGTTTTTACTATAGCGACCTCCAAATTGTAAATCCCAATTGGTAACCGACCGAAATTTCTAACAGGAAGTGTATTTATTCTTTTTTTAGAAATATCTAAGAACTAAATCATTGGGTTTAGGGTTTCCTCATCAGAGTATATTGGAATTAATGCCATTATATTACCCTATTAATATTATATTGGGAGAAAATGTATCACCATGGAGTGATCTATTCTTGGAGGGTGTTGTCAGTCATCTAGATCTTATAAGATGGTGTGAATGATGGCTTCATTTGGGGAACGAGAGCATCATTAGTAAAACCAATCCCATATAGTGGAAAGTAGTCTCAAAGGGGAAAGTATTAGAATATTAATCTAATCAAAATTATCAGAATCATTTGGTTTGACTGTATGGAATGGTAGATGTTTTGATCCACACTCTACACTATAGCATTACGACGTGCTATATCTACCTTTGACCCCTTCACCAAAAGCATTCAAGATGTTTTATAGGAATCATAATCCATCAGATTATAGGTATGTTGTGTATTTAAGACACATAAAATAAAATATTTTCAGAGGAGAGACCTAAACAAGTAGCATCATGTCCACCAATTTATTCAGAAATCCGTGAATCACATAAGGATTTCATGATTTTCCAAACATTCTAAGGTATCATTGGTTGCATAATCCCATAGGTCATCTCAAAATCTAGTGAACCCTTGTAGACTTGTGATTTCGGGACATGGAAATGGATATGTGAATCTCATTATAACCAATTGATCATATGATCGAGTTATAATAACCCATGTAACCTTCAAAATAATTTCAAACCTCATGGATTATGTTCAAAAAAATTACAAAAATATTGTTTTAGGTTGGTTTTAATAGGAACCTGATCAAGAGAGAAATTGTGGAAAAGTCCTCCAAGAAGCATGGTTCGCCATAGGAACTCGCGTTAGGATTTTACAGTGCAATATTACTATGAGGGAGTGTGATAACAGTAAGGTGGTGGAACTATGAATGATGAGTATCCAATAAAATTAATGGATCTCCTCCACTTATATATATGAAATTTTGTAGAATTCCTAGTGTTTCATAACATTCCAAGAATTTTCCAAACACTTATTTGTGACAACACCAGAGATTCATGGGGGAATTTACATTCTTTAAACCAAGCCCTTATCCCCATGGAAATCTCTCTAGAGGGGTTGGGTGGTGGGGGAATTCATTAACACCTACCAAATGAGCATTGATAAAATCACAAAGTATGAAATACCAATATATTGGTATTATTCTCTACATAAAATAAAAATAACATGATAGAGGGTAAAGATCATAGGTTTTGTGAGCCTCTGAGGGATTTTTGATCATGTGAAAATCATAAGGTCATGTAAATAAACTATGTGCATGGAATATCCTATGAAGGATCCCAAAAATACCCTTCATACATCCCTTTTGATCTCATAAAAGTACCTCAAACAACTAGTGGTCACATGTGAGATGATGGATGAGTTCCCTAAGGTCGTGTGGCCTATCAACCAACTAGAACCCAGAAATGTATCGAAAAACCCACTTAAAATGGGAGGAAAGTATCTAAATGGATGATACCCCTTGCCACTATAAAAAACATGTGATGGATAACCAATGAGAAGAATATTTTTCCTTGACAACATTCAATAAAACACTTAAGATTCACAAACCTTTGTAAAATACAATAAATGAAATAAAAGGGGAGGAGGCTGGAGCCACTCATTGTCTTAAAAATCAAACGACACACCCATGATGATCCTAAATACATCATGAGACTCTAGAGACATGTCTGACTCATCTAATAAAAAATCAGTGACATGAAATCCTTATCATGCGAGAATCCTCAACTATGTCTATGTGACCTCAATGTTCCCCTTTACCTCCCCAAGGAAAAACAGATGAATTTTTACTTCAGATGCTCACTCATCTCCATAGGAATATTATTGGTCATGAAAGTCAACATAGAGAGGTATAATATTGTTTAGTGACAATACTCAAGAACACTCTAAAACTCCCAGGATATTGTAACATAATCAATGGAAATAAAAGAGAGAGTAGGTATAATTCTATTGCTATTAGAAAACACTCGCGACATGCGAAGGTTGTATGTATCATGGCCTCTGAAGACCCCATGACATGCTGTCCTGATCTCATGAAGGCCCCCTAACAAGCCATCCTTGTCTCTTAAAAATTCCCAAACAACTCACCCAAGATCATGAAAAGGCCTTTAAAAGGTTCCCAATCTTCGAATTCCCATGGACATGTCTATATGAAGATATGAAAGTCCATCATCATGCCCACTAGAGTCAACAAGTCCTTGTTAATTGGAAATAATAAAATAATTTTGGAATTTATGGGATGGACTCACAGTCATTGAAAATTAGGAAACTCCTCATATTGATCCATGACAAAGACTCAAAAAACACAAGAATCTAATGCCCTACGCTAGCTACAGACTAGATTCACATGATAAACACTACACAACATAGAAAATTCTTCAGGGTGGATATTTCTATAAATCAAACATACCAGTATAAAAAAGCATCAATACATACCTGAATGAATAAGACAATACTTTAGATAACAATTTTTCCCTTTTTCAACCATTGCTATAGATAATTTCTTGGAGCAGCTAATATTGCGACTAAATTTATTTCATTGGGTAATATACCATAAAATAGTTGGGGAAATAATGCATCATGCATAAATCAATTCTTGTGATCAACCATAGATCATGTGAAGGTATTCTGACATGACAGGTGAAGAAAACATTCACATATTTTAGATCGCATGAGATATAAAATAAATAGACACCAAATAAATCTAAAGAATTCACAATATAAAGATGTGAAAAATTATTAAATTTTGAAGAATTAAGAAATAATTATGATCCTTGTCCCCTATGAACATCACATGAACCATCAATGACAGGAAAAAACACCATGAGATGTCACCCTGATGCCATGAAACTCCTCTAGTATAATATTTGGTTCATGTAAATTCATTTGTAATTGTAGAAGAAAGTCACATGGTACCAATTGGAAGGCCACCATATTCTTGTAAAACCCTCTATGTTCACTATCCAAACCTTGTGATGTCCTTTAGACATATTTCCTTATTCATATAATGGTACCATCTCATATTAGTTGAGTCTTGCAGAATCCCAAGGGAAAGTCAACCATCTCTCATGATCCCCTATTATAAATCCATCTAGGATTCATGATTCCCTCTATACCTACCATCCATGACCTGAGAGACCCTCCAAAACATGTCAAATTTACTCTTGGGATGCCATCAATGTCGTTCATCTGGCTCTTGTGACAAAAAATAAACAAGTCAACTGGATCATGTGAAAAAAATTTAGATATGAAATCAAAATTTCATGAAGTCCCCTAGACAATTAAACTATATATTTTAATTTTCTATGAACATGTCATGAAGACACTCTTTGATATGTTGACCAGGCAATCAAATCATATCAAGAGAACAATAAATGCATGTCAAGAAGCATGATGTCCAGGTAAACAGGGCATCATAGGATGTAATAACTTTATTTCATTTTCATTTTCTATGTCCCAAACATAAGGGGAATGATATTGTGAGATCCTTGATCAGGGGAATAATATGACATTTCACATATATAAGGGAAATCCCACTATGTAATCCCCTATTAAGTGAAATATCAGAACTCTAATTCCTTCCATAACGAAGACATGCAAGATACCTCCCCAAGGCCAAATATTCATATTAACCACCTAGAGTGTTATCCTAATACATAAGTCCATTATCCATAAGCATTGAGGCTAATAACTTTCCATCACTTGTTTCCCACATCAAGTATAGCTCATGTATGTGGTGAGAGTATCAATGATCATACCATTTTTATCGCAAGCCTCTATCCAATAAAGTTTAACATTTGTTTGTACTCCCTAATCACTAATGTGTAATGTCAGTGTGTAAGTCCCAATATATCAAAATATGAGAACTCTGATTCCTGCAATAAGCAGGGTGATTAGGAAACCTTTCCAAGGTCGAAGATCAAATAAACATCGAATACATTAAACTACAAGGACATTTATTGCATCCATAAACATGATATGTAGGATGTGTTTTTGATTCCCAAGCCCAAAATATATCATTTGATGGGAATCGACATTAGTTTAATACCCATCATGTCTTAGAAATTTCAACCATTAGGACCCAATCATTCCCATGGGATAGTCACTCTACCTCATCCATTAGTAGAATGAGAAACCGATTGTACTATGACAAATGTGATTCATTCCATAAAATGGATACATATGAGGCCTCCGCAAGGCCTTCACTCCATATTATACTTCCCAAGGGTTTTCCCAGAACATGAGTCTTGCATCCATATGTAATGAGGTTGACCATTTTATTTCCCTTGTTTTTCACATCCATCATAGCTCACATGGGCTAAGGGAGCTGCAATGAATACCTTATTAGAATTAGTAATATCGACTGACTAGGTAAATCATAGTATGTAATCCTAGATGAGTTTCTTGATATAAAACCCCCCAAACATATAGTCACCTACCTTGGGTATAGTTCCAAGGGTTTGATCAAACTATTATAACTCAGAATCTTACCATTTCCCAGATACATAGGATGTATCCTTGGGAAACAAGATTAAACACTGGGTGGCTCAGTTCTTCTGCATACACCCACTCTATATGATGCTAAACTATAAGGGTTTAACAAAATATATGGATTTTGAATCCTATAATAACCTGGATGAGTAGGATTTCTCAAAATGTCTCAATACTCTCCTTGTGACATTAATAGCCTCTTAGCATGTCATCAAATTCCTATGTACATGGTTATATGGATTCAGAAAATAAGCATCTTCCCATTACAAAAAAATGGATGAAAAACATAGGATACATACACAAGGATTCACTAATGAGATCCCATTTCCATTTTTCATAAATGATATCCCTTTTTTATATAAATATAATTAACCTAGAATCATTTTTAGAGTAACTAGTCTAGTATCGAGATTAGTAAGTGATTTGTTAAAACATATTATATCTTTAAGAGAGTCCTGGAGTATGAAAAAAATCCCCTAAAAAAGGATTCTATGAACCAAACTTCCCATCCTATATACCAATGTGATTACAAAAGATTCATTTGGTCTGAATCCCCAATAGACTACCTGTATTTGGAAAGTCAATCTGTACCCATTTATAGAAGTGTGAGTTTTTGGGATTTTCCATTAAGAATCAAAATGGTGACATTATGTTAGTGATTATTAAAGAAATTACCCCCACCCACATTGTCATAAATCAGGCCAAATATGACCCATATTAGTGAGGGTTGCAATGAATGTCTCTTCCCCATCGAAATAGAGTTGTTAAAAGAGGGTTAGTTGTGAGTTTAACATATGGGTGTTTGACTTGTGGAATATTTTAACATGCTAAGTGAGTATTATATAAGAACATTTCATTCACATGTTCATAGGATAGTTTTTTAAACTAGAATAAAAGTTGATCTCAATTATTTTCTAGTGCTATTAAGAAGTGGGTATATGTTACATTAATGAAGACCATGATATTATTATTTAATGTTATTAATTCCTACAAAATGCTCACTCAGATGGGATTAATATTATTGAATTATCATGGAATTATAATGATGATGCATTTGAAGATTAATTTATATTCCTTGTTTAGAAAAAATCCCAGGGGTATATTTTTTAGACCATGTGACATTTTAGTATATTTTTAAATGTTGATGTTATTATGAATTTTTTTTTCAACATTAGAATCATTTTTCATATTATGATTAGATAAAAAAGGATTCATAATGAGTTTTTCTGTTGAAATAAAGTTGGGATCAACTATTCTTCAAATTTAAGGATTTGTAACTAGTCATAATCGAGTATTACAGTTAGAGATGTGTTCGGTCATTCAGATCAATGTTTAGAGTATTATCTCAAATGATTATCAGGGATAAGAATCCTTATGGTGGGGAGTTTATAAAAACATTTGATTGTATGGCTCATTAGTTTTAGGGTAGGTTTTTGTAATCTCTAAAGAAGGGATAGATTTTTAGAAGAGATATTCAGATCAATAATCCAATGTTTGGCAAACCCATTGTGGTAATTTTATATTTTTTTGTGTGTTTTGAAATTCTAGGGATTATATAAGGGTCATATGGGTGGTGAGATGGCTACATTATGTATAATATCCATTGGGTACCTGATTTTGGTGCATATAGTACCCAATGAGACTCCAAAAGGAATGGTTCATCTATGAGGGATAATGGGTACCTGGTGTCTCCAAACTGGACACCCAATAGGATGTGAAGGTATTTTTTAAAATGGTTATGACCATCATTTTATGGTCCCCCATTCTTCCACTCTATTTCCACTCCAGAAAATGTATTTTAGAATTCCTATGTATCTTTTTCTCTCTCCTCGGGATCCATTTCTTACCACTTTAATTAAAGGTCAATTAGAGATTATTTTGACACATTATTTCTAGGTAAACTCCCCACTCATCCCTTCTCTCTTATTGGATTCCCATCTAGATTTGGTTAATTTTATCTATGTATTTTATGATGATTTCATTGGATCACAGTGTAATCATCCAAATATGATGTGTCTTTTTTATGGGGTGGATTAAGGAAATATAAAGATGTGGAATTCCACATGTTACTCACTATTTCATTATGGGCTTGTCACCTTGTGTAATTTTCTAGGGTTTCCAGAAAATTATTCTGAAATTGGCCATCAAATGAAAGTTGTATTTTGGGGATTTTTTCATAGGAGTGTTGGAAGCATTCCATAACTTTTTTGTGTGATATATCTTGAGGATTTAACCAAAATATGGAACTCCATAAGATTTTTATAATTATTCCTCATTTAATTAATTTTTTGAAAATTATTTTTAAAATTTATAATTATTTGTTGGAGTTTTGTGTCATGGGACCGACTATAGTAAATGATATTTCTTTGTATGAACTATATTTAAGGGCATGTGAGCATGGATTGGTCGGTAACTCTATTTTACTTGTATATGGTTCCTTTAATAATTAACTATATGTGTTTACACAAGTTCATTCCATGCATATACCTTGGATTTGGGTTCATAAAATATGTGAATGGATCAGGTGAGTCTCGATATGTGCTATAGAATAGGGATAAGAAAGTTTTTATAAGTTGAATGTGCCACACATGTGTTGGGATTTAATATATTCAAACAAATTTTTCTTCTAATGGGTATGGTATTATGAATTGATTAAGGGTACCCAAAGTGGTAAATGTATTTTATGTAAATTTTTAATGGCTCATGTTTATCCAGATTGAGTTAGTATGTGACCTTTTCGGTCGTGGTGACCTTGGAAAGATTCCTTGATTAGTCCTCAACCTTGTAAATTTTATAGTAAATTAATTTGTGATATAATGGTACTTTTGAACTCCTTTGGGGGGAGGGGAATTATGAATATGAAAATTAATCTAGTATCCACAATATGATTTTGGGATTATGGTAAATTTATTTACATGTCTCGAATGAGGGTAATCACTCTTTGGGAATACATAGTGGAATTCAATGGTTATAAAGTGAGTTATGGGTCCTTATTTGGTATGTGTATCCAAATTGAGTGGAATGAGAATTTAATATTGGTATTAAAAACTAGAAGTAATCCATGTTAGGAATGGATTGTGTTAAGAGGGTTATGCCTATGGGTAGATTGCATGGGTTTTGGTTATAAAAGGAGTGGAATCTATGCCTAAGAATCATGGAAAAGGGACTAATAATCTGGTGAATAAAATTTTGGTGCGGTTGGGTACTAAATATGATATAGGTATTCCATGAGATCATATGAGGTATTTCATGGGCTAAGTCATATGATTAGTGTTTCAGTATGTCCATGTACAACCAATCAACTAAGATGATGAGTCGGGTATGACATAAGGGCATGAAATAGATTTGAGGAACATGTATAGATGCTTTGGATAATGTGATATAGATAATTAGAGGATTAATTTGAGGTGATGTGGAATGGGTGAACTATACTTTAGTGAAGGATAGATAGGGATCCAAATGTATCTATGAGATATTATGGTCTTATTTTACATATTTTTTGTGATAAACTGACCATATTGACCTTGATACTAATGATATTGTCATCATACCTGAAGTTTTATAATGGTGTATCATGATGATATTTTGATCATACCCCAAGTGAGATGGGGTGAAATGGTAATCTTAACTATTTAATAACCTTATAATATTTTTTTTTGATTTCATTGATCTCATAATTGGGTGTTTACCCTATGATATAAATACAATGAGATTTCAAAAATAATGACTTTTACAAAGAAATATTAATATTTATTGATTGATTATTAATTATTCCACATATATAAATACTGATAAATCCTGATATGATCCTATGATTAAAATTATAAGTCCAAATTTGATTATTTAATGGAGGGTTTAAACTATGATGTGTATAAAAATTGTTCAGGTTTTGGTTCTAGAGGAAAATAATTAAATGTTTTTTTAAATGAAATTAAAATAATTAAAATAATTTATATTAATTTATTATAAATTTTATTTCCCCATACCCATTTTTTCTCATTTTATGAGAGAGAAGTATAGGTTCTGCTTGAATGATATTCGAGCTATGTGAGAGACATGAGGTAAAAGTGATATGGATATCATCTAGGAGCTTGATTAGATTTAGACCATGATGAGATGACAATAAAACGAGGGTTCAATCCTAAAGTATTATAAATGATCTACAAGGTAAGAGATTAAATAGAATTGTCACCATATTCCATTGAATTTCCCTTTTATTTTTTTAGTTTACAATTTTCTTTATTGTAGATTTCCCGATGGGCATTTTATATTTCTAGGGGGTTTGATGTTAAGGAATTTTAGCTATTATTTATGTTTGAATGGTCTAAATTGTTTTTTGGAAAAAGGGTCCATGTTCCGCATAGGAGAAGAAGAATAAAAAATAAATAAAAATTATGTATTATTGGGGAACAACAGGTGATATACTATGTAATGGTATCCATGGATACCCTTACATATTGAATCACCTATGCATGAGGGTAACCGGTTTTACCCTTACATAAGGAATAAACCATATATACAGGTAACTAGGTTTATCCATACATTCCTCATCACTCCAACAATTCCCCATTATACCAATGCCCATATCCCAATGGTTTCAAAAAACCATTGGGATAGGGTACCCTATCCCAAAAATTTACAAAAAACCATTGGGAATGTGTAAATTATGTTATGTTTTCCAAATGGTTTTAAAAACTATTGGGATAGTGTACATGGAGTAATTTTTTTCAAATGGTTTTATAAAACCATTAGGAAAAGAATGAATACACTAATGGTTTTTTTCCATTGTTATAGAGACTTTATCCCAATAGTTTTTCAAAAAAAAAATTGGAATTATTTCCCCCAAATATAGTGTTGAGCCCCCTCCCCATTCGATTATAGATATTATAGTTTTTTTCAAGCACCAACGGTGCACTCTCCCATATTGAAACCACTATCTTCCAAAACCCGATCCATCATGGTTCTAAATTTGATTAATCAACTTCAAATCAGTTTCATCCATTTCCTACAAAATTGATCTTCAAATTAGTGAGTTCAGTTTTTCCATTTATCATTTCTGTACATGACATATGGTAATATATTAATGTTTAATTCATTACACACCTTGTTTTAATTTCTAAAATATCTTTATCTTTTTTTGGTTTCTTCTACTAAATATTTTATTTAGAGGGAGATTCAAAAAAATTGTTCTTAAACCGACATATATATTCAAAGGGGATTAATTCTTGTATTAGTGGGGTTATACTTTATTATCTAACCTTTTTTTATCTTTTAACATTTTATATCCCTTTAATTGATACAATTTAATATCTTAGTTTTGTTTTTACCTTGTTTTTTTATTCATGATAGCCATAGTTTATTGTTTTCTCAATATGGTTAATTATTTCATATAGGGAAGAAATTGAGTTGTGTTGTTAACATGCTCTATCAACATAATATTATATTATTTTAATTTAAAACTATTTGTAATTATTTGTTTTATATTTTGATTATTTCATGGGGGGATTTGTTGCACCCTCAATCATGTTTTGAAATGATCCAAAAGTGGGAGGTTGTTTGAGAGATTTTTATTTCTTAGTTTTGATATATTTCAATCCACTAATTTTATGTGTTATTATATTTATATTTTCATCTATATTATTTTTCTATTATATTATATGATATGAATTATTATACAATATATTGTTACATATGTTATACTTCTAGATCAGAGTCATTGAACTAATTTATTTATCTTTTTTTATTAAATATATAGGGATTCAATACAATAAATATAAATATACTTTGTATTAATATATTCTCTAGGAACAAAAATTTATTTTTTTATTCTATTAATTTTATATTTTAGTTTCTTATTATTCCATTTTAATATAGAAATATTTTTTTGGATCACTTTTTCATTATTTTTAAAACGACAATTAGAATATAATTATTATACCATTTTTTATATGTATAAAAATTAGTATAAGACTAGATGAACTTTGTGTTTTGGTGGTGTCAATCATGATATTATATAAAATTCATGGAATGATTCATGTTCAGCACATGAGATATCACATGGTTGAATTTTTTGGTGTATGTGTGATGGTGTATGTACTAAGAGATCAAGTTAAAGAACAACATTACATATAGGAAAAAACTTTTTAAATGATCTTACATAATGTAATAAATAAAATAGACATCACACCAAAAATAACAAAATAACCTAATTATAAGGATGATAATAATTAATGAAAATTATACCATGTTATAATGATAACACTAACTATGATTCATTTTAGGAAAATATCTCATGTCTAATGTACTCTATTATCTTAACACACATAGTGAAGTAAACCAACACTATGATGGTTTGTATATGCACAAAACATAGATACTCTAGTGAATAAAACATCTAAAACACAAATACCAAAGAATTCATGATGAGGATATACCTTAAAGACAAAATAGATCATATGATGTTTTTTTGGAGATTTCATAATGAAGATATGTGTAAGTCATAGTTTAAGATATACATGACTCCAATGAATATCATATTCCATGAAATAAGAGATGTCCTATGGAATGATATATTGGTATCATATTACCATTTCCAAAGTTGATCACATTGCACAATATAGCCATATCATAATATCATTATATGGTTTAAACATATATTATGACTAACATAGGCATTCGAATATTAAGAGTAAACATTTAGGTAATCATCTGCATGATCTATCATTAATCGTTAACATTTTAGAGATTTATTGATTCTTTTGCATATACAACATGTCTATAGTCATATATACACTAATTTTTTGTAAATCCAATTTATTACACTTATGTCGATACACTGCATATTTATACACATAGATGCTAATTCTATTGTATATAAAACATATGTATACATTTATTACATCTATTTTAATTAGTACTCTGTTATTATATTACACTATTCATGAAATATATAATCCTTTTTTCTATTACAATATCAAAAAGTAATCTGTTTCAATATGAATTATATATTTTCCAATAGTAATCTATGAGAAAATTATCATTCATAATATGATAGTAATTTATTACAATATTCATTAGTACACTATTTTTTTAATATTGAAACGTACAACATAAATTGTGAAATGGTAATATCCTTTTTAGTAAAAAATGTAATAATAACCTCCAATTAGTGTCCAAAATACACTTTTATATAACCACAGAGTTATAACGAAGTGCTCATCCTAAAGAAGGGAATCCCTTGAAAATATTTTCATATATTGGAGTATGGTAAATATAACACATTGGGCTATACGATGAAGTCCCTCAACCCTACAAAAACTCATCTTTTTTAATTTATATCATTTTTGATGAGCCCCAACATTTATCTAGTTCCTGACACCAAGATGGATACCTTTTAAATAACACGCCTTATAAAAAATATCACTGATCACTAATAGTACAATGACACAATTAATTATAAATATATCATTAATTATGAAATACAATGATCTCTATAATTTTGGACATACTTTCAACCATTTTATCAACATTATCTTAGAGAGATCATTCTCTATAGAATGATTTTTCATCTCATCCTCCTTGTTTCAATTCAATATATCAATTTTTTATTTGTATTATTTTGTTATATATATAATATTTTGTTTTCATTCATATTATTACTCTCATATAGAGTAGTGATTCAGTTATGGTTTTATATAAAGTGAAACATCATCATTTACATAAATATATTTTCAATTGAACATTAATGTTATTGAATCTCTTCTAAAAAATTAATTATTTCAATTTTTTATAGAATGGATAGATGTTAGATGTATGAAATTGATTGGATATAAATAAATGTTTTAAAAAAATTGAGATATTTATAGATTTTTCATTTGTCAATGCTTCATATAGTGGTCACATACACTGACCATGTTATAATTGTGTTATAAAACCATGGTTGATTCATAAATAAGTTAGCTACATATAACCAAATATGGTTTTCAAACAAACTATTAAGTGTGGTATCACAATGGGGAGAAAATTGAATCTCAAAATTACAATGATCCAAATGAGAGGATTGGATTTGATAATTTGATATATGATTGGTTACATTTTATTATTCATAATGAGAAGGAATGTAAATTGACTCAAGTGGATTTTGAACTGATCACACGTGATGCGCCCAATGAAAATGATGATGTTGACCAGGTGAAAAAATTGAATGATGCTGTGATGAGTCTTGTATATCAGGAATGTGATAAAATGAAGAAGCTGGAATTTTGAATCCAACTGTTTCATGGGAAAACCATGTATGGGATTTCTAATACTGTCACTGATTACATTCTTAACTTCTTGAAATAATTACTTCCAGATGATGTAGATATTACCTCAAACCATTATATTCCATGGAAGTTAGTTAAAGAAAATGGATTTCAAAATAAAACAAAATTCATGCTTACACAAAATATTATAGATTATTCTAGGAGGAAACTATTTAATGAAATGACTTTATAAAATGTGGACCATCATAATGGAATCTGAAAGCTGATGGAACAATATACTGGGTTCCATAAGAAGTAATTTGTCACTTCTCATTGATCCATAGGCTCTAGAATATCTTCATATCTAATGAAATATCAATAAAAATGTGATGGCATGATACTAAGAGAAAAAATAATAATGATGAGTTAGTTCACACTACAGATGGATTTTCATTGAAGGGATTTGATGCTCGATATCTTAATTTTGTAGCTGGTGTCTATAATGTGAGGATTTGAATTTCATGTGAAGTTTTAAATCCATTATTGATGATTCATATTTTTCACAACACATGGAAGGTTTTTATACAGCTTTATAACCTTCCCCCATGGCTGTGTATAAAAAAAACCTTACACTTTTATGAGTATATTGATATTTGGCCCTTTTGATCTAGGAAATGACATAGATATATACATTAAACCTTTAATACAATAGTTGAAACTTCTTTCAGATGTGGGTGTGCCCACATATGATGCATGTTCAAATGTCATATTTCAGATGTGAACTCCACTTATGTGGGTGATCAATGATTTTACTTCTTATGCAATGATGTTTGGATAGAGCACGAAGGGAACACTTTTATGTCCTATTTTTATGTTGAATAATTGATCCATAATATTGGAATACCATCATAGTTTTAGTTTTATGGGACATTGATGATTATTTCTAATGGACCATCCATATAGAAATAATCATCGAAGACTTAAAAATACCAAAGAGGTCGATGATCTACCTTAGTGTATGTATAGAACTGATGTGATTATTGCATTTAAAGATTTAATTTTTTCTTTTAAGAATTTTCAAATGAGATCTAGAAAGTGGAAGAATGTTTCCAAAAATATCTATTACAATTGGAAGAAGAGGGGTATCTTTTTTGAGTTTTCGTATTAGTCAACCATTATTTTACGTCATTTATTAGATGTAATTCACATTTAAATGAATATATGTGACATTTTTCATTAAATATTTCTAAATTTAAAGGGAAGTGAAAAATAAAATTTATGAACTCAACATGACTTACTGGATTGGGGGATCAGGAGAGAAACACATTCTATGTGTATGAGTGAAAATAAATGGATAGTTCCATGTGATTCTTATTTGATGACACCTATAGAAAAAAATCATTTTCTGGAACTACTATAGACTAATAATTTTCATATTGGCTATTCAATCAATATATCCAAACAGTTCAACAGAAAAGAGTGGAAGATGAAATCATTGAAGATTCATGATTATCACGTCCTTCTGCCTGAGTTGGTTCTAATAGAAATATATCAACTTTTTCAAAATAATGTAATGCTTTCAGTTATTTGGTGGTTCCATTTGTTTTGATATCTTTGTGGTAAGAATTTTTCCATGTCTTTCATTAAAAACATTTTGGCAGAGACAACATTATGTTTTAAATTAATTGGTTACCTGAATATAATGTCTCAAAATCATTTTCCAATCAGATGTTGGTGAAAATGATCCAAATGCAAAAGTGTACTGATAAGAGATAATGAAATAATTAACAAATAAGAGATAAGGTTTTTTACAAGAATCACTAACTCTTTTTATTAACTATTTAGTCCTTAGTGAAAACTGATTACAATACCATGACACACAATTTCGTATTATTTTAAACAATAATAAGAAAAAATTTAATAATATGATCAATGAAATCAATTAATAAGATGAAAAATAACCATTCATAAATCAAAAAATCTTTTATTTTAACCTCAAGTGACTTTAGAACATTGAAAACATGTTATCCCTTCAACATCTCTTCAATTCAATCCAACTAATATCTAATTAGTCTCAAATTAATCCATGATAATTTTTTAAATATATAAACCATGAAAAGACCATTAAGTTTTAGGAATTAATTTCCATAAGAAATAAAGAATAAAATTCTTCTAGTGTATAATTTATATAAACAACATTCCCTAGGATTGAATTTCATTTCTAATAAATCTCCATCACATAGTGAAAATTTCAATGTATTATTGACCCTGTTCAAAATTATTATAACTCTATGTCCCTTAATTTTACATTTTAATGGTTTATTAACCATGGATGCTTGACCCTAGAACCCATGAACCCCCTTCCCCCTCTCATCTATTTTGTTTATTAGGTTTGAAATTAGTTATCCTTTTCTAATTACTTCCAAATTTATTTTCCATTGTAGGATATGATACCTATTGAGGAGATGTGAAGAAAAATGATGAAGGGAAAAAATCACCACATGGATGAGATGGGAATTCCTCCACTAGAGCATGTAATGAGTATTTTATTTCAAATATATATATTTAAATAACATATAATGTCATGTTAATAATTTTATTTTAAAAGTGTTTGCAGGATCCAACACTTAGGCGACAGTAATTTGATTAGTATCCTATTAGGGGTCCTAGTACTATGTCCAGTGGTTCAGGGGGGTGTATGAGAGCTAGGTGATCCAGTCAATGTACCCGATTAAACCATGCCCCTCTTACTGACGTACCACCTATCCCACATTTTAATCTCGATGTGTTTTTAGGGTTATATGAGATATTTAGGCCTCCCATGTTTTCACCACTATTTACATCTGAGCCCCCTCACCCATATTTACAATATCTAATGAGGATTACCACTCCTTATCCATATCATGAATTTGTACACCCATCCATGCCATCTTATTTTACATCCACTTCCTTCTCTGTAGGACTCTATATTCCTTCTTCTTCAACTATTGATCTGACACATCTGTGCCTTCAGAGGACGCACCGGGACCCAATCCACATGTACAGTGTGTTCCTTCAGTTATTTTTGGTTCGAAAAGTGCCCATTGATTGGAATGTCGTAGGTATATTTATAAAACCCTATCAAATTTTTATACCATAATTAATTATCATTATAACATGTATTGATATAATATTTTTCATTCATTCATAATAAGTATATCTACAGACAGGAGGCGGGGGTGGGGGCGTACAAAAAATCATGTGGTGTGGAACCGCCACAAGTAGTTAATGGTGGACTATATAAAGGACAACCGAATGGTCGAAAAAATAGGGTTGTAATGTCAGAGTTTTTTGGCGACATTTTCCAAATACTCTGACATCATTCCTGTCAGCCCTCTCTCATAGAGACAATTTCTAAATGAAGTCAAATATAATTATTTCGCATAAAAATTGGTAAAAAATCTTTTGTATTTAATATAATTTTATTTTTGTATTTATATTAATTAATATTTTGGTTTCATCTTTGGTTTAATTTTCCCGGTGGGGAGGATGCATGACCAACACATCTAAAGTAATTAGTTGAGCTTCAGAGAGACTATAAATAGAAGTTGTATATTTGATGGAATGCTATAGTTTGCATTGAGTTAGAGGCAGTACCTATAATGGATGGTTGTTTAATAGAACAATATTAGTAAATTTTGACTCATTGGATGACTACACAGTTTCAGGTATTAATCTCATTTGAGGGTTTTAAATGTAATTTTTCATGATTTTCATAAAAAATATCTTTTGTATAATTGAATTTTATTTAGTAATCATGGATAAAAAATAAACAAAACAGTGATTCTAATAAATAACTCCACACTTTGGGGTGTAATATGATTTCAAATCATCCGAGGAAGCAGGTACGATAGTATATAATTTTTCATTAGGACTTTCACTTTCAACTATTTCCTCCATAATTTATTAAATTTTTAATTCTTTGATATAATTTTAGTTATGAATTCATTATAGGAAACCTATATTCAATTATGGTTTTATACATTCAATTTCATTGGAGGGGTAGGTATTTAATATTGAAGGATGTGTGCCTCAAGAAAAACTATTTGGCTCGAGTAGAAAGAAAAAAAAACTGTGGTTAATAAACCAACAGGATAGTAGATTGTGAATTTTACATTGTTTATTTCAAAATTTAAAATCTATTCTAAAATATAGTAGTCTATTTAATGTTGTAATAGGATTCTTTGGAGGCCCTTAATGCCCAGGAACCTGACAATTTTGGGCCAAATTATCACTTACATCTGGTGTTGAGTGATGAGCACCTTAGCAGAGTATGATACCAACCTGAGAAGAGTATAACCCCAATGAGGTATTGGACCTCTTCAAGTACCATTTTTAGTACCACCAAGTTGTAAAAGGTTAAATAATAGGTAGAACATGATTAAAAAGGGGGTCACATTGGTGGAAGAACTGGCTGAAAGGGAAAACACTAAGTTTGTGAAATTGATGAAAGTTTTATTTCCATCACTTCTACCAAAGGCCAGTGAGGTTTGATGAATATATGTCATTGATTCAATTATTATATAGTGCACTAGGTGGCAGTTCTAGTGCTGGTCGAGGCGATGTGGTTCTTGGTTATTGGGATGTATATGGTGAGGAAGAGGCCACGAGAAAGGATGATGCTAAGGATGAGGGTGAGGAGGAGGCCAAGGTAGAGGATGAGGGAAAGGTGGAGGCCGGGGATGAGGATGAGGATGTGGAAGGGGATGAGGATAGGGATGAGTATGGGGATGAGGGAAAGGATGATGATGGGGATATGGATGAGTATGAGGATGAGGATGATGATGATAATGAAGATAGTGGTGGTGCTGAGGGGTAGAATGATACATTACATTTTTTGATGATATTACAGATATTTTATGTTTGATGATTTCTTGAGACTGAATATATGCGTGATTAGGTAGGTAACATTATTATTGACTTGGGTAGCCTAAAAACAATAAAGTTTTAATTACAATACCTTTTACTAATTTACTGTCATCAGTTTTGATATTGTAATTAGGGTATTTGAAAATTTATTCAATACCAACATATATTTTTCATTAAAATTTCATTTTTTAGTGAACTTAGTATACATTAGTACCATAGAGGATTCTTTGAGTCTTATATAACTCATAATCTTGGATGAAGTACTTGGGAATATTCGTTGTCATTATACCACTTCTTATTCATCTTTCTCTGATTCATTGTCTTTTTATTATTTACATTATGGGACACCATTTTGGATATACTCTCGTTCATAGATCATGTTGTACATGATACTTTATAAGATATATAATATTTTCATTCACCCTATGTTTTTTGGTATACACACATTATTAATGAATTTTAGAGTATATTATATTTTTTAAATTAGTTTCCTCACCAAACCACTATACATCATCATAATAAATTGATATATATATGGGACCAATGTGATGATATTTATTGAAGAATAGAACACCATGAAGACCATTAAGTTGACAAAAGTGTAGGGTATTTACCATATTCTATGTATCTATGGATGCATGAATCATAACCCTACCCAAAAATTTCCATATTAAGGTACAACATATAGTTGTGATCAATTTGAGGAAACTCATATCATTATTAGTATTTTTTCTGGAAGTGATTTTGATATTCTGATCTATAGGGATTCCAAAGTAGCATCACTATTGAAATTACTAATTATGAAGATATTTTATAATGTGGAAGAATCTATTTATGACTTTATTACATGTAATATCCCAATAAAATTAATAATGAAATTTTTAGAGGATAATTGGATATTAATTCCAATATCCCACTGAGAGAGATTTACATAGATTATCAATGATCACATCATAAAGTCCTTGAGGATTTTTTTATAATGGTGGTGGATCTTGTGTTAAGAATCTCTATAGCCTTGTGGTATAGTATCATTAATGTAATACTATAGAAGGAACTAAAACAAAAAATCACTAATACCCTATTGTCTTTGAATAATATTTCCCCTCTTATCTCCCAATACATGTATGTTCAATCAACATTTAATTTCATCCTTGTATTGTGTATCCTCCACTTCATCCATTTACCCTAAATACCTTGATCACATTCAATATTACTGAAAGTACTTTTTTGTAACCTTTATAACTAATAAGTGGACTCCCCTCCATTAATTAGTGCACCAAAATCTTTCATAATAGGATTCATTCGCACATGGAGTAGAAAAATTTAATACATTCTTTCATTTATTTTGTGATATTTTCTTCTCAAATAAATCACCACACAACCATATAATCCATTTCATGGTCTTTAACAATTACCCCTCTGTTCCCTTCTCCCTACAACCTATCCTCTAAAAACTTCTCCATTAAATCACAACCTCTATATATACTATTCCCATTTAACACATGAATCTAGATCCGCCTTAACCTTACACCACAAAAAAAACATGTAACATTGATTATAGTTTCTTACTTTTACATTTATGTTGAGTTTTATTTTTTTCCAAACATGTATGAATGTGATCAAAAGATAACATTTTTTCAAAAAATGAATATATATCCCACATGTGACTAATGAAATATGAATAAATGTAAATAATAATTGAAATTCAAAAACAATTTGGGTTTAGAATGCTACAATCTCCATGAATTCTTAACTTTCCATGTATACAATACTTGAAATTAAGAAACATTTTGTGTATTCAAGTGTCATGTTATTCTAATGTTGTATTTTTCTATATATTGTATTTACTTTTAAGTGTATTTAATATTCTTCATTTATAAGGTGTTCTATTTTTTTTAGGTTTTATCATTATAACATACTATTATTTCTTTTAAGATGTTTTATAGTAATTTTAGAGGGAAGGCATGCTATTTTGTGCTTCTAAAATTACAGTACTCTTTTACAACAGTTAATAAACCATTTCTATAGATCTGAAAAATGGATATATACAAACAGTTCATGATAAACCATTTTTAAAATAATATAACATCGGATTCTAAACTGTTGGTATATATTTGAAACTGAAAGTGTACTGACAATTATTAAAACCCATGGGTAAATGTCTATACCAATAATTTATAATCCATTAATATAGCTTCGAGGCTCCAATTTTTTTTATCATCGATAAATATCTATTCAAAAAATATTATGAAAACCATTGATATATTGTAATTCCCATTTTCCTACACCGATGGTTATTTAGTAACTATTGGTATAGGGCTATCCCCAAGCCTCAACAACCGATGGATTGGGAAACCATTGGTATAGAGTATACAAATGTTTTCCCATCTTATACCAATTATTTTAAACTTTTGATATATACTTGGTTTCTAGCAGTACATATCCCTAGACAATGTGTAACATGTGTTGCCCTTATAAATGGAATCACACTCTCTATAAGGTTATGGGTTTTAAAAAAAAAACCAAGAAAACTTACTTCACCTAATTTTCATAAGGTATTATTTTGGGGTTTGAATTAAGAATTTAAGGGAGAATAAATAACTAATAATTCTATTTAAATTTTTAGTGAAAGTAATTATAAGATATTTTATGAAAATATTTTAAAATTTATTATTATTTTTTAATTTGATTAGGACCATGAATTGATGAATAAGGATTATTTAGACTTGGAAGATATTACCTATAGATAGTTGAGATAAGGATATAAAGGAATAAATCATAAGAGTTGGGTGGTCCATTGAGCATACCAGCATATTATTTTCACTTGTTTATATATATGACATCTGATTTGAATTGTCTCACCACTATGGTTGATCAACCGCCTTTTGATTAAGTAAATGGATTTACTTAAATGAAATAATTACACTAAATAAATTGTAAATGACCAATAGGGAACCCTGTGAACTTTCTTGATGCCTCTGCTGTTGATGGTCGATGCCATGATTTCAAAGCTACCCTTTAAGATATATGGGCCCAATGTAGTGTAAATATAATGAAAAGTAATTAATAAAAATAATAGCTCTGAGTATAGATGACCTTAGATCACTTGTGTTGGATTGTATGATGAATTATAAATACTGGACCAAAGTAGGCCACATTAGATCATTGAGATTATTTATATCCAGAGGGCTAATGGACTTTTCTATGGGTCTAGAGTTCTTCCCCCATTAAAATGAATGTACCTCAGGCGGGAGACCATTTGAAATTTGGTGAGTTAAATAACTAATTATGTCTTATAAATACTGAGATGAGGATTATCATATCTATCTAGAATGATTCTATTATAGATTCTCTAATATTGATCTTTTTCATGTAATGTGATTTTGATTATATAAGGGTTTTTATTCTATCACAGTGATTAGTGATGACTTGAGTAATTCTATTTATATTAAAGAGATCGTATAGTTTTCCTATGCTCATATAAGACCTAGGGTTCCCTGGTGGTTACTCCAGTGGGATGTATCCCTTGAGAGGGTGAGGTTCTAAAGGTGTATTTTTTATTGTAGTTGTAACCATAGAACATTAGTCGATGATGTTAGTATAATGGCTATGTGGTGGTAGGGATATGTCATGCAGATAAGTGGCTGACCATAGTTATAAGAAATGGTTTGGTAAATGGTCAACCCATGACATTATTATTTCTTGAGCTACACATTTTGGATATTAGTTCCACATTAATTATTATTAAAAATTATTGAAACATCATTGACAGGTTACTATTACCTCATGGTCTTTTATGTGATATTACTCGGTGGATATACGTCAAAAAATACATGAAGAATGGATGCAAGGGATTACCTCAAAAGGATCAAGATCTGCATGAAGATGATGGATGTTAGGGATTATCTCCCAATGATATAATGATTATTGATAATATCATATTACTATGATTTCCTTCCTATGATCTTGATCTGATTGATGATAATATTTTTGAGATTGCCTCCATATTATCTAGCATTGTACCAAATGATTTTATGATATATTCTTATTGTGATTCATAGGATCTGATGTTGTATCTCATGTTGCTGGAAGATATTCATAGTGATTATTATGATCTGATTATTATACATAAAGAGTCTAGTGTTTTATGGATTCAATAGACTACCTCTCTCGGATCCATTTCTATTTTACTATATTTCATTCATACCGATTCATAGGATCTAATTTTTGATTTGATATTACAAAAATCCTAGGGTGATACCTAGGATCTAGTGAGTATTCTTTTTATATAGGATTTCTCATTAGACCCTAGAGAAAGACATATATCACCATGAGGGAATTTGTTATTCATAGTGATACTCCAACAATAGATAAAGTAGGTATAGTTGATCTCAAGTATCATGTTAGAACCTTGGGATATATAGTGGATATTTATTTACATTTACATTTTTTATTTACTATTTTTATCATTCCATTTGAATGTATATTATATTTATTTGTAATTAAAAATACTATGTTTCTGGAACCCTGTTGGGTTGTACTCACACCCTGCATAGGGGGCCATATAACATGGGTATTTTAGAAGCCTTACTATTTTCATGTCTGAGTTAGAAAGAGTCACAATGTTGCTTGATCATGTGAGATATTTTGGATAGAGTATAGAGGATGAGGTTTAAGTATGATGATTACATGAGTTGGGATAATGTCCGTGTAGTTTACTTTTAGTTATTTTTTAGAATTTATATTATCTAGTGTTCCACTTCATTATTTATTTATATGATGCATGTTATTCCATTTTTACTGCAATAACTCTCCTATATATTTCTACATCTTGTAGATAGATTTACTACCTTTTATTTAAGATTGTGGGGGGGCCTTTGGGGCTCCATATTTTAATTTTAAAATGTTTTGGGTTTTTTATTATATGGAAGAGTCATACTAAAATTTCAGTACATTAAAGAATGACCCGTTATCCTTTTATTTTTTTGTAGTCCCCCTTAAAAAAACTTTATTCCCTCACCATGGTTTGATTGTCTCTAATATACAGGTATGTGCAAAATAAGTTAGGTAGAATCCTTTATGGGAGATTTCTATTGGATGTCAAGTTATGGGGAATTAAAAAGTGGTATGAAATCATGTCTTGTGATAAGAAAATTTTGGTTATGGATATATATAGTTGTTCAAGACTCTAAAGGTATTCCATGTGCATGTTTATAAATAATGTCATTCTTTGGTACCCATGCTTCCAAGGGATATCCCGTGTTGGGACTAGGATCTCTAGGATGAGAAATGTGTGGGTTTGGGTATGGAATCCCAATGTGGGGTGGATAAACCTCTGGATGAGTCATAGGGCTCTAATGGGAATGATTGAGTTATACATGAATTATTTTCAACAATAGGATACAAATACATTTTTTTATAATTTTGTGATTTGTATTGATGACAATAGAGTGTTTGAGTATTTATTGTATCAACAAAAATATATATGGTTTTTTTCCATATAACATGGTAGTGTAATTATACTATGTTAGACTACAATATATTTTATTTTGATGATAGTTCATGTGGATCATACTGTGAGACATTTTTTTATGAACAAAACCTTTTGTCCCTTCATCTAAGGGATGTATAACAACCCTTTGTAGGTCAACATATTCATTTGATGCCATAATTATTTTTACAAAAATAAAAAAGTCTTATTATTTAAAGTGTCAACAAAAATATATATGGGTTTCTTATATAGATTCACAATGTAATTCTAATGAACCAAACCATATGACAGTCATAAACTAAATATTGATTTTCATAGAGAGATGATTTTATATATGCATATGTTCTTGGATAAGATCATAATTTTGAAGGAAGTAGTCTTGTATGCTAATTACTAGGGAGAATGTTTTCCCTAGAGGGATGATGACTTTGAATGTGATGCATGATATGTGTATACATACATGTGAGACTTCAGAGTGAGTAGTTTTTCACGTGGTTTATCAGGTGGTATTGATATGGGGATAGGGAGGTGTTTTTTGGGAGTTACAACTTAGGTGAGACATGGGTATGGGATTTGTGGGAGGTCATAGCGATCATGATAGGAGATTTAAGAAATGTTTGAGTTGGGTATTATAATTGAGATGTGTTGGGTTAGTGTAACCCAGGAGAGTGGTTACTGTAGGCTTTTGATTACCTTAGAGATGATATTCATTGTTGGATTCTTTGGGTTATGAGATTTTTTCCCAAAGAGTTAATCATGGTATATGGTATTAGCACGATGATTCCTTTGGCTTCTATGATGACGATCACCTTGAATTATAGTGAAGTATTGTTTTTATGGGTAGGATCTATAGGATAATTAACCCTATAGATTTTATTCATGGTTCCCAATGAGATTATAGATTATTGTCCTAAATAGTTGAGTCTAAGATGGGTAGATCATGTGTAGATTATTCAAATTTTTGAATGAAATCAGGGGGTGGGTAATCATGCATTTTTCCTCAAAATGTGATGGGTTTCTGGATTATTGTAAAAAGGACTAGGGTACATCTAATAAGAAAAGTTTAAAATAAGGGTGTGAATGGTTACTAAATTTGGTGCATGGTTCAACATAAGATAACTTGTGACTCATAATGATTGTGAGTTGTTTTATGTGAATGGGTTCTATTTGAGATAACACATGATCATTTTAAGATGATATGAAGATTATGGAAGAACAAATTGGTCATGAACGATGCCTTCAGAATATATATCATTGAAAAAATGTGTGTGAATCAGGGACTGATGGAATTATTGAAATTATTGTAGGCATACTTTCTGTGGAATTTTGATGAAATTATAAATGTCACTTTATGGTGAGAGGTGAAATAAGAGATGGATACGGGAACTGTGGGATAGGGGACCTGAGGTTTTTCCTTGAAATTGGATTTCTGGATGGTGTGATGACAAGACATGATGAGGTTTTTCATGAGGAGTAGTATAAGGAATCCATTTGGTGTGTAGTACACCATTGACCGTTGGAGGGTGTGACACTATTTATAGATTAAAATATGTTGGATATTGAAGTGCATTGTGTTGCATTTGTTGTCAATGAGACATGTTGTTGTCTTAGAATGAATGGATGTCAAGGAATCAAGATGTGAATGTCAAAGGATGTGATGGTGATGGTGGTGAAGGAGAATGGCCATGATACTAAGAGGCATGCCACTTAGGAGATTCACTAAGTGGCATAGGAGATGTGGTTGAAACATTCTCTAGTAACATCAGACGATTGTTGAACTGATCCTTAAGTTAAAAGAACTTGTATCCTGATGATACAATGTCACAACATTGATTGAAGACCATGCATTGTGCTGACAATGCATGAGGAGAAGCAAGAGATCCATCCACAACTTCTAAGTGGATGAAGTGGATTAAAGGAGTCCATGTACTAACTCTTAGTGCATGTGAATCAGAAGAAGATCCAATTGATCTCTGATTAGATCAATGAAGAATGTTGAAGAACATGTGTGATTCATGAGATTCAGTTGAAGAAGTCCCTCCTAAGTATTGAACACATATGGAAGAGGAGATGAAGAAGATTAAGAAGAAACCGTTTGAAATTCCATTCCTAAGTGATGAATACATGTTAAAGATAATGGAGGAATTTGAAATGAAGATTTTTAAATGAAGAAGAAGAAAGGAAGAAGGAGAAATGAGAAGAAGAAAGGAAGAAGAAGAAATGTAGAAGAAGGATGTTTTAGAGTTGTGGCATTTGGCATATTCACTTGGTTACTTTGTTTTTATACAAAGTCCTAAGTGTTTTTACTAGCAAAAAATAGCCATCAAGGGCCAGCCTTAAGGGTTCAACCCAAGGCACATGTGGGAACCAGTCACCACGCCCAAGGGGATCCCATGGGGCCAGCCCAAGAGAGGCTGGGGCCGTGTATAAGCCCCGAGGCCACGCGGTGATGAAGCCCGCGCAGCGTGGGCGCAGGAGCGCGCCCGAGAGGTGCATAGTGGGCGCCAGGAGCGCGCCCGCAGGAGCAGAGAGTGGGCGCAAGAGCGCGCCCGCAGGGAGAACACGGTGCGGGGCGGCACCGTGGAGGGAGAAGTGCAACTGGGAGTTGAGCGGCAGCGGCATATTGATAAGCCATGTGAAAACCGCGCCCCGTTTCGATGTGGGACGCGGAATTTTCACCCGGGAGCGATCCTGGCCGCACGATCAATCGTGTGCCAGATCTCGGCCGCCCATCTAATCCGCCGCGGCCCATCCTGATCGCGACCGTCCAAATCATCGATCCGACGGCCGTGGCTCGTCTTCCACCTCGAGCTCGAGTCGAAGCCTCCCGCGAGCCGCCGCATGAACCAGAGCCTCCCGAACGACTATTTCGAGCTCCCGACCACCTTTGAAGGAGCCGAAGGCACCCTCGTGCTCGTCTGGACAAACCGAACCCATCCATGCACAAAAAGAGACTTGCATGCAACAAATGAGGAATTTCGGTCGAGGCCGAGGCAAGCAAAGCTGCCGAAGGCCGTGGGGTGTTTATGCGTGCATGTTATGGATCAGAAGAAGGCCGTGCATGCATTCTAAGTCGCATGCACGTAGAGGAAATTAAAGAGGAAGATCCCGTGTGAAACAGAGGAAAGAAAATAAAGATTTGGAAAGTTTTTAAAGATCCGAAGATCTCGGGATTTTGAGATTTTTCACGCGGATTGAACCGCCTCTCCTCTGCCTATATAAATGAGGCCGAGCCCTCGAGAATGCTTGCTGAAAAACTTGAAAGAAGTCCCGTGAGTGTGCCTCTGTGCCTCACGAAGTTTGGAGCCCCGCGCAACCCACTTGCGCGACGAAGCAGTCCGAAGCCACCCTTGGCTTCGTGAGTTCCTTTTGCGCACTCCTTGCGCGAAAGAAGAAGAAGGAGTTCCCTGTGCGTCTTTGTTTTGCGCGACAGGAAGTACCCGAGGCCGCAAGCACCTTGCGCGCCGTCGAGGTTTGTTGAGACCTGCGCGCCTTGTCCTTTGTTGAGGCTTGCGCGGCAGTGTTGAGGAGTAGAGGCCGCGGCTCATACCTTGTGCAGCTGTTGGAGAAGAAGTTGGCCGCGGAGTTGGCCGCGGCTCAAGTAGACCCTTGCGCGACTTCTTTAGTGTTCGGGTGGAATAGTGGAGGAAGGCCGAGCCCTTGCACCCTTTGAGTGCCAAGTGGAGAAGAAGAACCCGAGGCCAAGGCTTTGATCCTTGTGTGAAAAAAGAATAAGAAGAGGCCGTAGCCCTTGTTGGGTGTGCACACTTGAAGATTAAAAGAGAAAGAACAAATTGTGTGTGCAAAGGAAGTGAAAGGCCGTAGCCTTGTGTGGGTGAAGTGAAGATCACACCTCATTTGAGTGTGTGTGTGTGCAAATTGAAGAGGAACACCCTACGGGCATTTATTGTGTGCAAGAAGAGGAAGGTCACTACAAGTGTATGCTAAGTGAGGAATTTGTGTGTGCAAATTAAAGAAGTGGCCGAACCTAGTGTGTCCACTAAAAGTGTATACACATTAGACGAAGAAGAAGGAGTTGACCCACACTAAAGTATAACACACTTTTAGTGTGTGAACAATTTGAATATAGTGTGTGAAGATTGTTGAGAAGGTGTGTGCTATAATTGATTACACCCTTTGTGGGTCTACTGCACCAAGAAGAGGAAAGGAGGAGTGCATGCATGCATGCATGCACGTGCACACGTGAACAAAGCCAAATCAGTGGTGTGCATTTGAGTTGTCCAAGAACAGGACTGAGACTGAGCCAGACTGAAGTTAAAGAGATTGGTTGTCTGAGTTTTCAGTAGATTGAGAAGATCCTGATCATCACAAGTGATCAGAGGTACAGAGCAAGGCCAGCAGTCTTTATCCCAGACTGCTGAAGATACTTGAAGAAAATAAAGTGAAGAAGAGCTACTCGTGTGACTCGAGGAGCCAGGAGAAGACCCTGTGGGACTCAGGGAGAAGAAGTCTTCAGTGGGATTCTAGAGCAGGCCAGTGGGAATCTGGTAACACTGTGTGAAGCAGTATAAAGACCCTCATGTGGGACTCAGGAGAGATACAGTGGGACTCTGTATCGACCATTGTAATTTTAACAGGTTATAATGGAGAATCCATGCTGGGAGAGCATGGCAAGGATGTAGGCCTTTGGTGCCGAACCTTGTAAATCCTTGTGTCCTGTGCCTTTTCATTACTGCATTATTCGGGAAAGGTTGAGAGATACAAGAAGAGTGGATCGAGGCTTTAACCAGCCATAGAGGTTTAATTGATAAGGAATCAATTAGTAAAAAGTTTTAAAGGATCACTGATTCACCCCCTCCCCCTCTCAGTGATTCACACTGATCTGGGCACTTCAATTGGTATCAGAGGGAGGTTCCCTCTAAAAGATCCAAGGGAGTCTACATGAAGTGCAGATTTGAGGAAACGAGCGACCAGCCTCAAATGGAGATATCTACCAAGACCCAGAAAAATAGAAAGAAGAAACAGGCCAAGAAGATGAAGAAAGCCTGTCCTAGCTGTGATGAAGTTGAAATAATGAATGATCTTCAGAGTGCACTCAAATATCTTCGAAGACAGTTCCCATGGAAGTGGCAAAGTGTATAGCTACAGGCATCCATGATCTTCATGAAGAAAAATCACAGTTAGAAGAAGAAGCCAATGCAATGGAAGATCAGTTGGCAAAAAGGGTTGGCATATCCAACACTCTCAGAAAGCTAGTGAAAGCCAAAGATGAAACAATTTCCCTTTGCAATGAAATGTATGAAGACACTGCTGAAGAATTGCAAAGAAGACTTTCTGAGAAAGAAATATTTATGATAATGATCAAAGGAGTTTTCCATGCACTGGAAAAGAGGCACAAAGTTTCAATGAATGTCAGAGATGCTCAACTTGAAGAAAAAGTCAAAAGGGTGAAGGAGCTTGACAACACATTGCATGAAATAAAGAAGGTGCATGATGACCAGATGGAACAGCTGAAACAGAATTGGGAAGCTAGGCTAAGATTCGTTGAGGATGAGAAGAACTCCCTCAACATGAAGTGCTTAGAACTGGAGGTGATATTGAAAAATCAGCAATCACCCAAAGCCAAAACCTCCCAGTCAGCTGTTAGAAGAAATGTTGCCACTCAAGTATGCATTGAGAAGGATGATTCTAAAAGAATGACATCCTCTAGTGAAAGTGCAACAACTTCTAAAACGAAGGTACCATCCATCCCATCTTGTACTGATGTTTCTAATAGTGTTTTTACTCAAAGTGCAGGATGGAAGAATAATTCCAAACAAATATGGATGAAGACAGTAAAGAAGCAAAGCTCTCCGGAAACAGCACAACAGGTCAAGAAAAGTACCCTACAATCAGAAGGACTGAAGAGGTCAAGATTCGTGGGACAATGCTGGTGTTGTAACAAGTATGGGCATTGTGCAAAGGATTGTTGGTACAATCCACTGAATGTCAAAGCACAAAGGAAGCCCATGCCAAGGGGGAGCAAGCCAGAAGAAAAGAAGCAGCATCCACAGGTCCAGAGACATCTGTTTACTGCTAACAGATTTGGATTGCTTGACAACATCTGGGATGTTTGAAAAAGTGGTCAAAATGATACATGTCAATCTCCAACTGTATCCAGAGCTCAAAAGAAGAAAAGATCACAGAACCTGGCTCAGAAAGAATCCTTGGGAAGCAAGAAGAAAGTGGAAGATGCTCCCAAGAAGATTATGAAAAATGAAGAGAAGACCTTGGAGTCTAAGTCCAAGAAGGGTGAGTCATCCAGTAGGACCACCAAGAAGACATGCTTCTACTGTGGAAAGAAAGGTCATACCATGGATCTTTGCAAACAATCCATGGAAATCAATAGAAGCCAACTGAACTCAAACAGACAATCAATCCAGAAGAAGCAGAAGGGATTGATTGAAAACAAGTTGCCAAAGAGAGGTAGCTTGAAAGCATCAAAGGAACCATATGAAACTACCAGAACTGAGGCCACACTTTCAAGTGACTTACTAGTCATATGGCCAAATCAGTTGCAACTTGCCAAAGATCTGCAGAGAGCTGAAGATGAAGTTCTGGCAATTGCTAAGGCAAAAAGGAAACAAAAGATTTCACATGAAAATGTATTGAGATCCACACCAGCACAATCATCAATGAAGATCAAATGTTCAAGTGTGAAGACTGGTGAAAATGGGACATCTCGGTTGAGAGAATCTTCTCAACCTTGTTGTTCACATTGATGAACCAAGGAGGTTCCATCTTATTCCCTTATACGTTGGTATTTACATGTGCTAACAATGCAGGGAATTGAAGATGATGATCATTCTCAACTGGAGGATGGTTTGGAAAGAATCTTGTGCACCCCTTGAGGGGGAGCCAATCTGGAGAAGATGATATTTTGGGATTTAACATCATCTTGAGAAAAGTGAAGGTAATCCAATCATACTTTCATCCCTTGTTTCTTAATTGAGTTTATCTTGTCAATTAAGGGGGAGTATGGATTGAAGACAAATGGATGAAAGGGGGAGCTTTATCTTTTCACCTGAACTTTCTAATGAGTTTTGTGAAGCATGTGCAGGATTTAGCAAATTCATTGTTATATCTGAAAAATTTCAAGCCCCTAAGCATGATCTCACATGTGTAGAGAATTGTGGACAGCATTGAGTTCCTTGGTTACATCACTCTTGTTTTCTACACAGGGTTAGCCCAAGTAGACTTAGAGTTGATTTACTAAAGGTTCTTTGCTAAAGAAGAACATGTGGCATCATCCCTCTCTTAGTGATTTTCAAGAAGATGCTATTCAAAGGGAGGAAGATTTTTGTGAAAGAGAACCACACCACACCTTTGCATTTGATTGCCAATAAGGGGGAGAAATATTGGCACACATATTGACCCATTCATATGTGCTGAAGTGGTGTATTGACAACAAATACAAAGGGGGAGATTGAAGTGCATTGTGTTGCATTTGTTGTCAATGAGACATGTTGTTGTCTTAGAATGAATGGATGTCAAGGAATCAAGATGTGAATGTCAAAGGATGTGATGGTGATGGTGGTGAAGGAGAATGGCCATGATACTAAGAGGCATGTCACTTAGGAGATTCACTAAGTGGCATAGGAGATGTGGTTGAAACATTCTCTAGTAACATCAGACGATTGTTGAACTGATCCTTAAGTTCAACGAACTTGTATCCTGATGATACAATGTCACAACATTGATTGAAGACCATGCATTGTGCTGACAATGCATGAGGAGAAGCAAGAGATCCATCCACAACTTCTAAGTGGATGAAGTGGATTAAAGGAGTCCATGTACTAACTCTTAGTTCATGTGAATCAGAAGAAGATCCAATTGATCTCTGATTAGATCAATGAAGAATGTTGAAGAACATGTGTGATTCATGAGATTCAGTTGAAGAAGTCCCTCCTAAGTATTGAACACATATGGAAGAGGAGATGAAGAAGATTAAGAAGAAACCGTTTGAAATTCCATTCCTAAGTGATGAATACATGTTAAAGATAATGGAGGAATTTCAAATGAAGATTTTTAAATGAAGAAGAAGAAAGGAAGAAGGAGAAATGAGAAGAAGAAAGGATGAAGAAGAAATGTAGAAGAAGGATGTTTTAGAGTTGTGGCATTTGGCATATTCACTTGGTTACTTTGTTTTCATACAAAGTCCTAAGTGTTTTTACTAGCAAAAAATATCCATCAAGGGCCAGCCTTAAGGGTTCAACCCAAGGCACATGTGGGAACCAGTCACCACGCCCAAGGGGATCCCATGGGGCCAGCCCAAGAGAGGTCGGGGCCGTGTATAAGCCCCGAGGCCACGCGGTGATGAAGCCCGCGCAGCGTGGGCGCAGGAGTGCGCCCGAGAGGTGCATAGTGGGCTCCAGGAGCGCGCCCGCAGGAGCAGAGAGTGGGCGCAAGAGCGCGCCCGCAGGGAGAACACGGTGCGGGGCGGCACCGTGGAGGGAGAAGTGCAACTGGGAGTTGAGCGGCAGCGGCATATTGATAAGCCGTGTGAAAACCGCGCCCCGTTTCGATGTGGGACGCGGAATTTTCACCCGGAAGCGATCCTGGCCGCACGATCAATCGCGCGCCAGATCTCGGCCGCCCATCTAATCCGCCGCGGCCCATCCTGATCGCGACCGTCCAAATCATCGATCCGACGGCCGTGGATCGTCTTCCACCTCGAGCTCGAGTCGAAGCCTCCCGGGAGCCGCCGCATGAACCAGAGCCTCCCGAACGACTATATTGAGCTCCCGACCACCTTTGAAGGAGCCGAAGGCACCCTCGTGCTCGTCTGGACAAACCGAACCCATCCATGCACAAAAAGAGACTTGCATGCAACAAATGAGGAATTTCGGTCGAGGCCGAGGCAAGCAAAGCTGCCGAAGGCCGTGGGGTGTTTATGCGTGCATGTTATGGATCAGAAGAAGGTCGTGCATGCGTTCTAAGTCGCATGCACGTAGAGGAAATTAAAGAGGAAGATCCCGCGTGAAACAGAGGAAAGAAAATAAAGATTTGGAAAGTTTTTAAAGATCCGAAGATCTCGGGATTTTGAGATTTATCACGCGGATTGAACCGCCTCTCCTCTGCCTATATAAATGAGGCCGAGCCCTCGAGAATGCTTGCTGAAAAACTTGAAAGAAGTCCCGTGAGTGTGCCTCTGTGCCTCACGAAGTTTGGAGCCCCGCGCAACCTACTTGCGCGACGAAGCAGTCCGAAGCCACCCTTGGCTTCGTGAGTTCCTTTTGCGCACTCCTTGCGCGAAAGCAGAAGAAGGAGTTCCCTGCGCGTCTTTGTTTTGCGCGACAGGAAGTACCCGAGGCCGCAAGCACCTTGCGCGCCCTCGAGGTTTGTTGAGACCTGCGCGCCTTGTCCTTTGTTGAGGCTTGCGCGGCAGTGTTGAGGAGTAGAGGTCGCGGCTCATACCTTGTGCAGCTGTTGGAGAAGAAGTTGGCCGCGGAGTTGGCCGCGGCTCAAGTAGACCCTTGCGCGACTTCTTTAGTGTTCGGGTGGAATAGTGGAGGAAGGCCGAGCCCTTGCACCCTTTGAGTGCCAAGTGGAGAAGAAGAACCCGAGGCCAAGGCTTTGAGCCTTGTGTGCAAAAAGAATAAGAAGAGGCCGTAGCCCTTGTTGGGTGTGCACACTTGAAGATTAAAAGAGAAAGAACAAATTGTGTGTGCAAAGGAAGTGAAAGGCCGTAGCCTTGTGTGGGTGAAGTGAAGATCACACCTCATTTGAGTGTGTGTGTGTGCAAATTGAAGAGGAACACCCTACGGGCATTTATTGTGTGCAAGAAGAGGAAGGTCACTACAAGTGTATGCTAAGTGAGGAATTTGTGTGTGCAAATTAAAGAAGTGGCCGAACCTAGTGTGTCCACTAAAAGTGTATACACATTAGAAGAAGAAGAAGGAGTTGACCCACACTAAAGTATAACACACTTTTAGTGTGTGAACAATTTGAATATAGTGTGTGAAGATTGTGGAGAAGGTGTGTGCTATAATTGATTACACCCTTTGTGGGTCTACTGCACCAAGAAGAGGAAAGGAGGAGTGCATGCATGCATGCATGCACGTGCACACGTGAACAAAGCCAAATCAGTGGTGTGCATTTGAGTTGTCCAAGACCAGGACTGAGACTGAGCCAGACTGAAGTTAAAGAGATTGGTTGTCTGAGTTTTCAGTAGATTGAGAAGATCCTGATCATCACAAGTGATCAGAGGTACAGAGCAAGGCCAGCAGTCTTTATCCCAGACTGCTGAAGATACTTGAAGAACTTAAAGTGAAGAAGAGCTACTCGTGTGACTCGAGGAGCCAGGAGAAGACCCTGTGGGACTCAGGGAGAAGAAGTCTTCAGTGGGATTCTGGAGCAGGCCAGTGGGACTCTGGTAACACTGTGTGAAGCAGTATAAAGACCCTCCTGTGGGACTCAGGAGAGATACAGTGGGACTCTGTATCGACCATTGTAATTTTAACAGGTTATAATGGAGAATCCATGCTGGGAGAGCATGGCAAGGATGTAGGCCTTTGGTGCCGAACCTTGTAAATCCTTGTGTCCTGTGCCTTTTCATTACTGCATTATTCGGGAAAGGTTGAGAGATACAAGAAGAGTGGATCGAGGCTTTAACCAGCCATAGAGGTTTAATTGATAAGGAATCAATTAGTAAAAAGTTTTAAAGGATCACTGATTCACCCCCTCCCCCTCTCAGTGATTCACACTGATCTGGGAACTTCAGATATAAATGGAAATTTTCTCAAGGAGATGGGAATGGGAAATTATTTTTTCTATATTTTCATTCAAATATGAGTGGGATGACCATATACAGTCATTACATTAGTTAATGTATTAAGCATGGGCTTTGAAAATGAGAGATTTTTTATTAGGGGAGAGTTAATAAGGATCCTATCTTGGTAGGATCATTGAATCAGAAGTTGAGGTATGGAACTCATGTTGGATGGTTAATGGTATTGATGAAACTATCAATTGGATAGTCATAGTGGTGGTTAAGTCTACTGTGTAGATAGATCAGGATTTAAATTGGTTCATTAGTTAATACTATATTTTATACCTGGATGAAATATTGCACAGTCTCCATGCCCTATCATTAGACTCGAGATGGATTTGAAATGATCTAATGGGGAGTTAGATCAAAGATTTTCTAGTTCACCATGTTAGTACACAAGATCCTGTGTGGTTGGTAATGTCATCAAAATTATATTACTATGAGTGTAGATTTTGACTTTGGTGTGGGAATTGGGTGATGGATGTATTTCTATGAGGATTTGGAGCATCAATATTATTATATGTGACATATTATTGGTGGATAAAGTTGAGAATCAAAGTTGAGGTTGAATAGAGAAAAATAAACCAGTTTTCTAATATGAAATTTTGTGTGGTGAGGTGAAAAATACACCAAGTGGGTCATTAGACCAATGAAAATATGTTTTAAAATATGATTCTAATGACATTGATCACCAAGGCTGGAAATTGGACCTTGCGAGACATGTCTCATGGTATAGAGCACCATAATCCTATTGATGGACTGATTGATAACACCATTGTATCTCATTATAAGTTGGTGTGGGAAAGATCTGTCATGATGATTCAATAGTGGTAATGAGTGGGTGGATCATATTCTGATAAATATTATACCCCATGTTTAGATAAGTTCAATAGAATATTGTTCAATATTTTAGGGAATAACGCAATGATTTGGCTAGTAATTGATGACCTAAATAAGTTGGGGATATCTGTTGAAAGGACAACAAAGATTATTTAGGATAAAAAGTGTTATATTTGAGTGATTGTAATACCCTGTGAATTTATATGTCATGAAAATGAGGGTAAATTTTAATTTTGTGTCTCAGATTCTTGTGGCGTGTGAAATGGGAATTTCTCTTAGTGAAACAAAATAGAATATTTTTCTAATGAATATATTGAAATGAAAATGGGTTTCTTACCCAAGGGATGAAATTTGGAGAGATTCTAAGACTATTTACCTTTATGGAAAATTATTAATTTTTATTGCTTTAACATTAATTATTCCACATAAATAAACATTTATTTCTCCTAAATTTATATTTTTTTTTTAAATTCATACTTTGTGGTTGAGTCTAGATTGGGGTTTTTACCTATGTTGGTTTTAAACCCCATTGGGGGTCTTGCTCCTGAGGTTAATTTTTACATTGGGGTTTGAATTAAATTAATATAATGAAATGAAATGAATTTGATATATTTTATTTTTTGTTTACAATTCCCCATTATATTTGTAGTGCCTCAATCTGGATTGACCAATGAGAGGGGGGACAATGGATTTCTATTTAAATATTATCTCTTTTTAATTCAACCACTTGAACTTTTTATTGTTCTATAACCACTCAATGATTTCTCACAGTCTCACTTCATATGAAAAAATAATAATAGAGGGAATAATTCAATATATTTTTAGGGTTCAGTAGAAATAATTAATCCTCGTCATGTTTGTTATTATACATTACATAGATTCTCCAATATAATATAAAAATCAATTAAAATAGTAAATCCAAAGTCACATTGTATCTCTCATAAGTCTACATAGTATGATCGTTATTCTACATCCCACAATGTCACTGGGATCCACACTGACCTACTCCAGAATCCACACTAGAGACTTCTCCTCTTGAATCAGTCAAGAGACTTCATTCTTCCACCAAAAAATGATATGATTCCTCCATTCATAAAGTATTGATCTAATATAGGTTTATATATTTATCTCACTCCATGATCTTGTTGGATCACCATTCCCTATGTACACTTCAAGAACATTTGTAGTTTGCCGGTCTTGCACAAATATCACTGAACACATGTATCTTTTTAGTTTCCTTAGTGAGACAATGCTTGTGAAATTATTCCATCTATCTAATGAGGTATTTAACTCATAAATATGTTCACAAGTGATACACAAACTTCATTTTTATTTAAAAATGTTGTTACTTGAACAATATCAGTACATTACAAAATCACATATAAGCTCTTCTGTTATTCCAATCAACTTCAGTGCCAAGTATTCTTCTCACTATTAATTAAAATCGTAGAACAATTTCCATAATAATTATTCATGTATAACATAATCCATTTGTAATCCCTCAAACCTATGAATTTTTTATTTATTATTTTATTTAAAAACTTACATTTTATTTATTTCATTTGGATAAATTGATCAAGTGGATATTTAATTTTTTATGAATTCATTCACATATTCATGCATGCGTTCTTCTTTTTCAAAATTCATTCACGTGTGCCTATAAGCATACATGGGTTTTTTGAACTATTTTTATACTTCAAAACATCACCATTTCATGTGAAGAACGTGATATTTCCCTGTATATGTGAACTGTTCACTACCTTCACATACCCATGGGTCACTCTCTAGTTCTCATTCCAGCACATTGTTCTGATGAAATACTAGAAATTCCCATTGGAGATACACCTCCTTCCACTGAGTGAATGAATCTAGTAATATCACAACCTTATTCATGTGACCATGTATAGTTCACATGATCCATTATCCCTTTGTGACATTACCTTCAAGTAAATGATTCAAAAAACAATCGGTGTAGTTTGTGGGCTCTTCGCAACTACATTCAGGTAGATAAGAGCTATGTTGCAGGACACATTCACATGAAATAGGTTGTAACCAATGGTTCCCTCATGAGAAAAAAGGTATTTCCAGGTGATCACTATCACGTGATAAGATGTTTGTCCACAGCTCCATCTCTTATCCTTCACATAACTGGAGTGGTTCATGAGAAACTCATTTTCATGTTTTGATCATTTGAGGAAAAACTACCTTCATGTGAATATATAATGTTGATTCTTGGTTTTTATAATATATATATATATCATTATCTCAATATTTCATTGACATGAATAGTCATACAAGCCTTGGTTTATATATGAAGTGATAATATGATCTTTATGGCATGTTTTACTCATTAAACACTTGAGGTTATTGGTGTATCATCGATATTTCAAATGTATGGAAGTCAAGGACTCCTCATTAAATTCAAAATAGATCATGAAATTAACATGACCACTTAACATGATTAATTTATTTATCATGTGATGCCTCAATGGACTTCTTACGATTCCAGGATTATTTTTTATGTTCCCTATTGTGATTCTTCTTGATAGCTCAGTAGACATCATCCTAAAAACTAATTTGATAATAAAATATGGGAACTTATTATGAACAAAGTTACATTCCTTTTTTATGTGACTCTATCCAAAGATCACAAAATTGTTTCACGTAATCTTAAGATCATCACATGATGCTATGTATGATAATATTTCATTCATGTGATGAACTCATGCAATGTTGCCTATTTATGTGACAAATTCTATTCTTTTAATTATTCCATGCATGATTTTTTTTAATATAATGAATTCATTTTGATCAGCCAACCCTCATTACTTTATGTTTGATAAATGTGTATTGTCATTGGTCTTCTTTCATGGGTGTAGAATCCACATAAAGAGATAGGACAGAAAGGGAAAATTTAAAAATTTGGTGTAGGAATCTATAGAATGCTTGAACTAATACGATCGAATGACCAACATTTTATCCATTTTTTAATGATAGAGGTACAATATATGGTCACACACTTTTCCAAAAAAAAATTATCCAATTGGTATAGGATTTTATTATTAATAATCATATGTTGAATATCCTTGAAGATGGAGATGGGGATCAATACCCCTTACACATTCATAGACCATGGACAATGGTCCTTCGAGATGATAGAACAACCTATATTCCATCTATAAATGATCTATGAGGGTCTTATACATGGGACTGCCAACATGATGTAGGAAATATTCATCCTCCACAACCCATTGGCTGGAGTGGGATGTTCCCTTGGGCATGATTAACTTATGGATACCACATTGGTGAGGTGGATCTTGGATTAGTATAAATATTGGTTTGGTCCCACATTTTATAAAGACAAATAGAAATCCAAATTTAATCCTTATAAATCTGATAATAATATTACAATCCATCAAATTCTATTATTCAAATATTCAAGAAAACTAATATATACAATAGCCATCAGATTATTAACTTTGAAAAACAATTTCAATCAAATTAATATTTTCATGGTCTTCATCTGCAAGAAATTCCTCAGTAAATAATATTCATATTGCATGGATTTAATTTAACTTCCACTTGAATATTGAAATTTTATATACCCTCACCTCCTCATCCTAAGGAAATAATAGATATTTCATGGTCCTATTCTTCTCCAAAAATTTATTAAACAAAATTACATCCTTAACATGTATTTTTGACATTAAAATCATTCCAAAAATCATAACATTTTTATATATGTAAAATTTTTCAAGCATGAAATCCAATGTCAAAACATAAATCCCTAACAATTTCCTCAATATCACCACTTCATTCACAAACACATATACTACTTATTGACAATAAATGAATCATATAACCAATATTATCCTACTTTTTTCTTTCTTTTTCAAAAAAAAACATATATTTCATGATTATATGTGATGAAATCCTTCCCCCCCTTATATGAAATAATGCGAAAATGGTTAGTGGGATCCTCTAATCTTTTTTTATTTTCAATTTCTCATCCATTTGAATTTTTTTCAATGATAAATTCAAAGAGTGGAATGATACCACATGGTTCGCTATGAAAGGATCCTTTAATTAATCAACTCTAAGACTATTTGGGTTAAATTAGTGTAGAAAATAAGAAAGATATGACCAATGTCTTCTATGTTTCCCAAAACATACCATCACCAAATGTATTGGTAGAATTTTTCCATTACAGGGATCCCCCTAGTGGGAAACAATAATAAACATATTCATGATGGTGAGCCTATTAGAGAATTTATCTCAAGATATTATACTTTTAGAACACATTAAAATGTAATTATTTATGTGGATGTTGAATTTTGATAACATCCACACTTCATTACTTTCCAAAATATGAAAATACTCATTGAATCCAATGTTCTCCCATATGAGACCATAATACACCACTAATATCATACATTAATAGAACACATACATACAAAAAATATAGAAGGGAATAAGCTCATGTTACTTATTTTCATTGTGAATAAAAATGATGAGAAGGGATTATCATACAAGTTTCTCCACTTTCCCCATTATTTCTCATTTGACACCAAATTTTAATATCTCATTTATCCTTTGGTAACATTAACCTTATCAGTTGTAATACACAATTTTTAGATATTTATTCTATATTTAACCATAAAATCATAAAAATATCTGGATGAAAGCATCATTCTTTTCAAGGAATCTTCATGTGCTGGAAAAGTAGTTAAAAACCTCATGGATTGTGTTTATCTATATTGAATATTTCACATTGAGTTTCAATAATTCATGAGTTAAAATTAGTTGAAAACCCCTCATTAAATTCATCTTGTTCAGGATGAATATACATTTTTCCATTAGTACTAGATGTTTCTTATTCTTATTCATGATTTCTAGATTTCTACAAATCAGTTGGAAAAATCACAATAATTTCTTCATTAATGTTTATTTTTTTTGGATTTTACAAATGTATTTAAATGATTTGTTTTATCAAAATAATTTTTATGATTTCTATCACTCCTTTTTATCTTCTTCATAATCTTATTGGGTGTAATTTGACCTACAATAGTTTTCAAATTCAATCTCAAGGATGACTTTATTTTCTTTTTTGGTCTTTTATTCCATTTATTTCATGATACATGTTTATATTTAATTATATCACTTTTATGACTATGCTTATTACATATACCACAATATTATTTCAATCCTTTGTTTTTTCATAGTAGTTTGGATGAATTTCTAGTCACATTATTCATTCTATAAGAGTCTCTAATTTATTCACCATAAATAACCCTTGATTCATGAATGTTTTCTAGAAATAACATGTTATAAAATAAGAATTATTCTTTGTTAATATATGATTCAAATCACAAGAAAAAACCATTGATCCTAAATCTGTAACATTAATAGGAGTTTTTAATAATCCTTTCGACATTGTACATATCCAATTTAAGACTTATTTTATGTTGGGGTATGGATTTTATGGATTAATGTGTTTCTTCCATTTATATAGTATATGATATGTCATTTTTATTCTTGGTGATAGTTGGTTTAATGGTATTCTTGTTTTTCTCATATTCCAATAATGAATTTTCACCCTCTTTTCTTACCATCCATCACTTTTTTGTAATATTATCTTAATATCATTATATTATTTGTTCATGATATGTATATAACACCATTCATAAGAATAGTGACTACTTCCATTGCATTACTCATAGAAATCCTCAACACATTAAAGTCTATTATTTTATGAAGGATTCATTTCCTATGTGTTTTTTTCTCTAGTGTAGGTATTGTTTTTTATTTAGATCCCCCCAAATGCAATACGAATATAATTTTCATGAATTAGGTTTATTACAACATTCCAAATAATCATTCCAAAACATCCATCATCACAAAAAAATTGATATGAACCATCTTACATTCTTTTGTGATGTAATTTGGTCAGATTTCAATTATTTTGATCATTTTAACATTTTATTGGAACCATAAATCTTTGGAAAACAATTTTGGGAATAGTTATCAGTCTTGAAAATAACATCTACCATTGATGTGTTAGATTTAATAGAATTTTAACCCTCTATATGTCAATATAGTTTGTTTTAAAACCTATACCATCACAAGAAACATCTTTAGTTCCAAAAATAGTTTCTGGGTATTGGGATACCTTCTTCTTAGAGGATGATGACATTTGATTAGTTGATAATATCATGTTCCTTATGTAATCATGATACTAAATAATAAATTAAGTACAATAATATATTATTTTAGATAGTTTAGAAGTTCTATAGTTTTGTGATTCTTGATTTTTTTAGTCTCACTTTTATCTCTAAATAGTTCATCTCGACAAAGTTCTTCAAATCCTCAACTAATATCAGCTTGAATTCCCAATATTATTTTAGATTATTCATTTCTAATTCATTCTTGATTCATGATTCTTGTAAATAATTTTCATGATTATTATAATTTTCATCTTTATCCTCTATTTTATATTCTTTGAAAACCATAGAAAAATTGTGTAATTTTTCAAATTATTTTGAATCTTCTACAAAAAGAACTTTAATAATTCACTCTCACAAGTATTTCATTGAAATTATTCATAAAATTTATAATATAATATATTTCATGGAGGAATAATATCTTCCTTTTCTTTAGCATGTTTTTGAGATTTTTGGATATACCAACCATTCTAGATAATTCCACTTCTGTATAATTAAGCACTTCTTCAAGATATACTCTTTTATCCAGATGACCTTTGACATGTTCAGATATATTTTTTAAAAATTATTTGGTTACTTTATTAAAATTGTATTTTAATATAAAATACTAAATCTCTAAGTGATCCATTATCCTCACAACATGATAAAAATTAATTAAATTAATAATAAACAAAATAATCAATAAAAAATATCAAATTTATATTACCTTCACATTGAGTAACCTCTATTTGTACTACAATATTCTTATTAATCTTCCTTTCATGACCCTTACTTTTATTTTTTAGATAATTGGAATAAATTTCCAGATTTTTATTCTTAGGATTAACTTCCTTTCTCTTTATCTGAGATGTCTCACTCACTTCTAAAAATATTAACTTTATAAAGAATATTTTGGATCATTTAGGTGACCTACCCTTTGATACCACTTGTAATACCCAATGCTAGATTGACCACTGAGGGTGGGGGTGAATCAGTGGTTTAATTTTTAAAAAATCTATCTTTTTAATTAATCCACTATAACTTATTATTGTTCACAAAACATACAATGATATCTAATGGTATCACTTCCAATATAGAAATAATAAGAGATATACCATCGCATGATATTTACATGGTTTAATACTAAGATCCTCTACTTTCTGTGTTGGTTATTCTCCACAACATAGATTCTACAATATAATCTTATAATCAATTACAATTTTTGATAAATAGTCACATTTTATCTCTCATTAATCCAAACTAGAGGTTCTTTATACTATATCAGATAATGTTACCAAAATCTGCAATTTCCTATTAAAAAATCCACACTAGTGACTTCTTCTCCAGAATCACACATGTTTCCTCCTAGTCCTAGTTCCAAAGGAGAGTCTTCCTCAATTATTCAAGATTTTATCCAATATAGAATTATCTAATTACATTTTACATGAGATTTTTGGATCACACATTCCCATATAAACATCAATAACCATATAGTCTAATATTATTCCTCAAATATCTATGACCACTGGTATCTGACCAGTCGCCTCAATGAAACAATGATTTGTTAATTATTCCTTCTATATGATGAAGTATCAACCTTAATAAATATGAGTAAATGTGATGAAAACAATATTCTTCAAAATTTATGAAATATGTTACCTTCAAAAACATAGTACACTATCAAATCAGATATAATCTCTTCTAATATTCTACCTAGTTTCAATATCAAGTATAATCCACACTGCACATGAAAATTATATCACATGTTACATTATTAATATAAATGTATAAAACACTACCTATTGAAAACATTGAACATAATAATAATAAATTTATTGTTTTATGTGAAATTTTAACTTGTTTTTATTTTCTTAGGCGTATTTAATCATGTGATTTTTTAATTTTTTATAAATGAATTTAAATATGAATGCTTATATTCTTCTTCTTAAAAATTATATCTTGTGTCCTTGTATGAATGAATAGGTTTCATGAACTAGTTTTCAACATTGAAACTTAACTATTTCATGAGAAGTGAATTATTGATCCATGTTTATGTGATCTTTCCACTACCATTTCATGACACTAGTGATTTTCATGAGTTCTCTTACTTCCAGCACAAAATTATCATGGAATCTTATAAGGTATCATGGGTGATACTCCTATTTCCTTCAAGTGAAGGGATCTTACAATCTCACCACCTACATCATTTGACCATGTAAGGTTTACACAAACTATTATACCTTCATCACACTACCATTTTTTGAATGATTTGTCTGATAAAAGGTGTAGTAAATGGATTCTTCTTAGCTAATTTTGTTTTGTAAGAATGATCCACTATAAGGGATACTTTCATGTGACATAGGTTTTCTCTATGGGTTCATTAACAAGATAAGTGGAATATCCATGGGATCACTGTTGGGTGACAATGAGATTGTCTGGGGTGTATCCTCTTATCATATGAAAAACTATAGTGGTTCTTGAGAAACTCATTCACATGTTTTCAACATGTGAGAACACACTACCATCTTGTGATGAAATCATATTGATGCTCAATTTTGTCTCTGATAGTTTTATCTATCTATGTCTCCCTCTATGGTTATATTAATTTTTTATCATATTAAAATCTTATACAATCCTTGTTTTGTATAGGCTGTGTTTTTGGGATCAATAAATCATTTTTATGACTCATCAAATGCCTACATATTGTGGATTATATAAGATATTTCAAATAGATATAATAATCAACCTCTTCATGTAATTCCAAAGAGATCATGAGATTTATTTGATTACTTTCCATGGTCACATTGATGATCAAGTGATGGTTTATGGAATTCATTCAATGCCTTGATGATTATCGACATGCCTTCCTGTGACTCCAATTCATAGATTGGTGTAAATACTTTCAAATTACCCATTAGATAATATAATATGGGAAATTCTTGAAAATGAAGTTAAATTGATTTTATATGTGATACAATCTCATGATATAATGATTTCTTCCCATAATCTATAGATCGTAATGTTATTCTATAGATGATTGTCGTTATTTCATCTGATGAAATCATGTGTTTCCACTCATTCTTGAAAAAACATAATTTGATGGATTATGTTATTTAAATCATCCCATGCATGCAGAAATATTATTTCATACATGGATTTATTTTGCTTGAAGAACTCTCATTCACTATGGTTTGATCAATGTGGATAAATTTCAATATTCATACATGTTATAATAATCATTATCAATATGTATGAGACAAAAGGATAAATTAAATACAAATTGTATGAGATTAAATGGATAATGAAGATTAATCCGATTATAAGTCCATCATTACATTCGTATATTTAATGATGGAGGAACAATATGAGATCATGCTCTTGTCCAAAATTTATTCTCATGTTGTTATGTGTTATGATTTATCAATAATACTATTTTGTGTAGATGTCAAGATGGAGATGGGGTTTTTACACCAATAACTCATTCACACACCATGGTCTATAACCCATATGGATTCTATACCAACATATGTGTCTTACGGACATAATATATAAGGTTCTTATAAATGGTCCCACTCATATGATGTGGGAACTAGGCTTCCTCTATCTCCCTTAAACATGGTTGACCTCCAGGTCCCTATATACTGAGGTTGATGTTGGTGTAGTATTGATATTGGGTTAGCAACATTTATTATAAATACCCATTGAATTCCATCTTTAATCCATATAAACCATATCACCAAATTCAAAGACCTTAAAATCTATTCATCAAATATCGAAGTGAACTAATATTTTCTATAGTCTATAAAACCTTCTATTTGTTATATAACTTCATGAAAATTAATATTCTCATTTTATTCATCTATTAGAAACACTTCATTAAATAATATTCATATTTTATGGCATTCATTTAATTTCCTCATACATGTAAATATTTTCATGGCCTTCACATTCCCATCCCCACACAATAATAGATATTTCATGGTCTTATTATTCTACAACATTTAACTAAAAAATGTGTTTCCTTGATACATGCATTTAACATTTTTATCAATACAACAATAGTCAAATTTTAAATAATTTATAATTTTCCTAGAAATATATAAAATTCCATAGCATGAATCCATAAAAAATCTCCAAGAATCACCATGTTATCCACTGACACATATTGATTTCTTAAAAAAATGCTACATAGGCTAAAAACTCTTACTCATTTAACAATAGGGAAGTGGAGGCTTCAATAGTAATATACTAGAGCCGTAATAGAAACATGAGGGGAAGGGTGGTGGGATATTATATGGGAGCTCAATAAAAACTATCATGGTATGTGATGGCCTTGGATTTGGGTCCTAGGCAGAAGCATCATTATTTTATGAAAAGGCAGATGATTACATATATTTATCACCATTTTCCTTTAGATTTACCTTTTAAAATTTTACTCTATAATTTAGCTTTTGGAAGATTGGATAAAAGACATTGTAGTGTATTTGGGGATTGCAATTTTATTAATATTAGCTATTATTTTTGTTTTACTGATCTATAATTTTTCTAGAAAATGGTTTACCTTTTTTAATGGAGAAGAAGAAGAATAAAATAAAATTAATAAAATATATGGGTTAAGGGGAAACATGGTGTAAACTTGTGAATAAGGGCCACCTTGGAAACTATTACACTAGGTTCTAGACTTTTGGATAAAAAATGTTATACATACATATGGAATAACCTCTGTGTAAGGGTAACCAATATCACCATTATGTTGGAAAGCCCCTATGTGTACAGGTAAGGATTGTTTAAAAAAACATTTAAAAAGTATTTTCTCTTGATTTTAATGGATTAATTTGAGGATTAAATGGGGGTTTTGAAGTTACATTTTATATTGAATTTGATATAAGTGATATCACTAATATAGGTGATTTAAAACCTTGGATTGTATAAATTACATTATTTAAATGATGTCCCTAGAATGAAAAATTTGTCGAGGTCCATGAGAGGACCTTATGCACGGGATTTAGGGCATGACAGAAAATAACAAAAGACAAAATTCCAAATTTATTCCATGAGATGTATGGACCTATAGGCATGTAAATCAAATATAATTGAACGATTTGATAAAGTGGCCATCATTATAGGTGCCATTATATCACTTCTGTAGAGATGCGTGATGAATTTGCAATGACTGACCCATGTTGTCAATATTAAAACACTGAGATGGTCTAATTCCAGATTGATAGTTTTGAGAATCTTGGGTCGAGTCTCCCTCCCATACAAGCATGGAAATACCCCATTAGTTATACCCTATATAGATTAATTTTAGTATGGGGATTGGACCAACTGAGGATGTCTTGAGATGATTGAGATGAAAATTATGATATATCACAAGAGTGACTTGATTATGGATTCTCCAATGAGGCTACAATAGACATAATGTTATTTTGATAATGTTGAGGGATTTTATTCCATTTGAGTTATTTATGATGACCTAAGAGAGTACATTTTGATTTAAGATCCCATGTATGGTTTCCATTATAATATGAGTCTGGGGGGACCCTAGCGGGATCCCTCATGTGATGTATCTCTTGAAATGGTTTCTATAAGAATGGGTAGTGGTGATTTTAGGTGTTAACATAGAACAAGAATCAATGACATGAGTCTGATGGAATTATAGTCAAGGGGATACCCATTCACTTAAGAGGGAGACCTTGGTTACATGAGATTGGTCTTGAAGGTGGCCAACTCGTGATATTATTATTACATGAGATATAAGGGGTGGATTTTAGTCCCTGGTTGATTATTATTAATAATAAATTATTCCTAATTAGGTGTTACCCGATGATATATTATGATATATTACTAGGTAGGTGCATGCCTTCTAATATATGAATAAGGGATGCATAGGATTACCTCCTGGTGGTCCAGAGGTGTCGGAAGATGATAAATTCCATGAATTGTCCCCCTTGGATAAGAAGTTTCTTGATTATATAGTATGCTACAGATTATCTCCCTAGTATCCAGATACAATTGATATGTTTGGGATTACCTCCCTTGGATCTGGAGTTCTAATTTTTGATGTTCGAACAGAAGACTAGTGACTTCTACAATCCATAATTATACCATATGTTGTTGTTAGAGGTTTATTATGATTTCTAGGATCTATTTATTGAAACTAATTAGTTTGGTGAACAATATATTCAAAGGAATTTGTCTAAATTATCTATTGAAATTTTATGATATGGGATCCCTATAAATGACTAGGATCTGAAATTCGATCTAGTACTAAAAGATGTTTTGTATGATCACTATGATTCATGGGTTATATATTTTAATTAATCATTCTCAGAATATCCTAGGGTAGAACTTTTATCCCCCATGTGGTAACATATCATGCTTAGAGACACTATGGAAATAGATGAAGCATGTTAGGTATATATACGGTGTCACATTAGAAAATGAGTATTGATAGTGGTTATTTATTTATGCCTTCATGGTTATTTTATTTACTAATGTGAGCATGTCACATGCATGTATACTATATTATCTAGTTATTTAAAAAACCATTTTAGTGGTTCCATACTAATTTGTAGTAGCTTTCTGCTTCAATAGGCATGAAAATTGGGTAACCGAGAAAACTACACTATTCATAGGTTATAGTTGGGAAGATTTACATGGTTGTTTGATCTTGTAGGTTATCGCAGATGAAGTCTAGATTTTGAGGTTCTTATAGGATTATTACATGATTTGGGATGGAGGCTATGTTTTTTTACTTTTTGTTTTTTTCTAGCATCTTTACTATCTAGTGTGAAACTTATTTATTTATATATAGGATTATTATTATTCCATGTTATCTAATTCTATATTATTAGGTACTATGAAATCATATATATATATATATACTTAATGTATTCAATTTTGGACTATAGAGGCTCATGGGTTTCCCTGTTTTATGCCAATAGGTTTTTGGTATGTATTTTATATGGAATGGTCATAATAAAATTTTGTTAAATCTGAGCATGTACCATGAGAATTTTATTAAGGGAAGAGTTTCCCCATTAATATTTTAGACTCTTTGAACTATTTTAAGCCTATTTAATAAAGATAGGTGACCCTATGGTTAGGTAACAACTATGTCATGGGCATTGTTCACATAGTTCAACCATGGGTTATTATAAGTATACATTTCCAATGTTTCTCATAGGTTCATCACTATTAAGAAACATCTAACATATAGGCTGGAGAAAATGAGGTCTTATGAAGCTCCAATTTATGTATTTTTAGGGATATCTTAGATGGGGAATTATAGCTAGATTCCTACAGTAAGATTTATGAATATAAATATTAATTCCAATGTAGTTAGGGTTAATTAGGTTGGTGATAGACTTTATAGAAATTCCACTAAACATGTGATGTAGTGAGTAAATATTTTTTTCATTTTTAAATAGAGTGAACTATTTTATAATGTGGTTTTTATTTGTTTAGTTTTGAGGTTTGTTATGGAATAGGGTTGGAGTAATATTATTCTTAAATTTGAATGTAATTATTCGATCCCCATAACTAATTAAACAATGTCAATACCCCACTAGAGGACCATGAGTGGTAAGGAAATGCGGTCATTAGACCCAGGGTCCGAAGATCAAATCCTACCCCTTATGTGCCAACCTTCTAAGTGTAGGAACTGCCTACTATAAGATAATTAGAACCATAGGTGTTTTTACAGATCAGATACTCACAAAGGTGTTGTTAAACATGGGAAAAATCAATTTTTTATTATCATTGATTTTTTATATGAAATGAGAATTTTTTTATCATTACTAAATTAAAGGATTGATAAAATTTATCTTTTATCTCTTCTTAAATTTGTGATGATGAATGTGGAACCATTATCATTGTTTATTTCAAGTTGAAAATGTAAAATTTCTTAGAAATAGTAATAATACCTTTAAATACTATTCTATTTATTAAGTGTGAAATATGCCCTCATTTTTCTGCAATGAATGATTGTAACATTAATATTTAAATGAATTAATTACTTATACTTTTAAAATTTTATAAATTTTCATATAATGATTTTTATATATTAATAATGATATTTAACATATTAACATCATATATATATATATATATTTAATGTAATTAATATTACATCAATTTAATTATTTTTTAAAAATTTAAATTAATATTAATATTATATTCATTGAATGTAGTTTTATATACACATGCATTTCTAATAGGTTTTACCTATCAAACACACACATACACACACATATCTTTTTGATTTAGACACACACACATAGAGAGAAATATTTATATGTAAATATAAATAGAAATATACATAAATAAGTAATTGAAAAAAATAAAAATTCAAACAATTAAATTTAATTATTAATTTAAATTTTATTAACAGTTTATGTAAATTTTATAATTATTATTTTTTCTATATTATCAATAGAAAAATTATTAATTACTTTTTACATTTATGTAGTATGTAATTCATATTTTAAATATTTTTCTTTGTATATATATAATCAGTTTTAATATTATTATACATTTATATAACAAATTTTATATTTTAAAAAACATTTACTCATATTCATAAATAACAAATTTTTTAATTATAATGATTAATTTTGAATGAATCTAGAAATCATAATTTTTTATATAGAGTCAATATAATATATAGATCAATATAAAGAGTAGTAATATATTATTAAAAAGTATTAAAAAATAAATATTGGTTTCTGATTATTAAATATATATTGGTAATAATAAAATATATCTATATATTAGTAATTCTAAATCTATTTAAAAAAAATTATTCAAATATTTATATTTAATGTTATAGTTATGTTTTTAATAATACAATGTGAAAAAATATATATTTATATTTTTCATGTATTTCATAAAAAACTAATGTTTTTTATGTAGGAAATTTATATATATTTTTTTAAATTATTAATAATTTAGTATTATTTAAATTACAATTGATAGTAACATAGAACTGTCAAAACCATGACTTTACATTAGCATGTCATGGAACCTTAATTCAAAAAAATAAAATATTACAAGGGGTTGAAATTTCACATTAAGTTGCATGAAAGACAACCAAATACAAACAAAGATCATCACAAACAAACTAGAATGAGAAAATCCTCTTAGAGACACCCTTCCTTGAGCAGCTAACAACAATAGATTACCTTTTACCAATTTTCTATGGCCCACCCCTATGCGGATGCTGGCATCTCTTACAAGATTTAAATATATCGCAAGGGTTGTCCAATCATCTATGTCTAATGTAATCAAATCATTCTCCTTAGATTTTTTATTAGTTGATAGTAAATTTAATATTAAATAGTAAGATATTTGAAACTATTCTTTATAAATTAAAATATAAGTGTCGATATTTTTAAATATAAGTACATATTTTGACGATATTAAATACTTTTTAATTTATATAATTATTAATAAATATTATTGTAATTTTTTTAAATAATATTTAATATTATATATGTATAATTAATATTATGTATATTTATATAATAGTAATTTATTATAAATATTATATATTTAAATGTATTTTTTTTAATATCATTAAATTTATTTATAGATTTTTATAGTTGATAATATAATGTAAAAATAATATATATATATATATAAGGTAATAAATATTTACACATTTATATATATAATAATATATCTCAAATAAATTTGCATACAGTGAAATATAGTTATTATTTATTAATTATATATATATATATAAATAGTAATAAATGAATATATTTTGATATATTTTTTTATTCATTTGGTTCTATCTTTTGTTATGTATGTATATAATCATGATTGAATACAATAGTGCAATTATATAACTAATGAAATTTTTTTAAAAATATTTATTCATTTATATAAAACGTAATACTTTTAATTATAATTAATAAATTGTAAATGTAATTAATAATTAATGTTATTTTCATATACTATCAACATTATATACACTCCTATATAGTTGGTAATAATAATATATTATATATTAACAATTGTACATATATTTAAATATAACAATTAAATTTTCTTCCTTTTGTTTTATTATTTTATAATTAAAACAATACTATGAAACGCAATTATACATTTATGTTTTCATTTAGTTGATAAAAATATTATATTTCTATATATTTTATTTACATGTATATATACATTATTAAAATAATAATAATTTATAATATTTGAAATATATTGGTACTAAATTAAATATCAATTACTAATATATTGAAATTTATCCCCTATATATTGACATATATTTACTAATATTTTGAAATAAAATTATTCTTTTTATAATATTAAATAATTATTCATTTAAATATTTAATAACTATTTTGAATTATTTATAAAAATATAAAAATAAAATTAATCGTTAATAACATCTCATATATATATATATAATATTATAAACATTTATATAATTACTATTGTTTTGTAAATCATTTTGTACTTAAATGTAATTTTTATTATTTTTTTAAATATGAACCCATATATTTAATAATATATTGTAAAAAATATTTAGGCTTTTATATTATTAATAATAATTTATAGATATATTAAATCACATTGAAAAATAATTTATATAATAAATAACATATTTTTTTCCTTATATGCGCTTTATTAGCTTTATCATGATGGATAATAATGCTTTGAAGAATGCTAGATTTACTCTGTGTTTTTAAAAGGCAATGTAAGAGTAAATTAGTTTTTTGAAGTCTAGATAAGATTAGCCAAAGTTGTATCAGCACTAATGTTATCACTCATCCATCCAACGGCCTGGAGGCCAACAATTTTTTTATTATTTTAAACAGAATCCTCCTTTTAAAAGAAGAAAGGGGGAACCCTACATACATCACCGGCTTAAGATATATCACGACCCGAAGGTCTAGTGAGATAAACCAAAATGACACATGGAGCCACCCCTCCCCAATATATGAACATGGAAAATAGTCCACCGTTTCAAGGATGAACATCTTGAAAATGTCCTATGTCGAAGCACATGCTCGATCTGATGACTGACATCATACCCTCTCAAACATCCAAATGAGGGAATCATTGCAACGATGAAGGGTAGCTATGGAAAAACTTCTGGGGCATGATCCATGGGTCATGTTCGGGTGCATCACCATACCAACATATCTCACAAAAGAATTTGTTCACCCTTCTGAAATCATCAGTCTAAGAACCTCCATCAACGGTAATCTTGGACAAACTCTATGTCCCTCCTCAAACACCCCTTACACAATAGTCACATAAGCCTGGAAGACAAGCCAAAGGGCATGATATTAGTCCATCTTCACCTAGGACTATGTGGCCCAACCACATGCCAAGGGAGGACCACCAATGAGGGGATCCGGGTTGTCCTGAAACAGAAGAATCACACTGGGCAAGACTCTTCCCCAATCAGAACCACAGATGCACCCTCACCAGGTTCCAAAACCTCACAACAAATAGAATTTAATCTGAATGAAGAGAAGAACCAACGAGGCCAAACCAGAACCACAAAAACAAGATCCATCCAGATGAATCAAATCACAGCGTTTGAAAATTAAACCTGTAAAACCCATAGAAGCCACAACCCAATACCTCCCCCCTTCAAATCACTCCATTCTGAATGGAGACCTACACCTGATTGTGTTGGATGACATGAGGAATACTATCCTCTCTAATGAAGCTGGAATATCCAAGAGAACTGACTATGCTTCCGTTCCACATTGAGCCTCATTGTCGACAGAAGTGGGAAATCCATGCCAGACTGAGCACCATCAACTAGTCGAGAATGTCGTACCAAATGTTCCAAGAACCCATGGCTGCTCCGCTGAAGCAAAAAGAAACGAGCACCCCAAAATGAATCTAGATCCACACTGAGCCTTGTCGTTGATGGAAGAGGGCATGTCGCGCCGGGCTGAGCACATAGAAGCATGAAAACACCCATACCAGACCAAAATTAGGGGCAACTCCATGATCAGAACTAGGCCAGAGGGGGAAGGTGAGATCGAAACCTAGAGAAAAACCTGTCCATTGTGGTTTCTGAGAACACAATGCTCAGAGTCCTCTTCACTTAACTCACTAATGTTATCACTCATAAATTGTAAAATTTATCAGGGATAGAATTATCGTTGATAAACCATAATTTTATCAGTTCTTATCAATTTATATCTTATAAATGAATTTTTTATCAGCATTTTTTGTAATAAATGAGAAAAGTATCACATTATTTTTAAGAGAACACAAGAATTTTCACTTATTGATGTAGTTTCTCATTCCTATATGGAATTCAGGCCCTTCAGATCCATTTTTGTAACATTTTAAAATATTTTAGATAATATAATGGAAGCAATGTTAATATGAACACTAATTTAATTGTTTAATAACTTATTATTTAATTATTGTTTCAATTTTAATTTATTTTTCAAATCGTAACCACTCTGGCCCTTGTGTTTTGATGATTTTTTCAGACCTCTCTCCATTGGTTAAATTTTTTTCATAATTGGAATACTTATTATATACATATGTACACAAAATGTTTATACTAATTCTATGAATATATAGTGATTATATATATTTATACATATAAATCTATATAATGTAAAATTTTAGTGAGGTAAAAATCTACATTTTTTATAACAGTAATGTTTTTTTATTTTTCGTTGATATAATAACATTCTTAATAAATTTGGAATTTTTTTTTGTTTTCAACCAAAAAGGATAATTTTTTTACTTGTATTTCATACCATAAGTAATTAAAATATTTTTTAATAGGGACTATTTCATGAATAATATTTTAGGGTTTATAAAATTTTTACCTTATTTTTAATAATATCTTTCAGCCTAAAGGATGGATTGTAATTTTATATATAAGTTTTAAGATAAACCATGTATTTGAAATTATATCTATCGATCTTCATTTTCAATGGGTTTAATTTTATTTTTATAGATTAAAAAAATTTAAATAAAATTTAAATAAAACAAATATATGGGAATTTTTTTAAGGAAAATGTTTATATATTAAAATTCAATTTGGTTTTTTTGTTGGATATAGATACTGTTTTGATATATTATTTTTAAGTAAAATATATTATTTTTATTCAGGATTTCATAACATACTAGTGAAAATTGTGATCAGGTGAAAAAAAATAAATGAATCTCTAATTTTCAATTTATGAATTCAGTAAAACGTGAAAAATCAACTAATAATAAAAAAATAAGAAACAAAACATAAAAATATAAACTATGTTCACAGAATGTAAAAAAATTGTGAAAAAATAAACATAAGATGCTATCTATAAAATTGAGTAAAATAATATATAAATAATTTAATAACTCCTAGAATAGAATATCAAAAACTATGAATTGAAGTATTAGAAATAGAATTTAGGAAATTAATTAAATGTTATTTAAATAAATGAATTTAAGAAATATAAAGATTACATAAAAATCAATTGAATATTCACAGAATGATTAATGATAAAGATAATTAATTGACCAAAAAATAATAAATTAAATATCATTATTCATAATAATTATTATATTTAAAATGAATTTAAACTAATAATATATCATTTTAAAAGAAAACACATATTTGAAAAATTGTTTGATTAACTAAATTCTGATGATTTTCACTTGTAGGGAGGGAATCATATGACTGTTGAATGAAATTAGATGAATATGAATCAAATGTCAATATAAGGTTGATTTCCTCTTGTATATATTTTTTGGGTTATATATAAAAACTGATAAACCAAATATAACAATAAGAATAAAAAATGGATAGATTTCAATCATGTGAAAAAATAGTTTTAGGATAAGTATAAATAGTTCATCTTTTTTCTAGATATCAAGGAAACAACCATTCTAAAATAATTTATCCATCCATATATTATCTTTACTGAAGGATAATTTTTTCATATGAGTTGGAGGAACACTATATTTTTCAAATAATTCACCAATGTTGTAAAGACAACAACCCTAGATTCCCAGATTTCGTGAATTATTTTATTAAATTTGGCAGATATACAAGAAAGGCATATCTTCAAGGACCATTAAATTTAGATTTTTTGGAAGATATATTGCATATATGAACATTATATTACATCATGAAAGGAAATAAAACATAGAAAATTCGTTACAAACACACATTGGCTGCAAGAATATCTCTCCATAACATTCATAAATCATATCCTTGAATCTTGTGGAAAATTAAAAATAATAAATGGGAGACCTCATATGATCAAAGAGGTTAATAAATACAGATTAAGTCATCATAAACATAAACAGTAGGTATAGTGATTAATTAAAAACTCATTCCATTAAAAATAATCTTGAACATAATATGGCATGAAAGATAGCTAATTAAATATATCCATATAAATGATCATAATAGAATGAAACTAAATAATGCATATTCTAATTTTCCCATAATCAAATTGATTATTAAATACTAAAGTGAAAAATAGGGAATTCATAATTCTTGGCATTTAAAAAAAACCTCAAGGCCTTGGGAAAGAAATCTAAAAATATGAGGGTAAGTCCTCATCCAAAACCAAATTCTGTTAGTCTCATGATACCTATCAATGAATCGAGGGTCTATAACTCGGCCCGCCTATCACTTTCAAAGTAAAACTAATTCCTCATATTAATATAGCTAAATATAAAAACATGTACAAATGGAATGTAAATAAATTTCCTAAAATATGAAAAAATAATCACTAACCATTCTTGGTAGTATGGGGAATTGTAGCAAGATAGCACATCCACAGTAAAACTACTCATAAAACATTTAATGAAAATTGATACATGATAATACAAATATTTCAATATAAATAAAACATATAATTCAACATAGTTTTTAAAATATATAGAAATACTCTAATAATATCCCTGATTGAAATACACCATTTTTTCTTTTTAAAGAATATATAATTTGGAAAAATAATTTATATTTGTCATTTTTTTATAAAATAAGAAATAAAAAAATATTTATTTTCAGTAAAATGAAGTTTTTTATAATATTAATGATGTATAATAATAGATTATGGTTGGTACTTTAAAATGGGTATGAATTCGAGATGTTCCCCTTAATAGGGCTTACATATCAGGAATAATTGAGAAGGGAACCTTCTAATACATGTATTTCCATTAAAAAATATAATGATCTAGATTCATGAATTTTGAATGTATAAATATAATTTATAATAATTATATAAATATAATGAATAATTATATTTTTTATTAAAGGAGAAAGCATAAACCAAATGAAGATGGAGGTTTAGGAAGAAGTCCTTAACTTATATTCATATGTGTTCTTTAGCTTACCATAAAGTCCTATATAGTCTAATAAAATCCATTAATTACTTAATTAAGAATATTATATACATTTATTTTATTGATTATTGTTTTATTTATTTCATTTATGGCCTTACGTAGGACTTGTAGATTTTAATTACCTCATTTGAGGACAATTGATTTCATGGTTTCCTTGATCAATTCGCTTGTTTATAAGAAATGTAGTTCATGTAAAATTTGAATAATTATCCAAAATTTGATTTCTGTGTTAATAATGAACATAATTAATTTTAAATGGATATATCTATGTTTTTTATATATTATCGGGACGAACCATTAGAAAACATGTTTATGATAATCATTTATCGTAATTTCACCTATTTTTCTGAACATGATGATGTAGATTTGTTATATTATTATATTTCATGTATATAAAATGGTTATGGAATATTATATAATATATAATAAATATTTTATAATCCATTTCAACCATAAAAATGGTTTCATGAACAATTTTTAAGGTGTAATTAAAGAATGAATGTTTTTAGTCCACGAAGGTTGTAAATTGGCATCTCGCGAATAATGCTTTCAATTTTTAAAATAAGAGATAGAGATAGATATAGAGAGTAAAAATATTGATGATGTATATTCCATTAACATGATATAATTCTATTATATAGATGATACTGGATTTATCATGATCATTTGGACAGAGGAGTTGAGGAGAGGATAAGAAAATAAAATAAATTGAAAAGAAATTAAAAGAAAAATGGAAGAGTATTTCCAATTGAATTATCCTCTTTGAGAAACTTCTTAGTGGATGGTGTTTTGGTATTATGGAAAGACCAATATATCCTCTACATGGTGATATAAAAGGTAAGTGTACTTTTTCATATTTTGATAATCTTCTATTCTAAGAGGTGTGAGGAGAGGACACGTGATGGGTGGGTTTTATAGTGTAGGAGAGGGTTATTTCATAATATCTAATTCATATATTTAATATTTTGGCTCTGGAATATTGTTATATTTAGAATTATCTACAAATATATCAAAAAAATAAAGTGAAGTTCAAGATTATGGTTCTTACATCATTCATTACAATAAAGACCTGAACTATTAGGAATAAAATTCCCTTTCTTTTGATTTTGTTTAATGTATTATGGGAATATAAAACACATGAACTGATATTATATTATTATATCCAATTTCATTTAAATGAATGTTTAGTATCTTTACCATTGATAATATATCCATTTAATAGTGGTCAAATGACCGGTATAAATATAGGGTTTTAACAAATATTTTTGACATAGTTAATGGAAGTGATGACCTCAACCAATATGATCGTACCCTATGAAGCTGATTTATCGGAACATTGGTGGATGATATAATTTTTAAAATTTTCCATAGAACAATCCAAATCTGTGGTCCAACAAATTAATCATGAAAAAACCATTTTTGGTAGATGGTCAACTCATCAAGATCAGGGCCCAAATCATGTTCACTAAATGACCCCATGAAATCCCCACCATTGCACACCTTACTCTTAGCACATATGCTTGTTTAATAAAGGGATATGTATTTAGACCAAATAATTATAAATAGTTACATTATTTTTTAGAATAATGAATATATTTTAATTCTATTATTGTTACTTTGTGAATGATTATTAATCCACAAAAATTATTTTTGGTTAATATTCAAATTCAATTATGAAATATATTTTTCTGAATTAATAGATTTTGGAAATAATAAATATTTTTTTGAAAAGATCAATATTAAAATATTATTTTTAAATATTGACGATCATATAATTTTTAAAATTTTATTGGTAATTTCGATTAGGTTTTGAAAACTTTCATTGTCAAAAAATAATAGTTTTCAATAAATATTAGTTTTTTAAAAGTGTAAATTCACATATTTAGAACATTATTTGAGTAAAATGTAATTTTTTTGGAATCAAGAAATCAGAATTATCTTTTAGTTAATGTTTCATAATTTTCCAAGACATTAGAATTTTTGGCTAAAAATTAAATTCCATATAAATATTAGACGTGTTATATAACATCATAATGGAACAATAGTGATATAATAAATATTGTAAAATTTATCCATGAAAAAATATATATATTTTTTGATTTTAAATAATTTGATTTTTGGTTTATTTTATTTATTTTATAAATTGTTAATTAATCCTCCAAGACTTATAATATATTTTATGATTTTGAAATTTTTTTATGATTATAACTCACCTCCACATAATCAAGCAAATTTTGTTAATATATTTGGTCCTTGGAATTATAAAATATATTTTATCACTATCTATTGGAAAAAAACATGGGAAAAACCATGGTGTGGTTTGTGGTTTTGAATATTTTATTATGTAATTTCCAAAACCTAAATAATAAATAAATCCCCCTCCTTTCTTATATGAACCCACCCATGCTCCAATTTCTCTTCTCTAAAAATTCTTGAAGATCACCCAAAATATTCTTATAGTATCTAGTGTCCTTCTATGGCACCTACAACCTCCAAATAAGCCTTCCCTAAGCCAATGTAGTAACACATCCAAGTAAGGGATTTCTCTCCTCTCATTTCCATACAATCAATTATTTTATATTACCCATCTTAAATTCCATTCCATATTTTTTAGTATAATTTTTCATTATCCCCTCATGGTAAATATTATGTATAAATTAGGATATCTTCCATTAATTATCATTAATCCCTCCAATTACCTTTTAGGTGCACTAGTAACTATGCCAAAATTCCGTAAGGGATTCTCTCTCTTATTTTTATCAAGCACTTCATTTATGATATGCAATTTAATTTCCATTTTATTATAATAGGAAAAATTCTTACCTATCCCCATATTTTCCAATTGATTTAAAAATAATTATATAAGTTTTAACTCACATTTAAACCTCTTATTGACCCTTTTAAACACCCTTTACTATGCTGAAAGTTTTTATGGGATTTTTCTTTATCCTCTTTCTTTAAGTTTCCTTATAATGTTATGCCTTATTTATCTAATTAAATATGTTGGAGAGTGACCTTAAATGAACCTAATAATTTAGTTCTCATGGATAAATGATGTTATACCCCTTTATCTCTCATAAAATCATATTTATGAATATCAATAAAATGTCAATATTCTGCCAAAATTGCACCACGAGTTTCCATGCCAAAATAATTCAGTTGTGAATACCATGCCCATTCAACTATCAAGGGTATTCACCTTTATGCATATATACTTATTTATTGGTAACTTACATGTATGTATTAAACATTCATTTATCATGTAATATATTATGATGTTGAATGATTCTATGTTATATCATCTATATGGAGCACTTAAGTATCAGAATAAAATAATTATGAAAGGTTCCCCTGATAGCTCTCCAATGCATTTGGTAATGGATGGTATCATTAAACATCATATTGGGCTAAGGGATTAACCATATTCAATTATGGTACATTTTCCACAATGGGACTTGGAATATTTATCCTTGATCTATTTAAGATGTGTTGTTTTAAGTTCTTGCCACATTTTCCATGATATGATTATCATGTTATGTCATGCCTTATTTTCTATATTTTTTTATACTCCACTAATATGTTTATTTTAGAACATGTATTATCATTAGTATGTTATTAAATTTTTATTCACTTATTATGATTTATATCTTTCCCCTTTCTTTTTCTTTTTCCCCATGATATACCTTATAGTTTTACGCTTGATCTTGTTACAAATGTTTTCAATAAAGATGTTGTCATTTATGTTATAAGTTGTTTTGTACTGTTCCTAAATTTGAAAAGAAACATAACCTAATAATATTTTTCGTTTTATTAATTGATATTTTATGAAATAAATCATGTTTAAATATGAAATAATGATAATGGTAGTTATAATGTTGTTATAAATAGTTTATTTAACTTATAATGTATATATATCGTAAAATATCGTATTTCACTATCCACAAGAAAAATCATCTATCATCGAAACATCCCCAAAAAATCACCCTTACCATTTTTTGATATTTACAATTGAAAATTGAACTCCTTTTTATGAAATTAATTTTCTAAATAACACAAATTTAATTTTTAAATAAAATCACAATTTACTTGAATATTACTGATTGTATTATTGTAACTATTTTTATGACACTTTAAGAAATTAACTAAGGTCTCATAAAAACATCCTATTAAAATAAGACATAAAAAATATTAATTTATAAATATATTTTAGGAAAATATATTTTATTTTATGTTATTAAATTAATTTCATAATTATAATTAAATATTTATGAGTTACAAAATTACCGATTTTAATTAATTTTTTTAAAATATTTATTTAATTTTATTATGATATAATAAAATCATACTTTCAATTAAAAGATTCATAAATTTTATTTATACATCCATGGGTAATGTTACTATTCTATTGGTCAGTATACTATTCTTATGGGTCACATTACCATTCTAAAGTTAAATTTAATATTACATTGATATAGGTTCCTTAACCTCTAGAAATATAATATATATATTTCATTCATTATTTATAATTTTTGGATTGTTTTCTATAGTTGATATTATATTATTTACACTATATCATATAAACAGTCAAAGGGAAATTTCAATGATATATTTTATAGTTTGTTACATTCTCCCCTCCTACAAAACTTTATCCCTCGAAATTTACAGAATGTCACCTCATTAATTGATTTGGGTAGTTATTAATCATAACCTATTATGGTATCCATGTTGACTATTCAATTTTATAATTTTTACAATGTACTTTTACCAGATGAGTCATCTGATTACTCCACACATATTATTTACTATCTAAAATCCTGATAGGCTCTTCACAGAAAGAGAAATCAGTTTCCAATTCTATTCCTTCATATGGGAGGTAATGCGATGGGTCTGGTATATAATTCCTTAACAAAGATACATGGAACACATTGAGTACATTATGAATGTTAGGAGGCAGAGATAAATGATAATTCACAGCTCCAATTCATTGCATAATTTTAAAAGGACCAATATACCTAGGGCTCTATTTCCCTTCCCAAAACTTATAACACCCTTCCATAGAGATATGTTTAAGAAAAAACGATCTCCCACATGAAATAAAAAATCATTCCTTTGATTATCGACTTATCTCTTTTTCCTACCTTGATCTTCTTTGATATGGATTTGAATAGTATTTACCATTTCTGTTCTTTCGTCTAGAATATTTGGTCCTAGAAGCTTCCTTTCACCAACTTCATCCAAACAAGTTGTTGTATGAAATTTATTTCTATACGAGGATTCATATGGTTCCATTTGAATACTATAATGGAATATATTATAATAGGAAAACTCCATGAAAATAAAATATTGATCCCACATACCTTGGGTGTTAAATGAGCCTGATATCAACATGTATTCTAATGTTTGGATCATCCTTTTGACTACACATTATTTTAAGGTCTATAAGAAGTAATAAAATGAAGCTCAATATCCAATTCGTTATAAACACATTATAAAATTTTGATGTAAATAATGGGACTAGATCAAAAAATATTATGATAGGTTCTCTATTAAGTCTTTCAAATTTATTAAGGTAGAGTCATGTAAGGCGCTCTAGTGGTAATCTTCCCTTATAGAGAGTAAATGTGAAGATTTTGTAAGTCGGTCAACAATTACACATATTGCATCATTATTTATTGTAGTTTTGGGTAATATAGTGATAAAATCAATAATAATTTCATCCCATTTCCATGAAGGAATAGGAAGAGGTTTCATGACTCCTCTATGATGTTTCCCTTTAGACATCACCTATTGAAAAAATAAACATCTTGAATCATAATCAGCAATTCCGCGCATCATATTATTCCATCAGAATTGCTACATCAACTATCTATAAATTATCGTGATAATAGTGTGTATAGATAAATTTTAACTATGAGAATTTTCTAGTAACTCCATTTTTTCTCAGGTATAGTTGGAACACATTGCGTCCTCCCAAATTTCATAATTACATATTGATTGATGAAGTCATCCAACTTCCCATCACTCACATGATTAATTTTTTTTAAAGATTCTCGTCACCAGGTTGATATATTTTAATACTTTCCAATAAATATGTCTCTGAAACTGATTGAAAAAAGTAGTGATTCATCTCCTCCATCGATATTTTCCATATCAATATTTACTAGATCCATGTACAAAGGGTCCTTATTAATACTCATTTTGTTCAGAACATCATGATCTTTCAAACTCAAAGCATTTACTACCTTTATCACCTTCCCTAGATAATATTGTATTGAACAATCATGGTCCACGAGTAGCATGAGACATCTCCTATTCCTCCTATTGTGTTATATATATGAGAATATATATTTCAAACTCTTGTGATTTATATATATATATATATAATTTTACAATAGATATTGTGTATCCATATCATTTGAGAAAATATTATAGTTGCTAACTCAAGACCATGTGTTGGACAGTTCTGTTCATAATTATTTAATTGCCTTGATGCATAGACAATAACACTGTGATCCTGTATAAGGACACAATCAATTCCTTTCATTAATCCATCAATATAAATAAAAAATCTAGCATTTCCAGATGTTAGAGTGAATATTGGAGCTTTTACTAACCACATGTTCAATTATTAAAATCATTCTTCCCTTTATTTTTTACAAATGAACTTTACCACTTTTCGAGTAATCATAGTTAATGTGTTGGCTAAAATGGAAAAATTCTAAATAAAACACTAATAGTAAACTAATAAACCAATAAAACTAGGTACCTCAATTATATTTATTGATATGGTCCATTCATGACCTTCCTTTTTCTACGTAAGAACAACTATGAATGCATCCTTAGTGAAAATATTTTCATGAAAAGATATAGTTTGAAGATTGAATTCACACATTCTAAAATTTCTATATAACTTGTTTCATCTAAGAGTCTTTAGAACAATTACTATGAGATTTTCATGATCTTAATAGCTTTTGTATGATACCAAGATATCATCAATAGATATCACAATAAGTGATCTAGATATTCCAAGAAAACTCTATTCATTATATCCTTGAATATCGAGGATTCATAATTTAGTTGAAAAGGGATTACTATAAACACATAATTCACATACATGGTTATAGTTCTTCACATGAAATTGATTATATCAATATTGAAGATTAGTCATTGAAAAATATTGGGATCCATGAAGTGGATCAAATAAATCAACAATGAGAGGAAGAGGTTACTTCTTATTTATCATAATATAATTGATCTCCATATACCAATTTATATCTTCATAAAACCATATTTCTTCTTAATTAAATAATAGGATATTCGTGAGACTCTGATCATGTTATAGTGTGTGAAGCACCATTCACTTATAGTTGATAACATTTGAATATATTGGATGAAACTAGATTGGGGAAAATAACCTATCAATAAAAATAATAGGTATTAGTACAAAACCATGTAAAAATATATTTTTTATTATCCCATTCATTATTGAATTATTGAGGTAATATAGTGAGGCACAATATCAAGTGGATTGATATGGAACATGTCTAGGAGGGAAAACTGGATAAGAAATAATTTATAAGTGTGACCCTTGATTTTCCCCTCTACTCTCATTGTTTCATTGATCCTATGAAAATTTAAACTATTATCAATGGGAGACTAGGTTCCCTAAAAAATATCTAGATGAATTGTATATGTGAGATTCATTTAAAAGTTTCATAAATCAAGAATTATTTCTCTACACCTATTAATGTAAAAAAAAATATTTCTCTAAGACATGGAAAAATAGGTTGCAAGAAAGAGGAAAGGAAGGAAATAAAGTTCCTGAATAACCAAGAGGAAATATCATTATGTGATATAATTAGAATGTTAATGATAAAATTATTTAAAATAATTATTTTAATTCCTCTAATAATTCAAATTCAGTAATTGAAGGATGTGGGGAATGTGAAGACACCAGAAGAGTTGATGTTTTTTACTCACATGTTATATTGTATAAAAAGAAGGTTCCTGATGAGGTTATTACCTATATGATGAATCTAATCATGAAAAAGATATAGAAAAATCATAGATATATAAATAATATGATTTTATGGAGGATTCATTAGAAAAATAGATTTCAATATATTGAACACTTAAAATTATTGTAAAAGCTAAGGAAGAATCTTCTCAAACATACAATGAAATCATTTCATTAATCGATGAATAAAATCAAACAATTCATTGAAAACAATATGTTATCTAGAGTGATTGGGATGCAATGTTGAGATTTATATATGATGAGAACTGCCTCCTCAATGTGATGTTCCATGAGTTGGAAGTCAATTTAAAAAACTAGGAAGATGAAAAAACCTGACCTTCCCAACAATCTAGGAGAAGTGTTAACAGAAAAACCACTAAAGTTAGTCCTAAATAAAATAAGGATCATAACAGTGGAATAAGAAGCCTTAAATCATGTGGATAATTCTTTACATGAATATTTTTTAAATGTGTATCTTACAGTGTAGTAAATTTTCATGGACTAAATTTTGAATTTTAAGAATTTATTGAAAAAGAAAAATTATTTATAAACATGGAATTTTTTTTTGGAGTTCCATAAATTATTAAAGGAATTGTTTTTATTTTCTTTAGAGACTATTCTTGAAAATTTTCCTAGAAATATTGGGTTCAAATCTAAAAATAGTAAGCTAGTCATGATGAACGACATGCACCTGAGGTGAACAAAATATTTCTCATTAGAAGGATTTGTTTCAGTTGGAGGTTTAGAAATTGGGTTTATTATTAGTGGACCAATTTCAAATATTTTTAATTTTAATAAATAATGAATTAATGTGGCATAATTATAGTGAATGGAGACAACCATCTTCATTGAAGAAAAAAATATAGATAAAGAAAAATCCATCTTCCAAGGAAAGATTTGATATCATTGAAATTTTTTTGGTTTTTTGAAAATTTGGTGGTCACTTATATAATGAATAATCGAAAAAGCCTAACATATATCATCCAAAAAATGATGAAAAGAGGGAACCCAAAAATGATATGAAGAATGATATGAAATATTGATTTCTATCTTAGGAAATCATATATCTATGATGAAGTATAATAAAGATGAATAGGATGTTCATTCCACTATGAGAAAAGAAAACAATGATATATTATGAACTCCTTAGAAAATAATAATGAATAATTTCATACCATATAGATAAATATGGTATCATTATATAGAAAAATCATACATCATAGACACATGCATGAAATCTATGAAGATTAAAGTAAATGAGAGTAATATGAAAACAGAAAAGAAAATAATTATTCCAATAGAGAAAATTATGTATTGGAATTTTGGTAGACACTCCTAGTAAATATGTAAAAATATTTTGAATAAGGAAAAAGAAATAACTAAAGAATAAGTATGTGGAAGGTGAAAAACGTTTGTTCACAGTTCTTTCAGATATTATTCATTGATACCTAGTAAAAAGGAGAACAATGATGATAAATTAAAGTAACAATTGTATTTAAATTCATAATACATTGGTATAAAGAAGAAATACACAAAAATGAGAAGGATATTAATAAACAAAATAATATTCTGATCTTATGGACTGATCTTCTAGAATAAGAATGAATTTTATAAAAAGAATTAAATATTGTAAGTGATTTGATGGATCATGAATATAATCCCACTCTGCCTAAGAATAAAGAGTAAATGGTAAAGAATCATAGGTTTCCAAATGTTAAAATACCTATAACCTTATTATGGAACAATAAAGGGTACTAGGGTTGAAGTTAATGGGTTGAAAAATATTTATCAAAACCCTTTCATCAAGCTAAAGAAAAATTAGAAAATTCAATTTATTCCCTATTTATATTAATGGTTCTTGAATATATGGAAATTCAAGGTGATGATATATAGGTATAATCCTTTACGTGGGAGAAATAGAATGATTACTCTAGAAATTAAATTTTCTTATGAATTTTTAGATATGGAGAGGTTCATTAAAATCTGAATGATGAGGTATTATTTCATTATGACATATTTTTTGAATTTAAATATATGTTGTTTACAAGGGTTAATGATTATATATCTAAATAGGATGAGTAGAAAATTGAAATATTCTGATATATTATCTCAAGTGAGTATAAGTTTCAAAATTTTCTTAAAAATCAGTGTGTGTTTCCGCCAAAAAGGCAAAATATTGAAGATGGTTTCACATGATTTAGAAAAGTTTTCAAAACATTGTAATATATATTTTATACACTTTTTTTCTAGAAATGGATATCCCCTGAATACATAGTTTGTCTTGTTGATGACACATTTCTATGAAAAATGTGATTCTATGTAATTATAATAATTCATATATTGATCTTCTTTTTATATTGTCACATAGGACTTCCACGAAATGACAAAAGCTTAATTATTTCAATCGTGTAATTGATAGATATGGAGAAAACATTGGAAGGGTATAACATGTCCATTGAAGGATATTTTATTCAAAAATGTTATCATTATTTAAAAAATAAGTGCATATGTAAATGTTAATGATGTTTAATTTCGGTAAATAGTCGAATGGACCATGTTAGGGATATTACACTAGAAAATACTTCTATATATCCAAATTTAGAACTGTATAACCAAATGGTGATCTAAGTAGCCGAATCCAATGATATATCCAAATTCATCATGTAGGGGGTTTCTATGTTGTATCTAATACTTATATAGCCAAATAATTTTTCATATCCAAATTCAATATTCATGTAGATAAAAGATGTTATAAATTTTAAAATTATACACAACTAAATCCATATATATAAATATAGACCATGAATTAAAAGTAAATCAAACATATATATATATATATATCTCCATATAACATATATCCATGTACATGAATTCCACAATGGGATTCACATAAAGTTATTTTGGATATGTACATGGTTAAATTCTTTAAATTTATAGAATTATTTTATGGAATATGATAATTAATTTTGATAATGACACAATTGTTTTTATGGTATAAAAATCATTGAAACTTGGATTTATGTGTGATACAATAATGATAAGAAATAAATATTATCATCATACATGGAAAAGGAAAGATCAATGAAAGGGAAAAAAATTAGTTTATAGAATTATATAATTTATGAGGAAATTAAATATGATTATTATTTTGTTGTGAATTAATAATTAAAACATCATGATGATTAGAAAAATAATGTTCAGTGCTTGATATAAGAAATACTAAATGAGGAGAATGTATGTATGTTATTCTTGATTGATAAAATCCATTTTTTAGGTTTTAATGACTAATGTAGAGGAAAATTAATCAAATACCTAAAAAACATAAAATCCTATATCATTAAAATCAATGTTTATTTCATTGAGATTTAATAAGATATGAACTATTATAGGTGTGTAGAAATTCAATAGAAATTTGTACAAGTTTTCCAATAAAGTTATAAATCCAAAATGATATTATTTCCCTGACATAAAATTCTTGTTACAGTTTTATACAGTAGTAGAAACATGATGTATGGATTCACTATGGAAGTATTTCTAGGAATAATAGGATGTTCATCCTGGTAAAATTATCTAGATATATTTTTGGTTGAGCCTTGAAAAATAAGAATCAATAAGATAATTAATATTATTTCATTAGATAAGTAAAATCATTTAAAAAGAAAAGGCACATTATAAGAATTTATGGCATCCACCAATGAATATATTTTACTTACATGTATTTTTTTGGAAGATCATTTCATGTTGATCTTATTGAAGAACAATAAAATTGGATTGATAAATAGTATTTTATTTTTATACTTTTCATTAACAAGGGGAAACCATTCTTGGAGGAACATGTGAATACTTAGGCCAAGATACCCTTTCCATTACAGGAGCTCATCAAAGATAACTCTTATTTGAAGGTTACATCCATTAAATAGCATCATTATTAGTAAAACCATTCCAATTATCTGGATTTATTTGTAATTACATGCTTATATCAATTTTGATTTGATTTATTATTGATAATTTTTATTGGTTTCTAGATTTTCCTGAAATTTTATTCTTGAAATAAAAAACTGAATTATTATTAGTACTTAAATGCATTTTCTATAGGTTTTAGTTTTTGGAAACATGAGGGTACACCAACAACAAATGGTGGTTTCTTTGCCCACCTAATATAATATTTATGGTATTTAAAATTGATTTAATGAATTTAATGATCCACTTTGGAACTTGAGTAGATGTGAAAATAGAGAGGGTTGAAATATAAAAGTTTTGAAATCATCCCGTTCGATCATGTTTTAATGCTCACAAATCATGAAAATCATGAAAATCATGAAACTCACGAAACTTATTCTAATATTATTTAAATTATATTTGAAGTTTGTGGGTCTTCTTAATATTCCTTTCTTACTAGTTCAGATTCAGAGTCTCACTAGTTATGCATAATCATGTTCTATTATACTACTAGTTGAGTTTAAACCATTCTCTGAGTATTACTGCCTATGAATGTTTACAGATACTTGGATAATCCCCAAAAGTCATGACCAGACACTATGAACCAAATATCATGACCCATATACCATGACCAGACACAATGACTAGACACCGTTACCTAGACACCATGACCAGACAATACAGCTTAGATATCGTGACTAGAGATAGTGACCAAACACTGTGATCAAGAAACCATTACTAGACACCATGAGCTAGGTACCATGTCTAGACACCATGATCCTAACACTGCATCTATGCTACTAGTTCCAGATGTCATCATAGTTGTGGAACGATGACTATCTCATTGCTCAAAAGCAAAAGAGAAGACACTGTATCCCTGTGACATCGTTTCCAAGTGACACTAGTCATGAAAAATTGTGATATCTTTTTTTAATCTTCTTTTGTCATTTTCAATTTAATTTCTAATGATCATATTCATGTTATTAAATAGAACTGATAGCAATAATGTTTATTTATAGACATTTCACTTGATAGTATAAGGAATGAGGTGTATAATACTTGCATCTTGTCAGTTCCAACATGTGCACCCTCAATTAAAAAGGAAGATAAGAATGGATGGTAAAATATATTGAGATATGTTCGAGCATTTTAGGAAAATATCAACATCTTGTATGCAATGTACAATAGAAGAACACACAAGTCACTCCCAATTCATGAATGTTGAACTACTATAGATCAAAGCTTCTCACATCTTTGTAGTAGAACACAAGCTACATAGCTCACATCTTCGAACTGGAAACTAGAGCACCAGACTAGAGATACTCAGTTTATCATAGGAGGACTCGATACATGCATCAACTACATCCTATAAGTCTATAGATACATAGAATAACACTCAAATTACTTCTAACTCTTTCTCATCATCTTTTCTTTTTTTTTCTGTACTATTTTTTATATTTCTAGTAGTGTGTGTGTGTGTTTTTATTAAAACATATACTATCTCATGTATTATACTTAAGGATACAATATATCCTTCCTCTCATGTATTCCTACATATGTTTACTCCAACAGATAAGTTTGGAAGATGTCCTTATCTGACCTGTTAGTTTATACCCACAAAGAATAGTGGAAGAGGTCGTGTGACCTATATAGTCCTGTGTACTGTTGATTTACCCCGATCCAGGGAGTGGATCAAGTTTATTAATATAGACTACTTGGTGTATGGTGATCACCATGTGGAGTGGATTATGTCTCATCTTGATACAGAACCACTTATTTTATCTGTGGTGTCTTTTAATTTAGTTTTTCTCTATTTTACTTTATATTTCAGAAAACTCGATATTACTCTAATAGTTAATCTTGGATAGAAGTTATAACTAGTTTTCCCTATTAGTGTATATTTAAAAGTTGAATCAATAACTCACATTGATATTAAAGATAATTAATAAATCTTCATGAGAGGTTATTTGAATAGTCTAGGTATTATAACCTTATTAACCTGATGAACTGGAATGCATTCATTTTATTGACAATATTTTTAAGTGAACTTATTAATAGTAATTTTTATAAATTCTCAATTCACCCCCCCTCTTGAGTACTCTACTCTTGCAAAAATTTGGTATCAGAGGAGTTATTCTTTCTAAGGCTATGTTTTTAAATATTTTATCTATGATTTTAGATGTACTTTAATGACCTATAAATTTCTATTAATTATAAATTTTTATCTCCGTAAAAGTATTTCTTTATTATGGATAATAGATCAGAAGGTGATGATACTAAAATACCACCATTATTTAATGGAAATAAATATTCCAAATGTAAAATTAAGATGAAAATGCATTTAGAATGTATGGGTTTTGAAATCTGATCATCAATTGTAGGTGAGTATAATATTTCTTCTACTTCTAGAACTAGTTGGGATGACCAAACCATGACTTCTTACAATAAGAATTGCAAATCCATGAATGCCTTATATTTTCCTTTAGGTGAGAGAGGAATTCAACAGAATATCTACGAGTAAAACTCCCAATGAAATTTGGGATAGTCTGCCTGTCTCACATAAGGGAACCACTAATGTGAACGAAATGAGACTCAATACTTATAATATTGAGTATGATAACATTAATATAATGTATAATGATCCTATTTCTGATATATATCTCTTGTTCAAAGAACTTTTCAACATAATGATCTCTCTTGGAAGAGTTGTCACTGCCAAAGAAAAAATCATGATGATTCTCATATGCATACCTGATAGATGGAGAGGAACTTCTATCACTATTAGAGAATCACATGACATTAGGAAATTACCTATAAATGAACTCATTGGAAAACTAATGATGTATGAAGAAGAGTTGAAAGTAAACAAGGAATAATAGGAATAACCGAAAAGAAAATTTGTGGTATTCATGACCACTATCTCTAAAAAATGAAAAAGAAAAACTGCAGGTCTCTACAGAGAGTTCTAGAAGTTAACAATCTTCACCTGATAGAGATGAAGAGATGGATCAATTATTTAGAAGGTTTATGAAATTTTACAAAAGGAAGAAATTATTTAGAAAGCCTATCATCAAAGAAATATATGATCAAAAAGGAAGCTAGAAGAATGATTGGAAATGAAATGACCAGACTGATGAAATAGTTTATTATAAATGTAAGTGAAAGGGTCATGTAATGGATGACTATCCCAAGATCAAGTATAAAAAGAAATATGAGGGCAAAGATAGAAATTTTAAAAAGGAAATTAAGGAAACTTGGTGTACGTATAAGGATACTTCATCCGACTCAGAGTCTTCACATGATGAAAAGGATTACAAAGCCAATATGTGATTCCTAAAAAACACATTTGAGGTAACACTGGAATCTCCTATAAAAAACTCCTATTATTCTGGAGATAATAGTGGTTCTGAAAATATGTAAAAAGAATAAAGTTTTGAGTATTTCCATATTATTGAAGAGACATGTAATGAACTAAAAGATAAATACAAGTCTTTAAGGAAATAGTATGCTCTTACCTCAACTGTTAAATCTCAACATGTTGTATAAAGATAGAAAATATTTCAATTACTCAAAGAAAACATGGAATTAATGTTATCCAATGAGCAATTAAAAAAATGAAAATGGATGGTTTACTAATGGTAATGATAGAATCAAACAAATTCTAGGTAAAAACAATGCACCAAAATACATTAATAATGATGGAAATCAACCTGGTCAATGAAATTTTGGAAAAAGTAATTTCATTTATAAATTTAAATCATAAAACATTATTCCCAGTTCATGAAAATGTTATGCTAGTTCAAAATAAGATACATCTTATACTATATTGAGATTCTCTTGACCAAATAAGTTTTATTTATCAAATATTTTAAATAATGGTTATAGGAAACCTATGAGTCCAATGTGGGTTCCTAAAGAACTAGTTACTACTATTACTAGACCCAAACAAATATGGGAACCAAAGTCTGTCTTTATTTTACAATTTTGTAGGAAAATTGTATGAAGAGCTCGTATAAAAGCTTATGGTACTTGGAAAGTGGGTGTTCAATACACTTGATAAGAAATATTTATACTTCAGGAACCTACTAAATATTGATGTTTTATATGTCACTTTTTGTGACAATGCTAGAGGAAAAATCATTGTCCTATCCCAAATCATTAACTCTAACTCAGTTTTAATTTCTAAAGTAATTTTCATTGATGGACAGAAATATAACCCTCTTAATATTTCACAAATGTGGGATGATGGATTTCAAGTTAAATTGGAAAATTATTCTTGTAATGTTTGTAATTCAAAAAATAAATTTTCATTTTCAGCATTAATAAATGAAAATGTATATTATAATAACTTAGATTCTCTAGTTTCTCAAAATGATTCATGTTTAAGTTTATTTCAAAATGAGTCTTGGATCTAACAAAGAAGACTAGGACACTACAATATTCACTGTAAGGACCAAGCCTCTGACTGCCCAGAGTGAGGTTTTGACCTCTGAATGCCAAGAACCGGTGCCTTATTTGCTTACATTGGAATAAAAACAATGAATAAGAATCCTAAAGGACCAATTAGTTTCGTATTATTGGAACCAAGATACATACATAAGTTCAACATTGTAACATGGAAAGAAACACAATATAGAAACTCCTTAGACAACTTCCATAACTCCAATGTTATTTCAGCATGTAATTCATAATAAAACTATTCATGACCTGAGAAAATGAAACATAAGAAAGGGGTGGGCTCAAATGCTTATTAAGGGTAAGAAATAAAGTTTAATATAACATAAAAATTAGACATGGTGAATAATTTAAAACACACGCCTTTAAAAATAAACAAGAACATAATATGGTAAGAATATGAGTTGAGTAAATAAATCCATAATAAACATAATCATGGGTATTTTAAAATTAAAATAAGAACATGAACTTTCAATTACTAGTTTCATAATGAGGGATGTTCATTTTCTGGACATCATAACCATACCATCCAGGCCTTGTTCCCAGACCATAAGTAATCATTTTGTCAAAGCCTTGTGCCAAGATCATAGTATGTCTAATGAGACCTAACGATAAATAAAGGGGCCATAAAGATCCCCACCAATCACATAATAAGTCCAATGCATTCCTCATATGAGCAGGGATAAACATAAACAACATATACATTCATATTGAAACTACCATATGAAATGTAACGAACTTTCCCCAATCTTTAAACATAAAACACTAATCATTCAAAGTAACATGGTGAATGGTTTCAAGAAATGACATAAAAAATAAAACTATTTATAAAACATCCAATTAAATATGGTATATGACATCATAAATTATTCACCTCAATAATACATAATAATCAACAAGAGTGTTGATTCAAATGAAAATACTCTTATTAAATCATTATGCAATTCTTGAGATAAATACTCTTTTATTTTGAAAAGAAGTGTTATTTTGAAAAAAAACAATAAGTGAAGAAATATAGTATTCTTATAATAAAATGAGTTATTTTATAAGATATTGGTTTCCAAAAATAGGTTATAGAGTGCCCTTGAAAAATAGCTAACATTTTGAGAAATTCCCTTAAATCGGGCTTGTATTTTGGAAACAATTTAAATGTTTCTTTTAAAACATGTAACTATCCATAAAATAACGAAGGGTTATGTTTGTTAAACATATATGTGACGATAAAAAATATTTTATGAGGATTTAATAATAATATAGAAGAATTTTATTATGGTAATAAGACAATAAATGTAACCCGAATGAAAAAGGAGGTTCGGGTGAGAAAACCCTTACCTTAAGTCCGAATGTGTTCCCCTATTGAACTTATGGTCCTTGAATATGAAATTAGACTCATTAATAACTTAATTAAGAACAAATTAGACATTTATTTCGTTTATCATAATCTTTTTTAGTTCATTTATGCCCTTATTGAGATGTTATAAAATCATGTTTCGTTATTCCAGAGTGTTTGTTTTCATAATTTTCATAATCGGTTCTCTTGTTTTTATGTAATGGAGTTCATAGGGAAAGGATGTAAATATTTAGAATTGAAATTAAATATTATTTATGAACATAAATAAGTTTTAATGGTTATTTATATCATCTTTTCATGGAAATAGGACAAATCATTAGATGAATTATTAATGATATTAACTTAGATTATATAAGCGAAATTTTGATTATTGGGAACTAGTTTGGTCTTATGATTTAATAATACGTACATATACTGGTTCCTGAATATTAATTTGGTTATAATACATATAAAATAGTCTGTTTCAACCATAACAATGGTTTCATGACCAGTAATGTAGGAGAAACTGAAGAACAAAACTTCATCGTCCATGAAGGTTATAAATTGGAACCGCTTGGACGTTGATTTCATTTATAAAAATAAAAGTGATGGAGTAAGAATATTGATGATGGTTCTTAAATTCACATGATATAATTATAGTATATATTTTATACTAGATTTATCATGTTCATTTGGTCAGAGGAGGTGAGGATATAAAAATAAAAGAGATGAACTTGAAAATAAATGAAAAATTGAGAGATCCCTTATGAAAATTTGGCATCCTAACGGCGTCAGTTAAAATTTCATAAAATGAATTGATGAGAAAAAGGGTATCTAGTTATATGGAAATAAAAAGTTTAGTAATAGGAATAAATAAAATCAAAACCCAACATATGATAATGGAAATTCAAATAGATAACATAAAATAAGTGTTGATTAAAAGATGAGGGTGAAGGATTCCCTTACCTTTTAGAGTAACTCCTAGAACACGAAGGTTGGGACCTTGGGGGCTTAAAGACACCTTGGGAGGACTTATGTAGAGTTAAAACCACTAGATATTCGAGGATGAGGGATTTGTAATGAAACAAATCGAATGGATGAGTGGGTATTTATATAAAAAGAGAAGGATTTTTTTAATAATTTCAAAGGGACACCTCATTAGTGAATTTTCAAAACCATGGGCTTAACCATGGTTTTTTCCCATGGTTTTATCCACTTGGGACACCTGATATAATTAGTTACTATACAAAATTCTACCAGCCTTTTATTTTAATTATTATGTCATTATGATGTCATTAAACTACTGAAAACACAAAACTATATTTTTTCTATTCACAAAAAATTGATGTTTTTAGAAAAATCCAAAAAATTAACTCATTCCATTTTAGATGTGTAGAATTTACAAATAATTTCTATTTTTCAAAAATAATTTTCTAAATATTATTATTTTAATTTTTAAATGAAATCATAGTTAATTTGAAAAATAACAATCTTAAAGGTGGAATTAGTTTTATACCACATTGAAACGTTAATTATGATCTTACTATCTTATTACCTTAAGAAAATAAAATAATATCATTATTTACAATTCATAATATTTATATTACTATTAATATTACTATTCACTAGGGTATGTTACTATTAAAAAAAATCATGTTTGTTCTATCTGGCTCCAAATGACATACTGATCACAACTCTAGATGATCATGTTTTTAATTTAAAACATAATAGAGGCAAAGTTGTGTTTAATGGCTAGATTATAAAATGCATTTATTTTCAGATCCTTGGGGGTGTTATAGTCTCCCCTCCTTACAAAAAATTTTTTCCTTGAAATTCACAGAATGTTACCTAAAATGATTTGGGTATGTATTCAATATATTCTCCTCAGGATCCAATGTTGCTTCCCCCATCTTATGGTTCCTCCAAATAACTTTTACCAGAAGAGTCGTCTGATTTCTCAATACATGTTCTCTATGATCAAGAATCTTGATAGGCTCTTCACAATATGACAGATCAGGCTCAAGTTCTATTCCTTCATAGGTGAGTAAATGTGTTGGGTATGGCATGTATTTCCTTAACATTGATACATGGAACACATTGTGAACATTATAGAGAGTTGGAGGCATTGCCAAACGGTAAGCTACGACACCAACTCGATCCATAATTTCAAATGGTCTGATTTAACTAGGACATAGTTTTCCCTTCTTACAGAATCATATAATACCCTTCCATAGAGGTACCTTTAAGAAAACGCGATCACCATCTTGAAATAACAAATCCCTCATTCGGTTATCAGCATAGCTTATTTACCTACTTTGAGCTGTTTTGATATGGTTTTGGAAAATATTCACTTTTTTCGTTGTTTATTCAACAAGTTCTGGGCCCTTGCATTTTCTTTCACTAACATCATCACAAAAAGTTGGTTTACAACATCTATTCCCATATAATGCTTCCTGGGGTCCATCTGAATACTTGAATGGAAGCTATTGTGGTAGGAAAATTATACAGGAGGTAAATAATGATCCCATATAACTTGAAATTCAAGTGAACAAGACCTCAAAATGTATTCCAATGTTTGAATAGTTTGTTCTGATTGACCATCAGTTTGTGGGTGGTAGGAAATGCATAGATGAAGATCAGTACATAGGGATTTATAGAGGCTTCTCCATAATTGTGATGTAAAACGGGGATCACGATCAGAAACAATTGATAAGGGTATACCATGAAGTCCCACAACATCCCTAATATATATTCTTGCTAAACGTTCAAGTGGCAAATCTTCTCTTATAGCATTAAAATGTGCTGATTTTGTAAGACGATGAACAATGATCCATATCGCATCATTCTTTCTTGGAGTCTTTGGTATCCCCATGAAAAAATCCATCATAATATCATCCCATTTTACATAGGAATTTGAAGGGGTTTCATGACTTCTCTAGGATTATGTATTCCATCATTCACCTATTCACAAACCAAAAATCTAGACACATAATCAGTAATCTCCCTCTTCATGTTTTCCCACCAAAAATGTTCTTTTAGATCTCTATACATCTTTGTGCTACCAGGGTGTATAGAGAAATTAGAGCTATGAGAACCATCCAATAGTTCCCTCTTTAGCTCATGAATAGTGGGAACACAAATCCTCTTTCCAAATTTAAAAATACAATCTTCATATATGATGTCAGTCAACTTCCCGTCATTTATAGTATTAAGTTTCTTTTGAAACTCCTCATAATCATCCTGAGAATATTTTATCCTTTCTAATGAAGAAGGTCTAGAAACCATTTGAAAAATTATTGATGTGTTACCTTCCTTGAAAATTCCCATATCCATATTTACTTGATCCATGAACATAGGATCCCTTTCAAATCTCATGTTGTTTAGAATTCCATGTTCCTTTCTACTCAATGTGTCTGCCACATTATTTTCCTTCCCTCGGTGGTAGTGTATTGTGAAATCATAATCTTTGAGTAGCTCAATTCATTTCATTTTTATCATGTTCAGTTCCTTTTATGAGAAGATATATTTCAAACCCTTATGATCTATATGTATCTCACATTTTCACCATAGAGGTAATGTCTCCAAATCTTCAGAGAAAATATTACCACTTCTAACTCAAGATCATGAGTTGGATATTTTTTCATGAGTTTTTAGACACCTAGATGCATCACCAATCACTTTCTCATTCTACATAAGGACACATCCAAGTCCATTCTTTCATGTGTCGATGTAGATAAGAAACCCATCATTACTCGATGGTAGGGTTAGTATTGGAGAATTCACTAACCTCCTCTTCAATTCTTCAAAACATTCTTCACATTCCTTGGTCCATACGAATTTAACCCCATTTCGTGTGACCTTGGTCACTGTGTTGGATAAACGGGTGATGTTATAAAAGAAACACAGATAATAACCTACTAAACCAATAAAACTACGTACCTTAGTTATGTTCGTTGGAGTAGTACATTCTTGCACAAACTTTGTCTTCAATGGATAAACAGATATTCCATCTTTAGAGACAGTGTGGCCTAGAAAGGGAACAGATTAGAGGCAAAAAATTACACTTTCTAAAATTCACATATAATTCATTTATTCTTAGAGTCTTCATATTAGTGTGAATGTGATTTTCATGATCTTTATAGCTTTTAGTGTATACTAGGATATCATCAATAAACACCACTAAAAATTCATTAAGATATTCCTTGAAAACTCTATTCATCAGATCTATAAAAACAGATGGTGCATTAGTTAGACCAAAAGGAATTACAATAAACTCGTAATGCCCATACCTGGTTCGGTATGATGTTTTTGGAATGTCTTCTTTCCTGACAAGCAACAGATGATGTCCAGATTCAAGATCAATCTTCAAAAAATACTGTTCACCATGAAGTTGATCAAATAAATCATAAATTTGTGGTAGGGGATACTTATTCATTATTTTAATAACATTAATTTCCCTATAATCAATGCACAAAATCATAGAACCATCTTTTTTATTAATGAAAAGAAAAGGGGCTCCCCTTGGATAAACACTAGGGTGAATAAATCCTTTATCACTCAATTCCACTAGTTGTTTCTTTAGCACCACTAACTCCATAGTGTCCATTCTATAAGGGGTATTTGATATGGGCCTTGAACCAAGAATTACAACAAATGAAAACTCAATTTATTGATATGGAGGATGTCAACGTAAATCCTCTGGAATGACATCAACATATTCATTCACTACATGCACATCTTCAATTTGAATATTTCTTTCCTCACCCATAGATATTTGGTTCTCTTCCCCTCCAATAATTTAATTTTTTAGAGCTACTGGGGGTGGATCATGATGAGAATCAGATGATGATGTTTTTGCCCTAAAGATAAGGGATCCCACACCATTCTCAAAAAATTGTATCTTCCTTCTTCTTGCAATAGATCTTCGCATCATAATTTGATAACCAATTCATACTGATAATTATATCATAATCAACCATTGGTATGATGATAAGGTTATCAACTAAAGCACATTTATGTGTCACGAGGGGGACTAATTGACACGCCTTTGTTGTAATGATACATCCACTAGGAGTTTTGACTGATAACTCCACTATTAAATCAAATTGGACATATCTAATTTTTTTGGAAAACTGGGAAGATATAAATGAATGTGATGATATAGAATAAAATAAAGTGTTGGATTAGATTGATTAAATGATGAATGTACCTTCCACCACTTCATGTGGGATTTCAATATCAGCGGTTGTGATCGCATAAGCTTGTCCATGCTCCCTTGGCCTTTTATGTTGTATGTTTCCTTGACGCTTTGGAAAATCATTAGCATAATGTCCCATCTCCCGAAAATTATATCATTGAACATTGATAGCTTCTTTCTCCCCCTTAATATTCTGAGATAGGTGGCCTTTTTCTCCACATTTGTAATAGAACCCCATTCCCTTCAGGAAAGTGTCGAGGTGTTTCTTACAACAATTTTCACAATGTGGAAATTCAACTCTTCCCTTTTTCCCTGTTTCCTTATTTTCCTTTCCATAGTTTCCAGTAGCCCTCTTCTTATCTTTTTTTCCTTTAAATTCATATGACTTAGAAAATTCTTTTCTTGTCTTAATAGCTCATGAAACTATGTCTTCATATGATGAGAAACTATTGGAGACTAGTGCCCACTGGAGGAATGGATTTAGTACATCAAAGAATCGATCAATTTTTCTCCTCAAAATACATATGCAGTCCGCAACATGCCTTGCTATCCTTGTGAAGTTATCTTTATAATTTGAAGCATTATCATCATCCTTTTGCCTCAAATTGTGAAATTGACTTTCTATATCTGCTTGTTGGTCACGTGGAAAGTAATTTTCTGGAAATATTTCTTTAAAGTCCCTCCATTCCGTCTCTTCTATCTCTTCCTCCTCATTTGTGTTTTGGACTAACGACCACCACTGATCCACATCTCCCACTAGAAAATAAACTTCCATGACCACCTTCTCTCTTTGGTTACATCCCAAAGAGAGAAATAACTTCTCTAGGGAACTCATCCACTTCTCAGCTACAAGTGGGGTTGTAGTCCCTTGAATGGTGGAGGTTGTTGTTGTATAAAGTGATCTAACAATTATCTTCCATGTAGTGGATCCGGATTACCCATAAGGGTAAAGTTATTATTCATAAACTGAGTAAGTTGTCCCAGTATTGTTATAAGTTGCTCACCACTAGCCACAACACCAGATCTAGCATCATTATCTTGCATCAGAGGGAAATTTCTACAGGGGACAAGTGCGTTCGTGCAGTTTCCATTTCATCCACTAGGTTCAATTACTTGATAATGTCATACACTAGATTATGTTATAAATCATAATGTATAATCTTAACTTAAAAAAATACATAGCATTAATTGAAATCATACGCATGGCTAGTCCCATAATCACAAAAATGGATTCTTTGAGGAAAAATTTTAATTAAATCTTTCATAATGGCTTGTAAAGAAAATGTGAATTATCCTAAGAATATCCCCTAGGAGTGCCATAACCAAGAGTGAAGTAAGGCCCGTTGTCATGTACCAAGACACCCCGTGTCAAGCCCGAAACTCCATGTCAGATCTTTCACACCTAGGTACATCTGTTCCAGATATGCCTCTACATGCTCGTATTCAGACAGGGATATATTTCTCAAATGATATACATAATCTATTCCTTACCAAAATACCAGGATGTTATTGTATTTTTAACCTCAAAGATTATATTAGCGACTCTTCCCCAATCTATGTTTTCTAAATCTATTTTCTATATTTTCTACTAAACTTCCTCGGATACCAACTATAAGGACCCAGCCGCTGACTGCCTAGAGGGAGGTTTCGAACTCCATACTCTGGAAGTCAGTGCCTTATTTGCTTACATCATCGTACAAACAAGGAATAAGAATCCAAAAGGAAAAAGTAGTTTTGTATTATTGGAACCAAGATACATACATATGTTCAACATTACAACTTCAAATGAAACAAAACATATAAACTCCTTAGACAACTTCCAAAACTTTTATTCTATTTCAGCATGTCATTCATAATAAAAATCTTCATAACCAGAGAAAACTAAACATAAGAAAGGGGTGAGCTCAAATTCATAGTAAGGGTAATAAATATAATGAAAGATAACATAAACATTAGACATGGTGAATAATTGAAAACACATGCCATTAAAAATAAACTTTAACATAATATGGAATAAATATTAGATGAGTAAATAAAGCCAAAATAAACATAATCATGGGCATTCTAATAGTAGAATAACCACATGAACTTTCAATTACTTGTTCCATAATGAGGGAAGTGCATATGCCGGGCATCATAACCATACTTTCAAGGCCTCATGCTAGGACCATAAATAATCATTTTGTCAAGGCATTGTTCCAAGACCGTGGTTTGTCTCATGAGACCTACCGATGCATCGAGGGGCTATAGCGACCCCCACCCATCATAAAATAAGTCCAATGCATTTATCATATGAGAGTGAGGATATGGCACACTAGATATAAAATGTGTTTTACTATAGGGATAATCATTTGATTCATGACCCATTTGAGCATATGGGTGGAGCCCAGAGAAGGGAAAACATTTTTTGTTAGGAAAATAGGGTGTATATGTGGAAAAATTATTACAATAGTATCAAATAAAAAACCCAACCAATATTTTGATGTATCTTCATGGATTAATAATTATGGCCCATAAATATCATGTTCTTCTCTATGGGGGGTATATGTAACGCCCTAAAATTGTAATGTGTTGAATAGATTAAGGTTACTACCCATGTAAACAAGGAATACATTACTTTTCAGGACCCTAGTTGATTAGAATTCAAATTTTAATTAGGTTTTTTCAGTAATAATGATTATGATTTATGACCTCCTTGGATTCATACATGAGTTTGTGAGAGTGATGATAAAGATCCTTGGATAGACTTGTGTTGGACTGTTGGTGGGAACTAGAGAAGAGAAACACATGCCTTTTGGGAAACTAGGGTTCCTCTAGGGTCCATTTGTTGAAAAAATTAACCATATATAAATTTTATGTATGTATCACTAGTAAGACTAATATTTCCTTCTATATTTTTAAAAGTCATATTTTAGATCAAAATGCTCATCACATACAAAAAAAAGAAAATTCACTAAACATTTCCTGATACTAGAGTAAAAATATAATTGTATCATTTGTGATTTCTAGGAATTAACCTTACATTCATCCATCAAGAAGTGTTATTGGTATTAGTTAAAGTTTGTGTATTTATTAAAATATGAATTTTAAGTTCAGAAAAGACATCACAATTTGAAATCTAGGAAAACAAACTTATATTTTCATGATAATTTAGGGAAACTATCAATAATTTATTTTTAATGTGTAGGAATCAATAACACAAAAATATGATACAGTGATGCCATTGAAAGTGTGTTCCATCAGTATAAATGTTACGTTTTATTTTAAAACACATGTCACATACTATAATCCAAGAATACTGGTCAAATTTTCATTATACTTTTGGAGAATGAGTATTTATTAATTGTTAATGTGTAGGAACTAATCATGCATGATTCTAACCCATCGTGTTTCAGTGTGACTAAAATTTAATTTTTCAATTTTAAAGTGGCATTTTAGTTCAAAATGCACACCACATACTCAAAACCAAGAATATATACATACATTATCATGATACATTATAAAAATGTTTCAAAATTTATTTGATTCATGTGGGAATCAACCGAAAATAAATCTAACACATAGTGTAGACAGTATAATTCAAAGTGTGTGTTCTCATTTTAAAAGTGACATTTTAGTGGAAAACACGAATCATATATTTCTAGAAAAAGAAATCTCTTATATTTTCATGATAATTTAGAAATATTATTAATAATACATTTTTATGTTTAGAAAATATCCTGACATCAATTTGATATGGTGTGTGTCATGTGTGAATTAAATTGGATGTTTTATCCTAAAAGTGATATTTTATTTCAACACTTGTGTAACATAATAAAAATGAACAAACAAGATCATACCATTATGTTACTTTAGAAAAACGATCCATGATTCATTTTTGATGTGCAGAAATAAACATCTTAATCTGACATGTGTTGTGGTTAGTATTTCTCAAATTCTGTATATTCAATTTGAATGCAATATTTCAGTTCAAAACTTGAATCACATACTCAGAACTAAAAAAATACAAATATATTTTCTTGGTAAATTTGGAAAATATTGAAAATTCATTTTGTATGGTTAATAATTTACCACATGTCAAGCTGACACATCGTGTGGCTAGTATGGCTAAAAGTGCACGTTTTTAGTTTAAAGTGACATTTTGGTTAAAAACCTGTGTCAAAAATGAAAAACCAAGAAAAAAACATTTATTTTCCTTCTCATTTAGGATAATAGTCTTTGATTACTTTGTGACCTTTAGGAATTAACTGAATATCAATTTTACTAGTTGTTTGGTAGGAATGAAGGAAAATGCATGCTCTCATTTAAAAATGACAATTTAGTTCAAAATTTATGTCACATACTCAATACTGAGAAAATATGATAGTTTTTTTATATTTTAGGATAATTCATAATAATTCATTTTTTATTTATAGAAACTAACCTCACATAAATCGTGTTTATAGTGTGCATATATGATTAAAATAGTTTGATATTTTTTAAAAGTATTAATTTTTGTTGAGAAGGTGCACCACATACTAAAATATGAGTAATTATTCTCGTATTACCATGATAATGTAACAAAACAATCAATAATTCATTATTGATGTGTCAGAATCAACCACATGTCAATATGACGGATAGTTTGATCTTTATGTTTATATGGACATGTTTTTAATATAAAATTGACTCTTTTCGTTCAAATTTTGAATCACATACTTTGTAGTATGTTTTATTTATGTATTACGTTATCCATTTTATTTAGGTTTAATATTTTACATTTATTTTTTCCTTTTTATTTCTGTTTTATTTTTCATTATTATAAAACATTTAGGTTTCATTTATTTTATTATTTAATATTAATAAAATAAAAATTGTTATTTATTACAGTTACACTATTATTTTATATTGGGTTAGGATAACCCATATGGAAGGATGCCTATGATTTCGATTACATTTTATTCTGGAAACATCAATTTTTTATTGAATTATATATATGTAATGTAACTATAATGTATTGGATTTTTCCATGTATATTATTTTTTATATAAATGTTGGAATGTAAATATAATTTATACTATATGAAAATATTTGAATTTTTATTATAGAAATTTTGTTTTTGGACTGATATCATCTATTGATGTGTGATTTCTTGTTAAAACATATTACAACTACTGGTATTATTTCTAATAGTACTAAAAGGGATAATAAAGGGTTCTTTGTTACTGCTAAATCTAATACTAAAAAACTCCCACTTTTAGGAAAGATAGTAATAAAACTAATAAATTAGACATTCATCAACAATAATTTATCAATGATAAAATCTAATTGCCTACAAAAATGATTACAACATATGTAATTTAAATGAATTGATAAATAGTGATTTAGACAACGACAAAGACCATATCTATTACAATGATGTTAAATGTGATGTATTTAGGTCAAATCTAACATGGATAGTGGAACAAAAATATTTTGGGACATCGAGTCCCTGCTAAGGGATGCTTCAAGTGATGTCTAGGGTTCCCTTTTGGGAATTAACTTTTATAAGTAAACAATTTTATTGTTTTAATTAATAATATAGTAGGGTTTTTTTAATGATATTTGGTTCTATGTTTCCTTTTTTTGATTATTTATTTTCCTCTTTTTCTAAAAGTGTTGGTATTTTGGTTGTTTATTGTATTGTCCTATATAGGGGTATGACTAATGCATTTTTCATATTTGGTTATGTGACATTTTGTATAATGAACCATGTATTCAAATATTTGAATTATGAATATATACTTTCTCTTTATTAAAAAAATGGAAACTATTCTGTGTTAATGACTAAAAGGCACAATACATGCTATATTAGAAAGATTATAGAACACATATATATAAGTTATATTATTCATTTTATATGTAATTATAAATTAAACATGGGAAAAAAAATTACCGAAAAACAAAAAATAACATCAATATGAGTGCAATGTTATTAAAAATAACAATACTAATCATTTAAAAAAATGACAAAAAAAATTTTTACTTATAAAAAATGTGTAATAGAGTTGAAAAAGTCTTCTATACTCTAATGTTTTATTTCAAAATTCTATATAAATGGTAGAATACATGTTCAATTGAAATATAATAAAAACATTATGAAAAATATGTTATGTTATTTTGAAGGGATTTAAAACTATTACAAATATACACACACATTTACAAATTAACAAAGGGATATGTTATGTTATTAAAAAGGTTAAAAAGGTAAAATAAGTAGAATAAACACAACCAAATAAATAAATAAATAAATGACTAAAAAACATCAACATAACATTTCAAACCAAAAGTATTTATTTTAAAAATCAACCATGAAATTAAAAATATAAAATTATAACTAATCAATTTTTTTTAAAAAATTAATTTGTAAAGTTAATTTTCATAAATAAATATTAGTCTTTATATTGTTATTTCATTAATAAATCTATTTTTTTGGAATTATAAAAAAACTATGATAATAAAATTCCAATTAATTTAGGTTTACTATAAAAAATAACAAAAAATACAAATGATATTTTAATATAAGAAAAAAAACCCACCAATTTTGGACACCTAATAACGGTTTCAAATATCCACATTTCATCCTTGGATTGGAAATTATTTTTCCAATACTACCTTTATCCATTTTTTAAAAAATAATGGACATGAATTAGTGATCCTGTCATTTATAAAAACAAAAAAAACTACAATAAATTGTTATTTTATTTTCATTCCACTAGACAGAGAGTTTATAATTAATATTTAATTATGTTATTTCTTTAATTTTCAGTTTGTATTATTTTTTTCAATTGAATTATATTTTTTACTTTATTCAATGGTATTATAAGTTTGTATAATTTTTTTATATTTTATTTGTTATCAAAATAAAGAAATAATTTTTTAAAATAATTTTTTTAATTATTTTTATACATAATATTTGATTCCTATGAAATGCAATTTTTTTTACTAAATAATAGTTTTATTTTTTGTATTTTTAAGATTATTTATTTGTGAATAATAAAAAATCAGTTAATTTAATTTTAAAAAATTTATTATTTACAATATTTTATTCGTAATTATTCAATTAATATTACATTATTAATTTAATTTAGTTAAATTAAATGTTACGTAATTAAATTAAATTAAATTTGGAAAAATTAGAATAATACATAAAAAGTAATTTTATTTAATGGGTTTGAAAAATATAAATTTTATAGAAAATATAATTTGAATAATAAGAACTAATTATATTATTTATAGGTTAATATGTTTTTTTATTTAAAAATTCAAAAAAAAAGTTAGAGTTTATTTTAATGTATATTGTTTTTAAAATTTATATATTCGTTATAAAATTTATTAAATATGTTGAATATATAACATTTAATAAAACATTTCAAAATAATTATACATATAGATAAACATATGATATATTTATATGAAATAATTATATAGTCAATGTAATTTAATTCAAAACCAATAATATTTTTATTTTTATTTTTAATAATTATAGATTAAATTAAGAATATTTAAAATATATTTTATAAAATTCAACTATAGAAAATAAATGTGTTATTTAATATTAATCAATAGTTTCGGAATAATGGTCAAACACATGCATTTATTTGTATATCATGTTTATGAAATAGTAGAAGATGAAAGTTGGATAATGTATATTGGTGGTTTGAGAAGATTATTGAATCTTGTTGGTTGTGAAGTGATGAATGCTGTTAATAATAACTTTCATGATATAATGATGCTTTTTTCAAATCAATGTATTTCATAAATTTTTTACAGATTTCCTTAGGCTCATGAGAATATATATTATGTGAATAATTACATGATCGATGGTGGATATTTGAATCCTAGTTACAATAAATATTAAGATGATTCTTGGTTAAGATTAATGGAATAATATATTAAGGAAAATAGGTTTGGAGATGCCACCCAAATTGTAAAAACTATACCAGATGATTTTGGATTAGTAGGATAGTACATGCTTACATCTGTGGTTGTTTCCCAAAGTGGACCATGTGATGTTAATACATATGGAGCAGAGAAATTATTTGAGATGAAATTACCTATTCATACTCCCATATCATCTTTATTTATAATTGATCTATTGGTAGTTGTGAAAAATGATGTTTATAATGAACAATGTGACGACAATGAAGTTTCTATCGAAGGACATGGACAATTGATTTAAATGAGCTCAAGATATAACATAAATAGTCTGCGCCATTATTATATTATATTACACCAATGGTTTATGAGTATTATTTAGATGTGGTGACTCCGGTAACAAAGTTTCCTATCATTTTATGTAAAGTAAATGGTCTAGTGGTTGATGATGAAAAATAATTCATAATTTAATTTGGGTTAAGATAGAAATTGTAGGTAGCCAAAAACCACTAAAATGCAAGGATACGTTACAGGTATATCTTATAGGAGTATAAATGATATGAATTTCGTATATAATCCAAACTGTATAGTGAAAAATCAAAAATGAGATTGCGAGATAATGTCATCTTAAACTCTTGTAGGTGGAATTTTTTTTAAAAAATAAATTGAACCACAAAATATTTGTAAACTCAATATGATGCATGATTATAGAAAACTTGTCTCGACATTGATATATTTATGATCTATGACAACTGAACATTAGAATAAAAATACCAGTTGCTACAACTTACAGAATATAGATCATAAATCTACAATGATAGTATGATCCCCCACTACCACGATGTTTGGAAATGGTAAGACCAGGAACCCCACCACTTCCTTAGAGTCTCTCTTTCTCTAGTTATATATACCTTTAGGTTTTCATTAAAGGTAATCCTTTTGTAAAATTAGTAAGTAAATAAGAACATGGAATGAAAAGAACATAAAACACAAATCCACAGTGGATTAAATGGTTTAGAAAATTTATCCTTAATCCGGGTGAGATCAACTATATCTTTCATTCATTAGAATATAAACTCATCCACGTTTTAATGATAATAATAGACATAAACTTGATCCATGGAAAATAATTTCTAATTATTTACCATGAAATGTACCTACATCTATCACTCCCACAATGAAGAACCATGAGTTAGGGGATATTATCCCTCTAGCTAATCCAACTTATGTTTATTCTCCTTTCATTTTATGTCATATCTTCAAATTTAAACCATCATCTTTCATCACTGTAGCCTCTGGGCCATGGGTTTTAACTCAATACACCACCCTATGATGCAAGTTGTATGTGAGGTATCCTTCAACACATGGTCTGTCCCTAATTCCTCTAGAGGGGCACAACCAACCATCAAGTTCCACCTCCATACATATTTTTGTTGGTAGATCCTCTATTAATATTGGAAGCCTCCATTTCACTTTAGAATCTACTATATTGAGCCCTAACATCTGATTAATTATGAACAACACCATTTATGATCCACAATTATGATTTTATGAAATATTTACATTTCCCCCAATCCATGTGGGTAGTCTTCCACATATCATCACTAGTTACTTCATTTAATCAATAAAGTAGTCCTATTCCTTCAGCATATTTAGAACACCATGATAAAATTGGAATTTAATGCTTCAATATAAATCACTTCATCTTTTGAAACATGATCAAAAACATAGTGCATGAATCTGGATGATTCATTATCTATATTCACACACTCAAAATTCACAATGATGATGATATAACTTAGCCATCACTCACTCAACCACACCCTTTGAACATACATAGTTTAACTAAATCCACGATGATGAAATATGATGGCCAAAATCTATAAATTGTTTAGAATATTGTTTTTAACTATCCATCTTCCCAAATGTATCTTTTAGAGACTTATCAACTTGAAATCCAAAAAATATAACCACAAAAATATTCTCACGAAAACCCAACATGTTATTTTATACAACTAATGGTATAATATGTATGAATTGGAGTGTTTAGTCCATGTAATAATGGTAGGGATTCAGAGTGAATATGGATATAGGATAACATACAAGAAGTATCATCTTGAAAGAAAATCAATAGAGAAGGTTTAGGTAAATTTGGATCATTCATTTCATGTTTTAATATATTGGATATATCAATTAGTTCCATCATGTAAATATGTTTATAAACATTACAAAGTATTAAATTTGGTACACTATCATGTCACTTTATAAAATGTTCAATTTCTCTAAATATGTTAGGCCATCCTTGTTTACATAAAATCATTTCCCAACAAAAATAAATTCACATAGGTTTATAGAATAATCCTATATAAAATGTATTGATGTTCTTATTATCATTATCACTAAGGATAGAAATAAATTCCCTTTTCCACAAAAATTTTCTATCGAAAATAGTGAATCTTAAATAATGGAGTTGGTTTCTAGCCAATCATCCTTTTAATATAATGTACTAGTAAAGGTTATTCCTCATTTAGAATCATTTTTAGTCTATAAATGATGTATTTAATATCATGGATTATATATGTTTATCACCACCCCTCCCCCCAAATTATTACCACCATTAGAATGTGATACATATTTCCAATGGTGTACATGAAATATTTTATGATTAGAATGTAAATAATCATAAAATTAAAGTTTGGTCTATTTATATATTTTTATTATTCATTTTTATTTGACAACATATAGTTTTTGTTTTAATTTAGTTCTCCCTAGCTTTACTTCATATGATCCCTGGAAACAATTTTTCATGAAACTATTAAATGAAATGGATGTAATTAATGAGGATACCTATAATTACATGATTGATGATGTTAATTACAAAATATAAATGATAATTTTAATTTGATGAAGAAAATATATGTGTTAACATGAACATAAACATTGTTGAATGAATAAATGAAATCTAAAAAGGGTTTAGAAAATTTCTAATGATGATAATTTTGTTCCAAACATTTTATAAATGTGTTACAGTTTTTAATAGAAGATGTGGAAAAAGAGTTGGAATAGTTTGATCGATACAAAAAAAAGTTATAGAATGCATATTGGGGCTACTAAAGCCTTTTTAATGTTATAGTAATTATGAAAATTTTATAGGAAATCATTTCAAGTTGTAGTTCAAGAGATTTTATTTTGTGCCTGTTCATAATGGGTCAATATCAAATGGGGTTTATCGATGGAACTGGAAATACCCAACAACTCCGAAATCAATGATCGCTCATGGGTATGATTTCAAAATGGAGGTGTTCATTGGTTAACATATCCAATAACACATAAGATCTTACATTGGTTGAGATGATGGGAGTTCAGGCTCAAAACACCCTATTAAGGAGAATTATTTCCTATTTTAGGACTTTATTATATATTTTGTACATATTTATGAATCTATTTTAAATCATAAACATTGAACTTATAACTATTATATATTAATACTAAATTATTAAAATGTGTTTATTGGGGAGAATCTATTTGTATCTTTGGTTCAACATAGATGGAAACATATGTTTGTATCAGATGTAACCTATCTTTGTTACATTTTTTTTGGATTTTAGTCTTAATCCATGTAGTTTGGAGCTCTAGAATTTGTTTCCATCAAAAAATATGTGAGAGTTTTTTATGTTTGGATTGGGTCCACGATAGGGTCTTCTTATGTTTCCTCATGGGAAGAATAAAAACCCATGTAGTTTGATGATACTTAATGAGACACATCATATAAGATAAAGTCATGTTACAAGGACATAGACATATAGTTTAACATCATAAAACAAGAAAATCTACATGAATGGGGCCTAGAATATGTTGATTTGGTACTTACATTGAATCATCCCATGGGACCATGAAAGCATATAACCTCACAGGTGGGATAAATGATGTTAATAAGAATATTTCTCAATAATGGTAGTGATATAGGGATAGGGGTGGAATATGGACCTCTAGGTTAGAGATGAACCTACCGGGAATATTTCCTACAGAACATTATTTGGAATTGAAGGTATCGGGTTTAATCATAAAGGGGGGTTATTACATATCCCATTTAAATAGTAATCAAATCCCACATAGTTTTAATAGGTTTGGGCTTACACATATGGAGGATTCCAAAGTGGTTACGTTATCATAAATATATCCCTTTATGATTTTTAATTAAAGGATAATAGCCCATTTAGGTCATGTAAACATTGATTGGGATTATAAAAAGTAGGAGGCTGATGCGGTGTATATTTTATTTTATTGGTGGTATTATTGACACAAATCTCTAAGACCATGTATTTCATGATGAGTGTGAGAAACAAGAGGAAGTGGAAGATATGGAAATCCTTAAAATATAATTCATCCACTACTGGAAGAGGGAGTGGTTGTGAAAGGTTGGGGGATAACTCACTATAATCACTAGAGGATTAATCTAGAAGGAATACCATTATTCCCCCTTCCAACTTGTGGAATTATGGAAGAGTATGGGGATATATATGATGATGGGTTCTTTCCGTACAACAGATATCACAACCAAGCTCGAGAATCCAACCAAAATCATCTCTAAAATTGGGATCCTTTTTAAAAAATGAATGTATTATTGAGTAAATTAAGAGTAACCTATATATTAGGTTGTTAATAGCGGGACATAATTTTCCACAAGAATATATGATCAGAAAGGAGTTCTAGTGTGCCATGGGATTTGATCATGTATAACTAGAGGGTTTGGAAGAGGTCTTGGATTGGTCCCACCTAGATGAGGGACTGTGATATATGGGTTCCAAATCATTGGATATGTTAAAATTAGTACCACAAGGTGATTATCCTAGGAGATACCTAGGTGAGTTTTATGGTGCGTCACCCAAATGACACCATGGTGAATTGTCTTTGGAATTGCCTAGATGATACCTTGGAGAACATAATTTGGCATCACTTAGGGGATATATAGGAGAGCTGGGTGGCTGGTTCATTAACCATATGACACTTGGGATAATATGGGGTGACTATCATAGATATTTCTTGGGAGAAACTGAATGGATAAATCTATATTCAACCAAACATGGGTGATACCTTTCAAAAAACCTCTAAGTGTCCCCTTAGGAGCTCCTGGTAGGATATCTCACATGTCCCATGCATGGGAAGGGGATTTCACCCTTGATCATTTGGACCAGGTAAAAGGGGACCCTCACATATATCATTTATTTTTTTGAACATATAAAAACTCTATTATTTGGGATCACATTAATTTCCTATTTTTCTAGAGATGGGACAGTTACCTCGAGGGTTTTTAGAACATAATATGAATACTATGATGAGAAGAGATTATATTTGTTTTCCCTAGATTTCATTCATGGAGAATGAGGATCCCAATGGTTATATTTATAATCAATCATAGGACCTTTGGTGAAGGAGTTGGTTCACACAAGTCAATCACATAGATCCCTATGGTATGTGTGATCTACGTGGTCTATACTCATATGTTGTGTCACATATATAGTTAATTTCACAGTGTTTTTCACATAGGATAGAATTCACAACGTTTATTTCATAGGTGACTTACATGTTTGGGAATTGTGTTAGATGGGAATAGGCTCTATGTGACTGAAATTCATGAGAAATAAAATTCTTTATAAAATTCCCGACTTCAGAAAAACATAAATTTTTATCCGATGTCTTATTAGGAATCACATACAGTCAAATAGATGCATGTGAAATGAATTATTCCCCTGGATATTGTTTATAGACCATATAATGGGATTTATAGTTCTAAATTTTTCCATGAATATTCAAAATATTTATTTGATGGAATCTACACCATTTTATCAGTAATTTATGAAATTCATGATTATCTCATAGAGGGATAATTACACAACCATGCCACTAGATTAGGGATAATTTTTAAGGAATACATATCCCACAATTTTTATCCATTTTACATCACAAGAAATTCTAATATGAATCTTCTTCTGGGATAGAGAAAAATTTATATTCAAACTAGAGATGTGTTTTCTAACCGAGTGTCACATCATGGGTCCTGTGAAGAAATATGTCGCATGAGTTTTTTGATGATAATAGGGTCACGATCAACTATATAATTTTAGAGTTATAATGGTGAACATTATACTTGATTAGAAAACTTGTGAATATAGTTTTTTATACGATTTTTGGATTCCTTACTTTTATGAACATGTAGAATGAACCCATCCTCCCTTTACAAGGGATATATATATCGATGTATTATATAGAATTGAAAGTTTGTGTGTTTATTATTGTGAAAATTTGATATTGATTATATATTTATCCATGTTGAATTATTCATAAAATATTTTAATAATTATACCTAATTCAGAATGGTTTTATAGAAAAGGAAATTTGAAGTCAACTTAGTTGATAAATGTAGTCAATTGGCTATGAAAGTAAGGGATTCAACTGATATGTTGTAGTTGTATAGATTTAGCTCATAATTGTAGTTGTTATCGTCAAAACGAGAAAATTATAGGGTCATCATTATGAAAAACATGAAATTTATTATTTGATTTTACTTAACTATTGTACCTGTTTAATTATAAATATCTATTCATTAAATATACTATTGGAATAGAATGTAAAAATTTTATTAATAAATTTTTTATAAACTATATGATAAATATTTGTGTTCCATTAAGTTTTATTACAAAAATAATTTGTATCTTTATAATATATTATTTTTTTAAGAATTTATTAAAAATTTATATAGATGAAATGACCATATTTATATCCATACCCTGAGGATCCATTAATTCTTAATACATAGAGTCATCATATATCGTAAAAAATGTGAGTGAGTGTTGATGAGAAGATATGGAATTTCCATTGGGAATAAAACATTAACCAAAAGGGCATATATGATATATTTCATCCCATATTTCTATTAATTTTAATTATATGGGGTTTTCATGAATGATTATTTACCCATTTATACTTTAATTGCGATTTAATGTGTTGAGAAATGGAGACTAGTGGAACATATATTCAATATATCTAAGTGGGAGACAGAAATCACATTATATAGTATATCATTATTATTTGGTCTCCCCATGGACTGGGATGTTTGTACAAATTTTATAATATTTAATTGGGAGTATATTTAATATATATTTGTATATATAATCACAATACATTCATGGGGACATTAGGGGTGTTAAATTTATGATGCCTTGGTTAATCACACAATGCAATCACATTAATCCAAATGTAAAAGATAAAACATAATATAGTTATGTATAATATTATAGTTTTTAATTAATGGGAAGCTATCTCTCTCTAGACCAATCTTGGTAATTTGTTCATTTGATACACCTACTTTTACATAGAGAGATTAACAAGGATGATCAATATAGTTTGGGGCCTACATGTCTTCTACATCAATATTGATAATTCTGAAAGGTATTATGTCTGTAATGTAAAGATATGGGTGGTTATTACACAATATTTATAGTGTGGGAATGGAATTGATTCCCTATACATACTCATTCGTTTGAATCCAACTTTATATTTCATTCTATGTGTTTGGATCATCTAGGTCATAGGTATTTGGAATTTTAATGGACACTGTCATGCTAATATTGTATATTATTTAAGAAACATATATAACTTTATTACATACAATTTATAGGTGTTTTGATGAAAAAAGCGATTACTGGGTTGAGTTCTATTTGTACCAATGATTTTTTTCTCGGGGGTTTGATTTCTATCACAATCATTGAATATTAGACACTATTTTCATTATTAATAGAACATCCCAATGGTTACGACATTCATAAATGGGTATGGACATGAATAGTAATGATAGGCAGTCACTTGGGGTTTTAGACCCAATGAATCTTAGGAATACTCATAGATTGAGTGGATAAAATGTTGGGATCATGACACCCTATTGTGGGGAGAATTGTTTCTTACACTAGGACACTCTTATATATTTTAAATAGGTTCTCAAATCTATTCCTAATCCAAATATGGGATTGATTACACAAATAAAATGACCATAGTTTAATCATCTTCCACAATCCTGATATGAAATATATTACCCTCACAACTTGACTATAGGATGAATCTCTTTTATATATTAAGGTGAATATTTTGGTAAATCCATATGTATTTATTTTAGGTTCCCAATCCATTCCCCCTAATGATTATCTATTTTTATTTTGTATTCGTAGAGCCAGATTCAATGTCATTTACTGCCATGCATGGAGGCATTTAATATGTCAAGGATAAGATTGATCCACTCTCACATTTCCATCATATCATGTTTGCGGAATAGACCAAAAATATTATAGTTCATTTAAATCCAGGTAGTTTAGTATCGTTTGGAAATGAAATTTTTGTTGGAACTTATGAAATATGTATTTGAGCTCAATACTTAAAAGAAATCCTATGTATCTTAGATAAGGAATGAATTATAGATATCATAGTTTTATCACACACATGGGACTACCCCCATGGTGGATACCCTTATGTAGAGGTAATCATATCATTAAAATCGTCAGGGTTTACATACATTGGTTTCCATGGATAGTGGAGATTAGTGATATGACTGAAATTTCCATTGGATCTCTCTATGCCCATTTTAGCCATGCTATTTGTGAGAAATAGGGGACAATAAGTTTTTAGTATCACAACATAATGAAAATGGACTTATGTACATGGATAGCAGTTTGAATGTTTAATATAGAGCTGAAGCATTAGTAATTAATCTTATATACCATGGTTATTACAAGAATCAATGTTATCATAGTTTAGTTATCTTCTCTATCTGTTGATTGATGAGGTAGAATGAGTATCCCATAGGGATGATTGGATACCGATGGTCAATATATCAGAGACATGGGGGTAGTTACGTTGAAGCAGATTCCTGTTTAAGATTCTCCCTTAGAAATTATCATACGTATCTCAATTATTGTAGTTATCAAAGTTATCATTGTGTAGTTTTAACAAGGATTACACACAATGGTCTCCCTTATATTTGTGGACAAATAATATTATGTCAATGATCTGGCCTTACACACAGTGGTTTCCCTTGTATGAAGGTTGTTCTATTATGAAACAAATCAAGGATTACACACTATGTTTTCTCTTGATGTAGGCTGGAAAAGGTTATCATGGCATATGATAGCTACCCGACCATGCCTTCTTGTCAACCTAACATGCTTTGGTTTTTTTCATGACATATTAGAGGATATTTTTCAAACATGTTGAAATAAAATGGCATGATGTAGTTAACTTTTGCGAGTGATATCACATAATCTGGATGGCATGTCTAAGTTTTACAACATGAAAAGGGATGAATTTTATAGAGGACAATATAAGACCTGGATGGATCGTCCTAGTGTCCATCATATGATCTCGGTTGACATGAATGGAGGGAATATCGTGATCCAACTCACTTTCCCTACTGTCATCCCAAAAGCTAGCTAACATGCTCAGAGGGTGTTGCGAGAGTCAATGTGACATGTATGGAGGGCGTTTCATGTCATAGATGTGCTATCTAGTTGTAATCATGGGATATTACTAACTTTTCTGAAGGATTTTGTGAAAGACAATAGAAATTTCATGAAAGCTCATGAGATATATGTAACACCCCAAGATTTTACGAAAAATATTCATTTTAATATCATTAATGTCTTGTGTTGTACGCTACAAAAAAAGTAGCTTGCACGACACGCATCCCTGACTTGGCTTGCGTTACACACAAGTGTGACCTTCCACGATATCATGTGTTGTACGCAATACCGAGTTTCACTAAACAACGATATGCTATTAAAATATTATTAAAACTAGCTGTTATGAATAGTAATAAACACTTTTTGAAATTTTATAAATTTTATTTTTGAAAATGGAATTCATTTTTGGATTCAGAATATCGAAATTAGCCTAGGGTAAAATTTTAGTATTTTTCTAAAAACTTTCAATTTTTGATGAATAGTGAAAACACTGGGTTACTATTTAAAAACTAACTTTTTATTTAAATAATTATTTATTTTATTTAAATTTATTTTAGGTGAAAATTGATACATAATACCTATATAAGTTCAATGTAATTCATTGGAGTCATTTTATAATAATTTTAGATATATAAAAATTTTATTGAACTTTTGACCGTCTTTTACCCACCTCCTAGGAGAATTTACAAATTTACATAAAACGTAATTTTAACGCTTTTGTGAATGTAATTTCAAAAATCTGAGAGAAACTTTTGATGTCAGTAAGTAAAATGTGACTCAATGAGAGGAAAATAATTTTTGGTGAATAGTAACTCTTTTCTTTTTTTACCACGGTTAAAAGTAAATAGGGTAATTAAGGGTACAAATGATATTATTATTACCCTAACAGAAGTCCTAATTCTATTGGATAAGTCTAATTCGACCAAAAACAACCTTAGGAATAAAATATGACCATTTAGGCCCACTTGTATTAGATTAGGACATTTAATATTAATTTATTTACAGAAGGGTTAAAATAGTTAAAATCAAAGTTTAATAAGTAAATAATTTTTAATATAGGGTTATACATAAGATAAATTCAACTATAAATATTCAATAGAAATATAATAAGCTTTCCTACATAATTATAATTTATTTGTAATTTTTAGAAATTAAATAATTTATTTTATTTATGACACAATGATGATGCAGTAATTAACTTTTTAATGAAATATTGACATAATTTATGTTATAAATACCAAAATAAATGTAATTTGAGACTTTTTATGAATTGCAATAATTTTATATATTAATATGACATGTTAGTATTGATTTAGTTAACTGTTTTAGAACTAATCAATCTGTTTGGATTTTATCAAAAATCAATTACCAAATAGTGTCAAAACTTCCATAAAATAGTATTTAAAACAAATATTATATTATTAAATGTTATTTTATTCCTAAAAATCTATGGTTCGGCCAAATGACTTAGAAAAAATTATATATATTAATAATAAAAAACGTGGGGTTTTTTTGTCTTGTTATAGTATGTTTATTAACCTTGTAGTGTAAGAAAATAAGAAGACACGGTAAAAGTAAAATTATTTAACTTAAAGTTAAATCTAAATGATATGGTTAAAATAGAAACCTAAACTTGTCTAAATTCTATTGGATTAGATTAGTTCGACCCATACCCACCTTAGATTCAAAATAACTCAGTTTGGAGCTATTAAAAACCGAATATGACTTTATAATAAAATAATATTTTTAGTTATTCCAAAGGTGCCCCTCTAATCCCTTATAAAAAGGCACCTCCTCCCTCTCTTCCTCACACAACTTTGAGCCTCAAAGCTCAGCCAAACCCAGAAAATTTCTCTTCTACACTTCCCTAGAAAATCCTAGAGGTATTTTTCTTCTTCAAAGACCAAGCTTAGTGCCCTAAGAGGAGGCTTCAAAAAGACGCTTCAATGAAGAGGTAATGTCCGTTAGCGATTCTTTCAACTTTATTTCTTCTTCCAATTCTTCTTCTTTTGTTGTTTCATTATGAAGTAATAACATCAGTATAACTCATATACTGATATGTTATTACAATTATGAAACAATCCTATTTCACCATCTATCCAACCTACAGAAAATGAAAATCAACACGCGTGCGTACGTACAGAATACCGTCTCCACGCCGTGGTGTAATCAGTTTTTCAACAACCACCTTACATGGATAAGAATAATGGTGTAAATAAATAACTATATATGATTATTGTAAAGTTATATTGATTCGGAAATAGTATACATACACTCCAATACAATTCCACGATCATTGGAATGATATCATTGCTCGTGCGTACGTACAGACTACCGTCTCCACGAACGCGATGAGATTCATTTTCCATGATTAACCATTCAAGAATGATTATAAAGTTTATATAATGAATAATAATTAAATATTTGAAATAATAATGCTATTGTATTTATGTATATCTATATATGTATTTCATATACTCAATTCCATTCAATTCAATAAGGAAACAAAAACATCGTTCATGCGTACGTACAACCTACCGTCTCCATGAACGGTGTATTTCCTTGCTTTTATCGATCTATAATGTATATGTATATGATGAATATATATATAAATCATGTTTTACATTCTAGAATTATTTAAATCATGATATAAGTATAATATCAAGAACGACGAGTTGAAACACATACGATAAATGAAACGATTTTACCCAAAACGCTCTTTAACATGGAATTTACAAAAGAACGGGTAATATAAAGTCATAAGTGAACCATATATGATATCACAACAATGAATATGATTCTGTAATAAGTCAATGACATTATTTAAATCATTATACAGGAGGTTCGGATACATACGAAGCATATCAGACATAAGGTAAGGGATGATTTTACAAATCTAATTTTTATCCGAGATTTCTTATACAAAAGTATTTATTGGGGTTATTTCTATCATCCATTTACATGTTTTATAAAAGTGTTTTCATGTATGTTTAAAGTCCTTTTTAACCATTTTTACTTTTACTACATGGTATGTAAGGAATCTTTCTTTTGTTTACGTTATGAGGTACTTTTTGACTTTTCTGACAAAAGTACGAGGAGAATGTTTTTTAACTTTTACGGAATGACAGGATTTTCATAGCTTTATAAATCATTATTTTCATGAAGATTATTCCAAAATATTTCATGACTATATCCAACAAAATCTCTTTCTTTTAATATTTCATGACGTTATTTGAAATGAAATATTTTTTAAGAAGAAAGGATATTTTCCTCAAGAATTCATTTCAAATGTTTTATCAAAACCACTTTCCATCTAAGATGACATTATTTCATATGTGTATGTTTCAAGTTTAATGTCTCTATTATTTATATGGTTTCACGTTTCTTTTGATGAAATTTCTATTTTTTTATATGTATTATGAGATGATGTGATGATGTTTATGAAACCAATTTTATTCTTTGGGTTATGATGAATGTTTTAAGTTTATTTTGTGGCACAAGTAAGAATGATTTCAATATGAGATGGGTGGGACCTATATATCCCTCCAATTCATTGGGTAAAGATTTATATCTCATGAGATAGACATGGCTGTAATGGTAAGTTAATCCGGTTCAATGTTACAAGACTGAAGAGAGGAGTGAACTCGATTTTGAAAGGGACTTTTTCCACTAAGATGGTCTTGGCAGCAATGCCTTGGCTACAATGGAAATCATAACATGTGATTAATGGTTGCCACAATTACATGTTTTATTCCCATTCTATTTTATCATGATTGAGGTTCCCTTATCATATATTCCTTATGTACTTCCATGTTTCATGTCTTTGCTCAAGATTTTGATGTTTAGATTTTATGTTCAAGTTTTTGCATTCAAATATTTATGGATTGTTTTATGTTCTCTATGTTTACCCTTACTGGGCATTTGAGCTCACCACTTTTATGTTCTCTTTTCCCCAGGATATATAGAATGGTTTTAGGTAAGAAAAAGAAGTGAAGATCTTTATGGGAGATTTTGAAGATCTTTCACCACGATCAGAATATTTTATTCTGAGTTTCCAAAGACACTAAACTATTACGGTCCTTGTGTCTGTGTTTCTGTTATGTACTATGTATTCTGAAAAATTAATTTAATGTCCATATACGTCAAGATTAGGGTCTCTACAGTTGGTATTAGAGGAAAGGTGTAGTCAAACTTTTGAAACTATGATGCGAGAACTTTATTTTGATCCCTAGAGATATTTCTAAGGTATGTCTAGGGATTTCCCTAAGGATAAGTATATGTATAGGGTATAATACTAGAATTACGGTAACCTAAGATGTTAGATATTGATGGTACTCCCCCTTTATTATGTTATTTTCCCTAGCATGATTTTTTCCTCCCACACTATTCTTTTTGGGTTTTAGACGATTGCTGGAACCCGAAGGAACTGTGTTGATCAATGTAATGGAAAATGCAATGATTTTCTTCCAGAACAAAAAATTTTTATGGGAGATGGAGTGAAAAATAATATTTCTATACCTAAATAATCTTTGAATCATTCTGGACTTCTAAATGAGCAGAGAAGGGAGCAATATTATATTGAGTCATTCATGACGCAACTTCCTCCTTCTTTTAGTGGGTCTTTTGACCCCCTTGTTGCTGAACAATGGATCAGTACCACTGAAAAGATATTTTCAGTTCATCAATGTTCTGAAAATGATAAAGTCATCTTAGCAGTATATCGTTTGGTAGGTGAAGCTGATCAATGGTGGAATATTATCAAAAATACAAGGCCAAGAGATGAAATTGAGTCCATGGAATGGGACGAGTTCAAGATCTTATTTTTCAATAAGTACTTCCCTTGTATTCTTCAAACAAATATGGAGAAGGAGTTTCTTAAACTAAAGAAAAAGGATGATGAATTTGTTGGTATATACGAAGCGAATTTTACAAGGCTTTCAAGGTATGCATCTGGCTTTAACATCCAACCTGAAAGTAATGTTGATTGATTCTTCATTGGCTTAAAACCAAATCTTCTAAGGGAATTAGATATTAGAGACTTCAGTATCTATGAAGAAATTGTGTGCTGTGCTATTAAGGTAGAAATAGATGTTGGTGTTACATATCCATCTCATGGTTTTGAAAAGAAACGGAAGATGGAGTTCAAGGCGAAATATCAGAATAATGGTGAAAAGAAGACGAATGTTTCCTTATGCTCAATGTGTGGAAATAAGCATGGTGGAGATTGTCTTAAAGGGACTAGAAAATGTTTTAAGTGTGGAAAAGAAGGTCATCGAGTAGCTGAGTGTCGATGTAATGGAAAAAGGGTTGATAATGGTGTGAATAAAGATAATACTACAGAGAAAGCACCAACAACACTTCAATGCTTCAAGTGCAATGAAATGGGGGCATTATGCTAATCAATGCCCTAATCCAAGGCTTAATGATGATCGACATGAGAAACCACTTAAGGAAAAGGACAAAGGGAAGTCACATGTGATCACTATTGGTGATGTTTAATATGAAAACGATGTGGTGGAATGATTAAGTTTTTATGTAATGGGATTCCAAAATAATGTTGTATATAGTATCGTGGAATATTGGAATATTTATGTATTGGTCTATTGTGGTTTTCAATAATTTTATGGTACCGATGACCATGGAAAGTGATTGAGATATTTTTGGTAAGAAGATGATATGCGCATAATGAAGGGATACGAAGATAATGAGATGTTTGATTGTATTCATGAGCTCATGATTGATATAAGGACTAATTGATATCATGGTTTGAGTATAAAGAATTTTCAGGATTTTGGTATGAGGCAAGTGTTAAATTTTAACTGCATTCATGTTTTCACTAAGGTTCAATGGGTATTCATTCTTCAAGAGAATACATGATTAAGGTATTCACATGTTAGTAATTTGACCAACAAGATATATCTTATGATATATGGGGGATAAATGATGGCATTCACGTGATTGTTATGTGACATTTCATGTAATAATTTTTTTATACTATGGGCTTGGACCGAAATATTTTAGATAAGCCTAAAGATTGGAATGGATTATGTTGGATATAAGTTAGTATTGTTTATGGATAGAACTTTTTTCGATATTATTGATGGGATGTTATAGTAATATAGTCTTAGAAAAAGGAAAACCTGCAGGACGTGCGATATCCCATCACATCGGACAAGGCTGTGGGAATCGAACCCACAACCGAAGTGCAACTAGACTTTATCGCCTACCAATGGCCTACAGGAAGTCCCTGGTTAGTAGAAAATAGTTTTATTTTATTACACGGTATGATATATGAAGTATATGTTCATTTTTGGAATAGTATACGATTAACCTCACAAAAGATGGACTTATGTATATTTGATAACTTTTGCTAACCTTTTGTTTGAAACAGATGGAATGACCCGTCATTATATCACATGATCTGTTAACACTTCACGAATAACAAATTCAACTTCATTTCTTTAAGAGATAAAGTGGAAATTGTTCAAAGCACAAACAATAGTGAGATTGTACCAAAATAAAGTAATTATTTATTCTAATTCAAATTCTTCAACTTTAGGGAAATGATCTTGAAAACCAAAAATGTTTTCCTAGTGCCCTTATATCCGATGAATCAGATGGTACCCTTGATCATCACAAATTTATGGCTTTCTGATTGTTGGATTTTTCATAGCCATGTTCTCTACCACTCTCCATCAGAATATGACGGTTATATTTCTCTTCCATATCCATATTTTCACCTATGTTCTCTTATGTGGAAACCCAGTGATTAGTTAATTTGGGTAACCATTACATTTCATACTTGAGTTTTTAAAGCCAAGTTTTGGTATTCCTTTTACGATGTGGGTTTCTATTAAAGAAACTTTCGATTAGTAAACCATTTATAACCCTGACGAATTTCGAGGGTGAAATTCTTTTTAAGAGGGGTAGAATGTAACACCCCAAGAATTTACGAAAAATATTCTTTTTAATTTCATTAATGTATTCTGTTGTATGCTACATCAAAGGGAGTTTTCACAAAATGCATCCCTGACTTGGATTGCATTACACGCAAGCGCGACCTTCCACGATAACATGTGTTGTACGCAATACCGAGTTTCTCTATACAACGATATGCTATTAAAATATTATTAAAACTAGCCGTTATGAATAGTAATACCCACTTTTTGAAATTTTAAAAATTTTGTTCTTGATAATGGACTTCATTTTTGCATTCGGAATATCGAAATTAGCCTAGGGTGAAATTTTGGTATTTTTCTGAAAGCTTTCAATTTTTGATGAATAGTGAAAACACTAGGTTACTATTTAAAAACCGACTTTTTATTTAAATAATTATCTATTTTATTTAAATTTATTTTTGGTCAAAACTGATACATAATACCTATATAAGTTCAATGTAATTCATTGGAGTCATTTAATAATTATTTTAGATATATAATTTTTTTGAACTTTTGACCGTCTTTTACCCACCAAAAAGGAGAATTTGCAAAATTACATAAAACATAAATTTACCACTTTTGTGAATGGAATTTCCAAAATCTGGGAGACACGGTTGATTTCAGTAAGTAAAATTTGGTTCAATGAGATGAAAATAATTTTTGTTGAATAGTAACTTTTTACTTTTTTTACCACGGTTAAAAGTAAATAGGGTTATTAAGGGTAAAAATGATATCATTATTACCCTAACACATGTCCTAATTTTATTGGATAAGTATAATTCGACAAATAACAACCTTAGGAATAAAATATGACAATTTAGGCCAACTGGGATTAGATTAGGACATTTAATATTAATTTATTTAAAGAAGGGTTAAAATAGATAAAATCAAAGTTTAATAACAGAATCATTTTTAATATAGGCTAATTCATAAGATGAATTAGACTATAAATATTCATTAAAAAGATAAGAATATTTCCTACATAATTATATTTTATTTGTAATTTTTAGACATTAAATAATTTAATTTATTTTTTACACAATGAGGATGCAGTAATTATCGTATTAATGAAATATTGAAAAAATTGATGTTATAAATACCAAAATAAATGTAATTTGAGACTTTTTATGAATTAAAATAATTTTCTATCTTAACATGACATGTTAGTATTGATTTTCTTAACTTTTTTCGAACTAATCATTCTGTTAGGATTTTTACAAAAATCAATTACCAAATATTGTCAAAATTGACATAAAATAATTTTTAAAACAAATATTATATTATTAATTGTTATTTTATTAATAAAAAACTAAGGTTCGGCCAAATGACTTAGATAAGGTTATATATATTAATAATAAATAACTTGGGGTTCGTTTGGCTTGTTATAGTGAGTTTATTGACCTTATAGTGTAAGAAAACAAGAAGACACGGTAAAAGTAAAATTATTTAACTTAATGTTAAATCGAAATGGTAAGGTTAAAATAGAAACCTAAACTTGTCTAAATTCTATTGGATGAGAGGCTTTCGACCCATCTCCACCTTAGCTTCTAAATAACTCAATTTTGAGCTATTAAAAACCGAATATGACATTATAATAAAATAATATTTTTAGTTGTTCCAAAGGTGCCCCTCTCCTCCCTTATAAAAGGGCACCTCCTCCATCTCTTCCTCACACCACATTGAGCATTCATGCTCGGCCAACCCCTTCCAAGTTATCTTCTCCACTTCACTAGAAACATCCTAGAGGTTCTGGTATTCTTCAAAGACCAATATTAGTGCCCTAAGAGGATGTTTCAAAAAGGCGCTTCAAAGAAGATGTAATGTCCGTTATTGATTTTCAACTTTATTTCATCTTCCACTTCTTCTTCGTTAGTTGTTTCATTATGAAGTAATAACATCAGTATCACTCATATAATGATATGTTATTATAATTATGAAACAAACCTATTTCACCATCTATCCATCCCATGGAAAATGAAAATCACCACGCGTGCGTATGAACGGAATACCGTCTCCACGTCGTGGTGTAATCAGTTTTGTCACCACCACCTTACATGGATTGGTATAATGGTGTAAATAAATAACTATATATGATTATTGTAAAGTTATATTGATTCTGAAATAGTATACATACACTTCAATACAATTCCACGATCATGGGAATGATATCATCGCTCATGCATACGTACGGACTACCGTCTCCACGAACGCGATGAGATTCATTTTCCATGATTAACCATTCAAGAATGATTATAAGGTATATATAATGAATAATAATGAAATATATGACATAATAATACTACTGTATTTATGTATATATATATATATGTATGTCATATACTCAATTCCATTCAATTCAATAAGGAAACGAAAACATCGTTCATGCGTACGTCAGACCTACCGTCTCCATGAATGGTGTATTTCATTGCTTTTATCGATCTATAATATATATGTATATGAAGAATATATTTATAAATCATGTTTTACATTCTTGAATTATGTAAATCAAGATATAATTAATAATATCAAGAATGACGAGTCGAAACACATACGATAAATGAAACGATTTTACCCAAAACGCTCTTTAACATGGAATTTACAAAAGAACGGGTAATATAAAGTCATAAGTGACCCATATATGATATCATAACAATTAATATGATTCTTTAATAAGTCAAAGACATTATTTAAATCATTATACAGGAGGTTCAGATACATACGAAGCATATCGGACATAAGGTAAGGGATAATTTTGCAAATCTCTTTTTATCAGAGATTGCTTATACGTAAGTATTTACTGGGGTTATTTCTATCATCCAAGTCCATGTTTTATAAAAGTGTTTTCATGTATGTTTGAATTCCTTTTTACCCATTTTTACTTTTAATACATGGTATGTAAGGAATCTTTCTTCTGTTTACGTTATGAGGTACTTTTTGACTTTTCCGACAAAAGTACGAGGATAATGTATTTTAACTTATACGGCATGACAGGATTTTCACAGTTTTATAAATCCTTATTTTCATGATGATTCCTATAAAATATTTCATGACTATATCCAAAAAATCTCTTTATTTTAAAATTTCATGATGTTTTGTGAAAAGAAATTGATTTTGAAGAAGAAAGGATATTTTCCTCAAGAATTCATTTCAAATGTTTTATCAAAACCATTTTCTATCTAAGATGACATTATTTCATATGTGTTTGTTTCAATATTAATGACACTATGATTTACATGGTTTCAATTTTCTTATGATGAATTGTCCATTTGTTTTATATGGATTATGAGATGATGGGATGATGTTTATGAAACCCATTTTATTCTTTAGGTTATGATGAATGTTTTAAGATTATTTTGTGGAACAAGTAAGAATGATTTCAATATGAGATGGGTGGGACCTATATATCCCTCCAATTCATTGGGAAAAGATTTATATCTCATGAGATAGACATGGCTGGAATGGTAAGTTAATCTGGTTCATTGTTAAAGGACTGAAATGAGGAGTGAACTCGATTCAGAAAGGGACTTTGTCCACTAAGATGGTCTTGGAAGAAATGCCTTGGCTACAATGGAAATCATAACATGTGCTTAATGGTTTCCACAATTAAATGTTTTATTTCCATGCTATTTTATCATGATTGATGTTCCCTTATGATATATTCCTTACGTACTTCCAAGTTTCATGTCTTTGCTCAAGATTTTGATGTTTGGATTTTATGTTCATGTTTTTGCATTCAAATGTCTATGGAATGTATTATGTTCTCTATGTTTACCCTTACTGGGAATTTGAGCTCACCCCTTTTATGATTTCTTTTCCCCAAGATATAAAGAAAGGTTTTATGTAAGAAAAAAATGGAAGTTCATTATGGGAGATGTTGAAGATCTTTCCCCACGATTAGAATATTATATTCCGAGTTTCCAAAGACACTAAACTATTACGGTCCTTGTGTATGTGTTTTTGTTATGTACTATGTATTCCTCAAATGTAATGTAATGTCCATGTACATGAAGCTTAGGGTCTCTACAATATAGCTGGATAGTCTGGAGGATGTTGCAATAGGTAGTTGACATACCCTAGTGTAATCACAAGAGTCAACAAACTTGTACTAGTTCTACCATATGATTTGGGAAGTATATCTGAGTGATGTCAAATGGTATGGATGGAAAGCCCGAAGGGTTTCATGAGAATTTAGTGGCATGCCGAGAAAATTCCTTGTGACTTTCTCTGACATGTCCATGTGACTTCGCATGATCTAAATAGTACACCAAATGAGTGTCACACAATCTGGATGACGAGTCTTGCTTTCATTATGTGACCAATGTGGTTCATGCGAAGAACATATGGATTATTGTCTATTACTTTCATAGAAGTCTCCTATTTTTCAATCCTTATTCCATCCTTTTATTGTAAATTCCTTAGATTTGTTTGTGTTTATCTTGTTTATGTCTCAAGTAATTTAGTAGAAATGTTGGATGTATTTCACGTAACCCATTATAATTAATTCATAGGATCTAAGAGTGATATTGTTGAGTTCTTATACATACCACAAGATCACTCAACTTCTTCCATATATTTTACCTGATGGAAAACCTTTCTGGTTACAAGATCATCCACTCTAAAAAATATGACATGATGCTTGGGTTTGCTGGTGTGAGGTTCCAAGGTAAATGACATGCATTTTCCAGGTTGTGGTGGAGGATTTATAGTCAACTTCACACTAGTTATGAACCAAATTTCATAGTAAATTTTTCAAAAATCCATACTATAGTCAATGAATGGAATTGTTGTTATGCGCATTGGATTATCCAGTTGTAGGAAATTATTGGGGGCGTCGTATGATTTTTAGTGACTACGAGATTATCCCATCAATGCCTCATTTATTAAATTCTACCCAATTAATGGGGTCTTTCATAACCATGTGAAAATGTTGAGGGGTTTTTATTAGGTCATACTAGCATGTCTAAGGGATTTTATGATGTTCAGATGCAAACTGAAAGGTATACATGTTATCTAAAATAACATGTCCTAGAACTTTCATGGTACATGGATGGCTTTTGAGGGGGACTTCACAAGATCAAGATGCCATGAAAAGGGGTATTTTATAGCATGATGGTTTGTCAAGGGTGTTTCCTAAAAACCATGTAGACATGTCAAGGGGTGTTCCATGGGATCCATGGTGATCATCCAAGATTCACACCTCATTTTTCAGGATATCAATGTACCATACCCTGATAAGAATATATATTCTTCCCCCTTTCACATCCATTTTTTATTTTACATTCTTTGGGATCTCATGAGTTTGTAAAACTATTGTAGTAGAAAATAACTCTACATGTCATTGATGTTTTCTATGAAAAGATTTTCATATGATGATGCATGAGTTTTTTTACAGAAAACACCTTCCATTTTCATTTGGAGCCAAAGAGGGATCAGGAAACATCCTAGGCATTTTTGATACCCTTCGATGGATGAGGGTGACATGTCTGCAAGCACATTCATGACATGTAAGACATGTCTTCATGGAATCTATAGTGTCTTTTGAGCTAGATGAGTGAATAACATGATTTTTATGACCGCAAGAGGCTACCTTCGTTTACCATTTATTTCCTTCTAAATTTTAAAGAGGGTTGGGTATATTGAGAGATTGAACAATTGTTTTCGTAGAAAATAAATCTCCCCATTAGTGATGTGACTTATGAACAACCAAGGGTTATATGTTTATTCATGAGAATGTAATGAGAAACCCCATATTTTTTACTTATGAAGTGAAAGAGAGAGAGCATGAATCCATTGACATGTTCAAAACCCTTCGTGTAAAGCACCGACCCAGAAGATCAGAGTTGTTGAATTATTTTAATACATTGGCATGATTACAAGGAATCAAGTCTCGAAGGACCAATCATTTTAGCAGTCCTGGAAGATAGATTACATACATGAATGTTACATTACACATTCACACATAGCATTAAAAAAATACTTTTAGAATCCCATTATTCTTTTAGTTAAAACCTGCATATAAATCATAATACACTTCTTGGAATCCTGGGAAAATAAAAATAAGAATGGGGTGACCTCAGATTCTTAGTAAGGGTAAATAATTTAGCAGAATCTATAAACATTTATGGAAAGATGTGTAATAAAAAAATATCCTTTTTAAACATAATCAAAAAAATAATATAGAAAAAATAAATCTAACGTCACCATATAAACATGCACATGCATATTCTACTAGTCGAATAATCACATGTAATAACTAATTTCACAATGAGGGAATGCATAATGTCGGACATCATAACTACATAGTCAAGGACTCATGCCAAGACTGTAAATAAAAATTTTGTCAAGGCCTTGTTCCAAGAATCTAGATTGTCTTCTTAGACCTACCGATCCATTGTGGGGCAATAGCAGGCCCCTCCCATTACATACTAAGTCAAATGCATTCCTCATATGAAAATGTTGAAAAATAACATAAACATCCTTATTAAAAATAGAATACAAAATGTCAATACTTTAACTATTAAACATGAATGGTATAAAAATATCACATCCATAGTAAAACATATCACACCTCATTCAATAAAATATGGAATATTGTATTATAATAAATCAACCCAAATCAAGAATAATATCTATTAAAAGTTGTTGACATAGTTGAAAATTCAAAGTAAAACTCTTTGATAGAAATACCCATTTTCATGAAATCATTTAAAAGTCACACAATTTATAAATGAAGACATTTAAAAGATATTTTTGTATCAATATGTCCCATATCAATTTGAAAAATTTTAAAGGTATTAACATTTTAAAACATTCATGTCCATAAAAATAAATCCTTAAAACCATTTTAAAAACATGTTTATTAAAGAGAAAGATTTAGAATAAAAAATATTTAAAACGTTTAAAATTAATTTTTAGATAAATAGTCCCTCAAAAGAATCATTTTTCAATGTATTTTATGAAACTTGGATATGGATAATAAATATGTCCCCATAAATACTTACACATAATCAATCTCTGATAATAATGAGATTGGGGAACTAACCCTTACCTTGTAATTTTCCTTAGTCAAGGGTACGTTAACCTTCTATATATTAGTTAAATCATTTTTATTAAATTATACAAGAACCACACACATAAATATGATATAATATATGATCTTCTAATATTTCATTGTTAATAATGTTTCTGTGGTATCATTGTTTCGGGTATTAACTGATTTGTTTACCATTACATGTTTTATTACTTAAGTCATGTTTGTTATGGATAGGATGTATTTAATTCATATCCATAATGATATTAAGTTCTTAAACATTATTTTTAATCATAAAATGAAAATTATTCTTGAATGATTACGATGGGGAATGAATCACATCACATTCATGGAGGCGGTAATCCGTACCTACGTACGAGCGACAATATCATTCAATTGATCATGAAATCTTATGTAATTGTATGGTATATTACTTATACAGAATCATTAGAATGTTATATTTATTATTTAAATCAATTATACTCATTATTATACCCATCCAAATAATGAATTGTTGAATAACAAACTACACCACGACGTGGAGACGGTAAGCCGTATGTACGCACATATTGTGACTTTGTCATTCATAGGATGGATAGAATAATAAATATGGTTGTACCATAATTATAATAACATCAATGTATGTATAAGGTAATGGAGTTATTATTTTCATATGGAAACAACATTGAAAGAGGATGTGGAAGAAGAAAAGATCTTTGAAAGAGGTGATAAATTATTACCTCTTATTCAGGTTCTTCCTTTTGATTTGACCAAAATGGCTTTTTAGGGTGTATTTATGATCAATGTAAGGCCTATAAGATGAAGTGAGGGCATTTGGGAGGATATCTGAAAAGGTGTTGTCTGAGTCAAATGGCTTTGGATGTGTGAAATTAAGAAAAGGGAAGGTACCCGTTTATAAGAGAGGTTAGGGGTATTTTAGGAAAAGATTGAAATATTATTTTATTATAAAATCATTTTAGGTATAAAATGGATAAAAATGGATGTATTTAGAGGATATGGTGGGTATGGGTCGAACTATTCTCAAAAGAAGGTTTTAGACAAGTTCAGGTCACCATTTTACTCTTATCTTTCATATTTCACTCATAGTTAAATAGTTTAACTTTTATTATGTCTTCTTGTATTTTTATATTACATAGTTAATAAACTAATTAGAAAATGCAAAGAGCACCTAAAGTGGTTAATTAATGACATATATATCATTATATAAGTCCTTTTTCCAAAACTTATATTTATAATAATATTATATCATTTTAAAAATATATTATTTTTTTAAAAACTCATTTTTGTAAATTTTGAGACTATTTACTATTTGGTTTTTGTAAAAGGTAACAAAACCTAATTAGTTCAAATAAAATACATTAACTCTACCCTAACATGTCATATTAACCTATAAAATTTGTTAAATTCATCAAAAGTTTCAATTTACATTTATTTTGATATTAATAATATCAATTATTTTAATCATTAATTATTAAGGTAATTACTGCATCATCATTGTGCCATAAATAAATTTAATTATTTAATTTATAAAAATTATAAATAAAATAACATGATGTAGGATTTTTTTTTATATTTATATTAAATATTTATTGTCTAAATTATCCTATGTATGACTCTATATTAAAAATGTTTTAGTTATTAAAATTTAAATTTTACACTTTTAACTCTTCTTTAAATAAAATAATAATAATTGTACTAATCTAATAAAATTGGATAAAAATGTATCATATTATATTCCTATGGTTTATTTTGGTCAAAATAAACTTATCCAATTTAATTAGGACATATGTTCGGGTAATTATAATATAATTTTTTTACTTCAATTACCCTATTTATTTTTAACTGTGGGAAATAACAATCAATAGCTACTATTTAACAAAAATTATTTTCATCCTATTAAACCAAATTTTACTTATTGATATCAACAATTTCTCTCAGATTTTTAAAATTCAAATCACAGAAGCTGTAAAATTACGTTTTATGCAAATTTTTTATTTTTCCTAGAAGGTGGGTAAAAGACGTTAAAAAGATCAAAAAAATTTATATATATAATCTTATTATAAAATGACTCCAATGAATTATATTGAACTAATATATTTATTATGTATATGTTTTGAATTTAAGATAAATTTTTCTTTAATAATAAATTTTTAAATGAAAAAGTTGGGTTTTATCTACAACGTTGTGTTTTTACTATTCATCGAAAACATAATGTCTTCAAAAAAATACCAAAAATTCACCCAAATATAATTTTGACTTTACAAATTCAAAAATTATTTCAATTTTTCCAAATTTAAAACATATATGTTTCATTAATTAATTTAAAATTAATTCCTGTTGTCAAAACCCGAAAGCGGGTTTTTAAGAAGTAAAAACTATCAAAAGATTAACATGTGTTTATATTGAATTTAAATGTGAAATTACTTAATATGAACTAAATTATATTAAATGATAAAAATATAATATATTTTTACTTTAAATCCACTAAAATTAATAATTTAACACTATAAGTTATTTTGATTAAATAAGTTGTTTTCAATTAAAATTTAGTATTTTTGCACTATTCAAAAAAATGTGAATGTTATCAGAAAATAAAAAAAAATTATCCAAACAAAATTATTATGTACCTCTTACAAAGAACAATTTTAATTCATTAAATTTATCATATAAATGTGTCAAATATTGGATTTAAAAAGGGGTCTCCATTAAAAAACGGAAAAAATGCATTTTTTAAAAAATAGTTCTTTTATTTGAAAAATTGAATTTATCATTATATTATGTCTAATAATAACAAAATATTCATGTTAAAATTATATAGTATATTTCTAAAATTAAAAATTTTGTTTAATACTATTAATAACCACTTTTAAAATGGCTAGTTTGATAGGTCAGGATGCGCTTGAAATCGGTGTTGCGTGTAGCGCAAGCGATTGAATTACTTTAAAGAGATAACGTACTATGAAATCATGGGGTGTTACATTCTCTCATACTTCAATAAACTGTGTCCTCAAAAATTGAAATTATTCTTTGAAAAAAAAAAGATGAAAATTGAAAATTTCTTTGAAGAGTACCACATCATAAATAGGGTTAATAAAATTTTTTCTTAATAAAATGGATAGGGAAATGAAAAAGTCACCAACAAAATTGGATTTCAAATAAGGGAACATTGGTGGAAATTTGAGACACATAATTGGAGGGAAAATGTAAATATTTATAGTGAGTGAATGAGGTCATAAATCACCAACATGTGAACTATAAATAAAAAATTGAGTGCCTCAAAGCCATAAATCTATGAGGAATTAAAATATCATTAGTTCATGAAAACATAAGGTATTAGGCTAACACATTTTTTGTTTTAAGATCCTTTCCATAAATTTAACGAATTAATTTCTTCATATAATATGAAAAAAATACCTGATAAGTAGAGTTCCTCCCTTTAACTAATTTCTACCACAAACTCATCTTTCACTGAAATAGATAATATAACTTAAAAATATTATATTTATCCTAATCATATAGAGTTTCAAAAAAATGAATTTATAATTCATTATCCGATCATTTATAAAAAACTACATTATACAAACCAATACATCATGTGGGCCAGTGGTAGGTAATGCACCATTGTCGCCCATCGATTATAGGTTTAAGTCTCGTGGCCTTGCCGGACGCGATAGGTTTTCACACGACCTTCTAGTTTTACTTTTTATAAAAATAAAAAAAAATTATGAGATGTTTTAACCTTAAACCATAGTATCAAATATTAAACTTAATCCATTGAAACATTTAGACTTATCTAAAATACTTGTGTGCAGATTCATAGTCCAAAAATTTATAAGGAAGCTCAACATAACATAATGATGAACTATTTTTTCAACATAATAAAATGTGATTACCTTCATCATTTATTTTCTTAAAACATGGTAACACCCTGAATTACCATAAAACCTTATTTATTACATTCATTCCCCCTAATTACTTATATAATTTTACATATATTACTGATATCAAAAAAATTTGAACACTCAAACAATGATGGAATAAACAAACCATTAATCAGTTCCAAGATGTTCAAGAATATCCAATATAATTTATCCAAATCAACCATCTCTTATTCAAAAATCACTACCTCAATATTAATAACAGATTAAGGTTTAGCTTTCCTTCATCAATGTATTTTCCAAAACATATAACATGCTGTAGAGTCACTTTTCTTAGCACCATATATCTCATATCCTAAATGAAATAGAACTGCAGTACAATCCTTATTTATTTCCATAATTAATATAACCATTACATCATTGATACAACACTCGAATTGCATAATTAATTAATAAAAATACATGAACAAAAATTATTTCACTTCATCTGTGGTAGTATCAGAACATGATTATTTTCAAATAGCATCATTTGAGGTATTCTCTGATGATTGGTACATTGATTCACGTAGTGTCCCTACTCCTTGAAAATGAAGAATTGTACATTTGAAACATTCTTCTTACCCTTGAAATCACATACTTGGTGTCCTTTGACTCCACACTTAAAACAAACTCTCATTTCCTTAAATAATTTACCAAGGTGATTCTTTCCACAGTTATTGCATTAGGGGAAATCCTTCTTTCCCTTCTTCCCTTTATCCATCTTTCTCTCTACCATCTTTTTCTTCCCCAGCTTCCCTTCAAAGCCATAGGACTCAGAGAATTATTTACTAATTTTATTAAAACGTGATACTATTTCATCATATGATGAGAATACATGGGAGACTGTCTCTGTTATAAATATTGGCTTAAGACCATGGAAGAAATGATCCGTCTTAGTCTTTGGATTATCCATATTTCTGGAGTTCTCATTCCTTCTACTGGCCAAGATTTCTAAAAAATGGAATACACTAGGTTAGTTTATGAAGAGAAATTCATAATTCCAAACTCGTAAAATACCTAACGTAAATTGAAAATATAATTCCTATAATGCATAATCATAAAGAAAATTTCATTGAGGAAGTATTCACTCATAAATCCTTCATAATGGTCTGTAAAGAAAATGTGAATTATCCTAAGCATATCCCCTCATAGTCTTAAAACCAAGAGTACAGTAAGGCCTATTGTCGCGTACCAGGATACCTCGGGTCATGCCCAAAAATCCTTGTCAGTGTTTTCACTCCTAGCTACATTTGTGTCAGAGCCACCTCAACCTGTTTGTATCCAGACATGGATGTAGTTTTTTGGAAAACCCACAAATTATTTACACTACAAAATTTTTTGGATGTTCTTCGATATTAATCCTCATAGTCTATCTTAGGGTAGTGTTCTCTAATCAGAATTTATCTAAATCTAGTTTCCAATGTTTGTATTAAACATCCTCTGATACCAATTGTAACGCCCCGACCCCAGAAGCCCGGAGTCAGTGCATTATTTTAATACATTATCATCATTACAAGGAAACAGTTCCTGAAGTACCGATCAGTTTAGCAGCCTTGGTAAATAGATTACATACATTAAAGTTACAATACACATTCACACACAACATAAAAAAATCCTTTTAGAATCCCATTATTCTTCTAGATTAAACGTGTATAGAAATCATAATACACTTCTTGGAATGTTGGGAAAATAAAACATAATAAAGGGGAGATCTTAGATGCTCAGTAAGGGTAAATAATTTATTTGAAGCCATAAAATTTTAAGGTATGATGTGTTATAAAAACAGAAGCCTTTTTAAACATAATCTTAAACATAATATGGAAAAAAATAAATCTAACATTACCATATAAACATGCTCATGGATATCCTACTAGTCGAATAATCGCATGTAATAACAAATTTTAATAATTAGGTAATGCATAATGCTGGACATCATAACCACATAATCAAGGATTCATGCCAAAACTACAAATAAATTTTTTTTCAAGGACTTGTTCTAAGACACTAGTTTGTCTCATGAGACCTACCGATATATCAAGGGCCTATAGAGAGCCCCTCCCGTCAATTTCTGAATCCATTGAATTCCTCATTTGAAAATTGTGAAACATAACATAAAAATTGATATTAAAACTAGCATACCAAATGTCAATAAATTAACCATAAACCATGATTGGTATAAAAATAGAACATCCACAGTAAAACATATCATATCTCATTCAATACAATATGGAATATTGTATTATAATAAATAAACCTCAATTATGAATAATATCTAGTAAAGGATGTTGACATGATTGAATATGATTAGTAAAACTCTGGGTGAGAAATACCCCTTTTCATGAAATTATTTAAAAGATGCACAATTTTTAATGGAAGTAATTTGAAAGATATTTTTGGAATAAAAATTTCCCACACCACTTTGAAACTTTTTAAAGGAATTAACATTTTAAAACATTCATGTCCATATAAAAAAAATCTATAAAACCATTTTAACAACATGGATATTAATGAGAAATATTTAGAAGAATAAATATTTAAAACATTGAAAATGATTTTTTAGTGAAATTTTCCCTTAAAAGAATAATTTTGAAAAGTATTTTATGTAACATGTACATAGACAATAAATATTTCCTAATAATTACTTACACATAAACAATCTAGTATAATAATGAAGTTGAAGAATTAACCCTTACATTGTACTATTCCTTATTCGAGGGTATGTTAACCTCCAATATAGTAGTTGAATAATTGTTATTAAATTATAAAATAACAACATATATATAAATATGATATCATATTTGATCTTCTAATATTTCTTTGTTAATAATATTTCAGTAGTATCATTGTTTCGAGTTTTAACTGATTCATTTTCCTTTATATGTTTTGTTACATAAGTCATGTTTGTTATGGATAGATTCTATTTGATTAATATCCAGAATGATATTAAGTTATTAAATATTATTTTTAATCATAAAATTATCATTATTCTTGAATTGTTATGATGGGGAATGAATCTCATCATATTCATGGAGACGGTAATCCATACGTATGCTCGAGCAACAATATAATTCTATTGATGGTGAAATAATATGTAATTCTATTTTAGATTAAAAATATGAAAACATTAACATGATTTATTTATTATTTACATAAATTATTTTCATTATTATACCCATATGAATAATTAAGTATTGAATAACAAACTACACCACGATGTGGAGACGGTAAGCCATACGTACGTAGGTATGGTGACATTGTCATTAATAGAATGGATAGAATAATGAATATGGTTGTACAATATTTATAGTAACATCATAGTATGTAGAAGGTACATGTGTTATTATTTTGGTATGGAAACAAAAATGAAAGTGGAAGTGGAAAAAGGAAAGAACTTTGAATGAGGTGATGAAATTATTACCTCTTCTTTAGATGCTTCCTTTTGATTTGATCAAAAGGGTTCCATAGGTTGTCTTTTTGATAAAATTACAGCCTCTAGGATGAAGTGAGTATAGCTGGGACAAGATTTGAGTAGGGATTGGATGAGTCAAATGGCTATGGAGGTGTAAAATTAAGAGAAGGTAAAGTACCCTTTTATAAGAGAGATGAGGGGATATTTATGAAAAGCTTGAAATATTATTTTATTATAAAATAATTTTCAGTTTCTAAAGGCTCCAAATGGATTTATTTTGAGGAAAATATGGGGATGGGTATAAATATTCTCAACAAATAGGTTTTAGAAAAATTTAGGTCACAATATCAACCTTATCTTTTAGCTTTAACTAATAGTTAAATATTTTAAATTTTACTATGTCTTCTTGTGTTTTTATATTACATGGTAAATAAACTTACTATAAAATGACAAGAAAATTTCAAGTGCTTCATTAATTAAATATATATCATTATATAAGACTTTTTTCCAAACCTTAGTTTTTTATAAATAGTATACCATTTAATAATATATTATTTTTTTTAAAACTCTTTTATGTCAATTTTTACACTATTTAGTATTTGGTTTTTGTGAAAGTCAAAAAAATTGATTACTTCAAAAAAATACATTAAATCAACCATAAAATGTCATATTAACCTAGAAAATTATTGTAATGAATCAATTGTCTCAATTTACATTTATTTTGATATTTATAATATCAATAATTTTAATCTTTTATGAATAAGGTAATTACTGCATCAGCATTGTGTTATAATTATATTTAATTATTTAATGTCTAAAAATTAAAAATAAAATACCATGATGTAGGAAAAGTTTTATCTTTCTATGGAATATTTACATTCGAAATTATCTTATGGATGACCCAATATAAAAATGTTCTAGTTATTAAAATTTGAATTTTACATTTTTAACTCTTCTTTAAATAAAATAATAATAAATATCATAATCTAATCTAAGAGGGTAAAAAATGATCATATTTTATTGAAAAGGATTATTTTAGTCGAAATAAACTTATCCATATTAATTAGGACATGTGTTTTAGTAATTATAATATCATTTTTACCTTTAATTACATTATAAAATTTTGACCGTGGTAAATAAAATTCACATGTTACTATTCACCAGAGATTAGTTTTATCCTACTGAACCAAATTTTACTTATTGATATCAATTGTTTCTCTCATATGTTTGAAATTCAATTTATAGAAGTGAAAAAATTACATTTTATGGAAATTTTCAAATGCGCCTAAAAGGTGGGTAAAAGACGTTAAGAAGTTCAGGAAAATTTTATATATCTAATCTTAATATAAAATCAATATAATTAATTAAATTGAACTAATATATTTATTATATGTCAATTTTGACTTTAAGATAATTTTTTAATTAAAAATAATTATTTAAATGAAAAAGTAAATTTTTATCTACAATTGAATGTTTTCCCTCTTCATCAAAAATTGAATGTTTTCAGTAAAATACCAAAAATTCACCCAAATATAATTTTGATATTCCAATTTAAAAAATGATTTATATTTTACAAAATTAAAAATATTCATGTTTCATTAATAAATTTAAAATTAATTCCAACTTTTAAAATAAGAAAGCATGTTTTTGATAAGTAAAAACTATCAAAAGATTGACTTGGGTTTATGTCGAATTTAAATGTAAAATTAGTTAAAATGGACTAAATTATATTAAACGATAAAAATATAATATAATTATACATTAAAACCACTGAAATTTATAATTTAACACTATAAATTATTTTTATTAAAAAAGTTGTTTTCAATTAAATTTTTTTATTTTCCAGTATTCATAAAAAAATAAAAGTTATCATAAAAGTTCCAAAAATTTATCCAAACTAAATTTTTATGTTCCGATTATAAAAGATAATTTTATTTCACTAAATTGAATATATAAAAGTGTCAAATATTTTATTTAAAATGGGTTCTCCATTAAAAGGCAGAAAAAAATGCATTTTTAAAAAAATACTTCTTTTATCTAAAAAATTGAATTTTTTATTACATTATGTATAAGAAAAAAAATATGAATGTTAATATTATATATGATATATATAAAATTAAAAATGTGGTTAATAATCTTCATAAACACTTTTAAAATGGTTAGTTTGACAGGTCTTGATGTGCTTGAACTTGGTGTTGCGTGTAGCGCAAGCTATTGAATTACTTTAAAGAGACAATGTACTATGAGATCTTGCGGTGTTACAATTTTTGTGATGGGTGAAATGTCAGGGGATCATACGTGGTGAGGAGAACATGTATCCAGGGGATTGTGGTGTCTCGTGAACTTCATGGGTGCATCATGTGATATTTCTGACCAAAATAGGCTCCCCCTTTAGATATTTTTCCTTGCATTCCTTGTATTTTTGGATTTATTTTCAGATATTATCTTATTAAAAAGTTCCATGACTTAATGGAGAACATTTGGAAACCACTGCGTGATCAATGTGTTACAAAGATTCCTTCACCTGAGTAAAATAGTTCAATAAAAGTACTCTAATATATCTTTCATAGGTTATTCATTGTGCATGGATCCTTTTCATTAACTTCTTAATGTCATGCGATCCCATGCCTTATTTGTTTCTTATTAAATATGTGAGTTCTATAAAAATTATTATCCCTTTAATTTTCAGGGAAAAAAAACATATATTTATGTATTTCATCCGATGTGGAATTCTTGATTCTCATTTGGATGGTGTCACCAAATCCCCCTCCCCCTCATGTGTGACATCCATAGGGACAGGGGCTCAGTTCTGATTAAGGTTAGTGCCCACATGAGATTTTAATGTGCTTGAAAATCAGTTAAATGGGTGATTCTTGGTCTTATGAGTTACATTTGGCATTTCATGGAAGACCCTATAACTAGGGGAAAAAGGGAGGCTCACGTACTTGATATCAAAACAATCATAGCTCCTGCACCATGTGATTTTCATAAGACCTTATCAAAAGATGTTCTGGAAAAACCATTGTGATACATCATCGTGAGAACATTTTTTTGAGAAATAATTATCATTATATTTATTTCCATGTTTCTGACCGAATCAACCATGAATTTATCTTTGGTAATTTTTTAAACTTTGGACCCGGGGATGAATGACGGTATTGTGGGTTTTGCTGGAACTACTGGCTTGGTTGCATGATCTTACTACTATTGTGAGGGTTTATCAAATTACACAATGTTCTATGGGTTTATTTAATTCATGAGATCTTTTATGAGCCAAGGGATCCAGGAATAATTTATTCAATAGAAAATCATTTGAGAATTCATTTAATGCACATGAGGCCACTATATTTTAGAATTTATTCTGATAGGTTTTAACTCATCTGTCTTATGATTCTTCCTTTTGTCCAGATGATGTCTAGGTCTCATCAAACTTCCTCGACCATAGATAACCAGTGGGCTATGATTGCTAGAAATTAAAATGGATACCCTCGGTATCATTTGAACTCTGCCTAGAAGGATCTGAAAAAGCAATATCATATTAAATCTCTAGAATTATCCAATATCTCACAGGATCCCTCTATATAGGTTTGGACTACTGGATTATTCTTCCATACCTTCTCTGAACATCAACCTTCCATCATGCTAGGAGTCCAATTCCCTTGATTGAATTTAAAAAATTGTGTTTGACGATGGTCCACTAGTTTTAGCATAGTATCAATGGTCATCTTAAATGATGGTGAACTATCTTATGGGTTTGAAATAGTAAAATTCAATCATTATACGACCACTCGAATATACAAAAGTGTTTTTATCTCTTCTCTGAGAATCATGGGTAGTGGATGGATCTTAAAATGGGATTTTCACCCTAGTTTCAACTTTTCTAGTCAATGGGTTTCACCATTATGTGTGAAGAAAATCATCTTGGAGTTTGTTGAGTGGTTATATACTTTCCATCTCCAGGAAGCACCGTGGTTTGCCAATTTATTGTTTATCTGCAATCCAAACATCCATGGGGGCTTGTCAGCCATTGGTTTCCTCACACCAACTCATTTAATTTTTTTCCACGGTGAGGTAGGAGTCATCCTCTGGCATAACAATCAAATAGGGGGGTTACCCCCTCTGGGAAAGATTTATGAGGATTTCGTCCCTTCCATAGATTTCTAGGATGACCGTGTGTAAACACCAGTCTTTGTGACATACATTCTTATCATTATGAGGTAACATTTGTGAATGGTTTTTGAATATGATATTTCTAAACTCTTTCAATGATTTTTTCAACATTTTCCTTTATTTTGGTGGATCTAGTATAACTACTAAAAAACCCCATCAGTTCCCTTCCTACCTAGTTTATGACAATTTCTATTTTTATTGGGATATTTCTGAAGACAAAGATTTTATATCATTGGGATATCAAGTTAACCAGAAGATATCACCAAGCCCTAGGATAGAGGGCTTCAAGGAAATGTTCCTAAATGGGATGATTTTCCTAGATTTGGATGCAAAAATAGTAATCTTGATAAATACACTAGTGATGGAATAACTGCTAGTTGGTGGATGACATCTCAATATACAATTATCTATTCTTTCATTCATTTAACAAATCTTGGGAAACATTAATCAAGGAATCATCCACTATAGGATTAGTGTTCCTGTCTATTATTTATTTTTATGTTTGGTTTGAATTTACACTACTAAAACTACTACAATAACAGTATCATCCATGTTTCCTGATTTCATCGCAACTTTCTGAACATATTTGGGATTGAGGCTATGTCATTTGGACATAACAAGATTACTAATTTGTTGAGATGAACTTATTTATTTGATTACACTCCTTATCCTTTACTGATCGGGACAATTATTGATAATGGTGGTGGATATCTTGAGGAAAAGAGGTACATGATCTCTCTTTAGGATGGGTTTCTTGCAGCAAAAATGGTTGAGATGATTTTATGCAACAATAAACTTTATTTTCTTCTCTCCAATTCGGTTTAACCATGGGGATCTCCACTATTACTTCGGTAGGCAAATTGGTAGAGAGGAATCCAAGAATAATCCTCCAGTTCATATGGATATTATCAGACAAAGATACCAATTTCGAGATCTATCTTCCACCTACTAACATTGTTTTCTTCATATCAAATGATTTCTCTTGGGCATGGGTAAAATCAAACTTGGATGGCGTGATCTACTAATTTTTCTTCCATGTCAACAACCCATTTTTCTCACTAATCCCCATTTAAATGGTGGTGATGGAGTTAATTATAGACTTAGGTGAGACTTCAAGGAAGCATCATAATCTAAATGATTATTATCCCATAACTTTTGGAGAATCAATTGATGATCCTATCCCTCTGTCACAAGCATTAAATGATATTCCTATTAAGATAAGAACATATTAGGATTCTTGTCTCGATAACTTGTCATCTCCAAAAATTATTTCATATATTTTCATACCCAATCCATTTGTCATTTAATCCTAGACATGGCGTAGACTGAGCTTGAAATAGATTCAGAGATTGGTTACTAAGACTACTCTGCAAAAGATAAAAGACTAAGTGGAATTCCTTAATCATCTATTAATTGAACCGAGGGAGGATGAAATTGACCACCAACCATTATATTAAACAATGATATAAATTATCAAAAATTAGCAAGATTTGGCCACCAATGAGAGGGTCTTTCATGACCATGAATATGAGACACCCCGGGAAAAATAGGTGAACGATGATTCAAATGGATTAGATCAGTGTTTCTAGTTCAAATCTAATTTTCATGCTCAGATGGATGCATGGACTATACAAATAATGAGATATGAGGATATCATAGATCACTTATGGTCTAACCTCTCAATGTCATCCTCATTATTGGAAGCATAACAAAATAGATATACATTTTTTCTACTCTTATTGACACCCTTCGTCCAAGGGTTATAGTATAAAAAGTAGGGTATGTGTCATTTCATTGATCCATTAGTGCATCCCATCATACAATTTTAGATTTAAACAGATGGGCCAGTATAAAATTTTCTAGCATGACAATTGATGTATATTTTATTATGGTGAATTTTTTATAGATACTATGAAAAGTGGAGATTAATCCTTTTTCATTATCTCAATGAGTATATCCATCAAACATTATATGTCTTTTTCCAGTTCTCTTTTATTCAGTATATGAATTTTATTTCACTGGTCTGATGTCTCATGAATCATCAATGATACACATCCTTTGTATATTATCAGGTAACATTAATTAATGGATTTTTATATGTTTATCATAACAGATTCTTCTTGGGGAATTCTCATTATTTCCCCCCAACATTAGATTACATACTCGTACATATTCTTAATCAATCTAAAGATTACCTGATTTCCAAAAGGATAATTATTCTATAATATATGTCCCCAAGGGATATTGATCTATCGTTCTCAAAATTCTATGATATTTGTATGCATAACATGATTTATTAGGAAATAAGGTGGGCCTCAAAATATATTTTGTCATTTCCATTCAAGAATACTATATTGTTATTTTGTTGTTGTTTATGTTATTCTATCTCAGACCATTTATCACAACAGTTTAGTGTATTTTGGCTCAAACCATCCATCACTATAGTTTAGGTTCATTTAACATAGAGATTTTATCAATGTAGTTTAGGTAATTTTAGGTTAGACCTCATATTTCTATAGTTTAGGGTATTTGGCATGGACTATAGATATTTTATATTCTAAAATCTTTCTTCTAGGTCATGATTGATGAATATAAAATATGTGTTTGACATTCTAGGCATGAATATAAACACTCTATAATTCTGAGTTTTATTCTAGTGTTTTCAAATCTCATAAGGATTTAATTTCCTTTCATTCATGGGGGAGATTCCTCTGATTTCCAGTTCAAACCCCTTATGTGATGTTTTCATTGAAAAATAGATGTGTCTCCACTATATTCTAAGGGATATTTATAATTTATGGGGTAATATTTGTTAAGGGAAAAATACTAGGGATGCAAGGACCACTTCGATTGGTGGAATTTGGATAATGAAATTTATAACATGAATGTTAATGTATGGGAATATGGTATGGGGAATACATCTCAGGAATGATCCATAACACAAAGAGGTGATTGTTTCTGTCATGGTGCTAATTTGGCTCACAAGGATCGTGGTTTCATCCCTCCAAGGGTGGGATGCGTCTAGTTGGTAGGTCATAGCCCTTATGTGTCATTAGTATTGTCAAAAATAGGACTCCACACCCTTTTCCTAGGGATATGAAAGATTTTTGAATACTCAAGCATCTAAAAAGTGAAGTTTTTTTGGATGAAAATCTATCCAAGAAGGATTTCGGAACCCTATGGAAATTCAACTCTTCAATGTGGAGCTTAATCTTTATTCCTTGTGGATTCAAATACTGAGGTATGGGACATCAAAAGGTTCAATAATGGAGTGAAAAACACCATATTGGTAAATGGGTAGGAAACACATTGACATGACATCATTAATGTTCAATATATTTGAATAGTTTGGTTCCAGGGATTGTAAACCACATTTTAAAGTGGTTGGGTCATCAGGGTGGTGTGGAACAATCATACCAAGAATTTAACAAAACATATTATGGTGCTAATTTCTTCCATGTTGACATTAGGGCTCACTAGGATGTAAAATCTATTTTATCAGAATGACACTTTTTTTTATAACCATATGAACATATATAGGATCCATAAGAATACATTCATAGTCTAACAAATGGGCTACTAAAGATTGGTATCTTCTTCCAAGGGCCATTGAATGTTGGGGAAACTGAATTTCCTAAAATCATGATGTGAGATTTATAGAGAGTGAAATATAAATTATGGGATCAATAAACCTTAAGGTTGTGTCACCACCTAGGGAATATGTTCTCACAATGAGGAGATGTGATGCATTCTTCTGCTAACTTTTGGTAGGAATAGGGGTCCAATGTGTATAGATTGGATTTTACTAGGCCTAAAAAGTATGCAATATAAGCTTCATGCCTTATTTATTTACATCATATTTTTTTCCTAAACTCTATAGATGAAGAGTTTAGTGGGAGAATACTTGAAATTTTCTCAATATTCCCATTGGGGTTTTTCATCCTTGAAAGTTCTAAGTCTCTTTCTCTAGAATTTTAAGGACTTCAATTTGAACCATATTGATATGAATTCATTGTTCCATTTGATTTTTATAGCTAGGCATGAGATTTGATATTCAAGCATCATAATGTATTTTGTGATTATAGAAATCAAGCAACACAGAGTCTATGAGTAACCATGTGGTTTAACATATTGTAGAATTGATATCGGATCCCTAATTTGAAACGAAAATAATTAAGATGCACCAATGAACTAAAATATGGTAATAACTCACATATTTTAATAAACTTAATCTATACACAAATTTTTCTTTAGAAATGTACCTCTATAGGTCTGACCGGTATGCATTGAGGGATGAATTTTCTTGTTTATTTTCTGAATGGACCCGATATTAGAGATCATGGTGTCACTACATATACTTTGATGGTAGGAATAACCACAACCATAGTTCTGGAAATCCATTTAGTTTATTGTCCTATGGAAAGGATATCAACTGTGTAGTTTAATGTCTTATGGTGAGAACTCAAGGTGTTCCTTTTATGTTCATGAATTCAGAAACCTGATAAGAATTTCACGAGTTGTGTTTCTTGTTTATACAACTAAGACCTTACCCAAATTCCTAATCTCATGTAATCTATACTCAATGTGATAAATAAGGAGGGTAAAGGGATCTTCTCAACACATAGAGGTTATTAAGGAGAGGAAATGGTCATTTTGTATCATCTGGTGGTTGGAATATGATAGAGTATCAAAGAATCCCTACTTATCTCATTATGATGAGAATCAAGACATATATAGTTCAAAAAACCTATGTAGTTTAATATCAGACAGGAATGAAATCGTCTGTGTAATTTAATGTCATGCGGTAAAGATATGGGTCACTCAATATGAAGGAAGATGAAAAATGGTGGTCCATGATGTTTTATGTCATGTGTTAAGGACAAATGTCATGTAGTTTAACATCGTACGATTGGTCTGAATTTTAAACATCATTGAGGATATAACCAAGAGTGGTGTTCTAGGAATCACTACATATCATGTGATGGATGAAATCATTCCACACATAGTTCTTAGATGAAGTGATTCCATATGTTGATTGGACTCTCACAATGGGAAATGGTAACTTTATCTCTCCCCTGTATAGATATAACTGTTGTAAGGAGTATTGTTGATGAGACAATTATTTATGTGTAGTTTAATGTCATTCAGTGAGGACTTAAGCTATACAGTTTACCATCTTCTGGTAAGGATTTTGGATTCTATGTAGTTTAAAATATTACTACATGTAATGGTTCTATATAGTTTATTTCCATGTGGTTAGAAGGAGGGACACTATAAAGTTTAATGTCTTTCTTATAGAATTGTTTATGTAGTTTAACATCATTCATCCCAGATGATATATGCATGATGATATTTATGAAAAGTATTCTTTGAGAAAACCTACATTAGTGGGGGGGGGGTGGATAGGTTCCTCATCAGTAGTGACTAGTTAGTAAGCTCTACTATGATAGACATTATGTATGATACAAGATCATCCTCATTTGAGTTCGAGCATCAGAGGATTCTTTCCTAGTATCATTGGGTTTCTAAGAGCCAAAACCATTTCTACCTGGGGGAATGAATGAAAGTGAGCCATTTAATTTAAGGATCATGAAATTCAATTAAGTTAGACCACATTTTGTGCAATGTATGAATCTTGTTATCATCGACCATCTATAATCCATCAATATACTTTTTTCATTTATCATCATTTGATAGTTTTTTGAAAATATCTATTTTTGGTGAATGTAGCTAGAAATCTATGTGGAGCACTACCTTGGACCCACAAACAAATGAACATATTGTTTCTTTTGTAGAAATACACATGGGGGTATGGTAAGACCATAAATCATGGAGGATCTTGTTTGGACGATACTTCTATCCATGTTCACCATCATGTGAATCATATTTGAAGTTTTCATATTGAAGACCTCTCTCTATCCATTTTCCACTACAAGAAAGCATGATGACTAATTAGAATCGATTTTGTATTCCTAGTATAGTTTCTCCAACTCCCTAAAGAGATGTTGGTTCCATTTTCCATCAATATTATTCTAGGGACCTTGAACCTAGTGATGATATCGAAATTTATGATGTTGATGATGTACTTTATCCCCACTTCCTTAAGGAGTATTTTCTAATCCTATTTGAAAAATAATTTTGTATCAGTAAGGATGTACCATAAATGATTAGTTGTTATTGTGGGATATATCCACTCAACATCAATTCCCCATTTAAACAAAGTCTAGGAATATTAGGTTTTATAAAGAAAATCCATAGGATAATGGATGATGTTTTAATGAACCTATAATGCATGAAATTTTCTAGGCAAATCCACAAAAACATGTATCATGGTTTTCTAGAAGTAACCAAACCTGCAAATCTAATGGGAGAGAATGGTCCCATATTGAGGAGTTCCATGAAATCCCACATTGAATTCTTCCATAAAAGTGTAAATAATACCTTATGAAATGAACCTAGGGAGGATTACATAAAAACCTCTCTTGTTGAGGGATTTATACTTATTTGGACCATCCTATAGGGTAATGTTCGTTGCTCTCCAATGAATTTGTTCCCTTATGTCTTGTTCTGTTAGGATATTACCATTTTATAGATAACCAGTTATCGATTCCATCCATCTAGTAGTGGATAACGTTTCATCATGATCAAGGGTACTGCTGACTTAGTTTATTTCTCCCATATTGTATATATTGATTAATGAGAAAATTATTCATTGTGTGATATAGAATATTACTTCCAACAAATCATGGTCGACCAAGACTTTTGTTGTATTAGATAATGCATCAGAATGAGAATTTTGTGATCGAGGAATATGAAGCAATGTGGTCTTAAAAGGGATATCTTCCATTAGTCCCTTAATTTAGCCAATGAGAGGGGTGAGTCATTTATTCATGATGTGATATTCACCATTGATCTACTTTTTCACCAGTTTCAAATCCTCATTGATTTTTAGATCGTCTATTTACTATATTAACCCAACTTCCAATCTTGTGATGAGGTTATGGTATTCAGCCACATTGTTCATGCAACATTAATATAGTTTGAAATAGTAGGTCAAAATTTATTTTTTTGGAGGTACAAACACAATCCCTATGAAAAACTTATTGAGCATTGGGTTTTGTATTATTTAAATGATAGGTATCTAAGAGGGCACATAAAAATAAATTTCTTAGTATAAGGAGTGTCATTGGAAAAGAATACCTCTTTTTCTGGATGTTCGGTGACCACTGGCATATTTTTTGGGGTGGGATGTGCTGTAAGGAAATAAGCTAGGGTTTTAACTATCACAGACTTATGCGATACAATCTAGATTTCTTATTGTTGTAGAATAACCTCCCATCGATCCATGAACCCAATCAGCATGGGATTACTGAGGATTTACTTTAGAATATCAATACAAGGGACCTGATAGACTTCATAATACTCCATGTAGTGCCTCCTCTTTTCAGACAAATATATGTGTGAGGAATTTCTTCTTGAAATCATAATATAATTTATTTTTACCTAGAATCATTATGTTTCAGTAGTACAAACTATTTAAACTCCATGCCTCATTCTTTTTTGTGATGAGGTTTCCCAATGAGCATTCCATTGTGGCCACATATAAGATGAGTGGACTCCCTTACACTGATGGCATCATAACCGGTTAGTGTAGCAGATACTGCTTGATACTGTCAAAGGATTTTTGAATGTTTTAATCCTATTGATAGGATATTACATTCTTCATTATCATAGAGAAGGGGAGAGATTTGCTGGAGAAATATTCTAGGAAACACTAAATATAGGTGAGGTTCTCTGGGATCCTCCTCAGTTCATTGAGATTTATAGGGGTGACATAGCTAAAATAAAACTATTCATTTCTAAGTCAACCACAATGTCGTAGTGGTATATCACAAATCTAAGTAACATCCTGATGTTTCACTAAAATTGAATTTTATTGGATTCATCAACAGATTATGTTATCAAATCTTATCAAAGATTGTTTAATGATACCATAAGTGAACACATTGTTGTCTGGATTTAACCACCAGTTAATTGACATATCATTCATCTATTCATCCTAAGAATGGATTAATGATATAATGCATTCCAAATTGACAATTAGAGCCTACATTTTTTAAGATAATGGGGATTACCTGATAGAAAAATATCCCCTATGTTGCTTTGATTTTAGTGGCTTTCTCATCTTCTATGGACATAATTTTATGATTTTTCACTAAATACATTTCCGTAATAAAATGTTATTGGAATCCATCAGTTGCATTGATCAAGATTATTGTGAAACGAAGTTTGAAATACTCCGTTTGGAAGTGCCATTTATGGTCTCTAAAATGGATGCAAACCCTCATATACCTATTTATCTTCTTTACTAGTATGAGTTTAGAGAGCCGTTTTTGGTATTGAACTTCTCTAAAAAAGTTGGATTTGATTAATTTTTCATAGTCTGCCTCAACATTGGTGGAATTAGTGGGGTGAATCCTTATACCTATATAATTTATGCCTTGATTTTCACTAGGTAATCCAATATAGTGTGTGGCCCCAGCCAAATTCAGTCTGAAGATTTCTTTGTAATTCCAAGGGAACACATATCAGTGTTTCTTTAAAAATCAAATGTACATTTCTTTCTATTTGAGAGGTATGGAGGAACTAATCAATATAGGTAGTATATCTTATTATATTCCATGATTTATGTTCCTAATACCATCATTGCTGGTATAGATTATTACCTCAAATGTAGGAGGGGAGTTTCTGAGGTCAACCTAATATTTTCCACATCTGAGTTTGTGGAGGGATTTTCATATGAAGATTTGAATATGAGGTCATTTCTTTCACTATTGGGGTGAAATATTCCATTATAAGAGGAATTATTATCCCAATACCATAATTCATTATAGAGAGACTCTGGATGTGATTATCTCTTACACTTTCTCTAGGGAGAGAAGGGGATTTCACATCTGGGATCAGGTCTATTGTTTCAACTATATTTATAGGGAGCACAAATTTAATGTTGATAATACTCCATGGATTCACAAAGGATGTCCCAATCCCAATGGAGGAAACAATCTTCATATCATCATCCACCATTGGTTTATTTCCATACCTTTTATAGAAACCTTCCCCAGTATATGTGGATTTACATGTCTCAAAGGGGGAACTAACTCAATGTAGTGTGAATACGTTTCCATTTATGGGGCATTTCAAGTACTGATGGAACATTGATGGACCCCCATGTTGATATGGATCCAGTAACTTCCATGTAGGAAATTATTTATTGTGTTTTAAATGAGAACCATAAAATCATCATCGGATGTGAGATCCCCAAACTGATCTCTAATCTTGATCTTTCTTAGTGGCCTTTTCTCATGCTTATCAAACCCTTGAATGTACAACTTTGTGTGAGCTAAGTTCCCTTTTCTCTATACCAAATGTCAAATGGTTTGAACTAGGATGATGTTGATTCCAAAAACATTTTCAATCATATCCCTATAGAAATAGACATTATTGAGTCTACCTAAAACTTTTAGGTTCCTAATGTTTCTCTGTATTACATCTTCATGATCATGTTCTTTGAAAAAGATGGTTACATTTATTTATATTGTAATAGTCTCCAATTAATATACCTCACCTTAGAAACATATCTCTCAAACTCCTATGGGATCTGGAGGGCCTCAATGAGTGCCTCCCAAAATTCGATTGAAAGTTAGAGTGCAACCCAAATCAATATAATTGATGGGACAACCACTAGGTTCTATAAAATTTCGTACTTTTATTCTAGAGTTATCACTTCATGATGTTGGGTTTCTCATTATTATATGAATATGGAACTAATATGTTTGAGGTAGAATACCCTAGTGATAGTGTAGAGGATTAGGGAGAATCCTTTTCTAGTAGTGTAGGTTGTATCGGCCTTCCCCATTATCTAGGATGATTAGGAAATTATTCCTTTATTGACCGATCAGGTAAGATGATTAGATATGGATAGTTACTGGATGATTATGGGATGCCTCTATATTTTCCATGAGAATTATAGAGTGAATAACCATGGGAATTAGCTACGTAGGTTTCCTCTATGCAGTCATGACTAAAATAGTGGGTCTAACCATGCTTTTATTTTTTCCTATATCACCCATTCCTATGCATGTGACCTCCTATTCCCCAATTATGTGTGAGGAACTAATAAATATAAGAACATTCCACATTGGAGAAGGGGCCTTCCTATTGTATCTCATTGAAAGAAACAAATAAAATCTCTTAGTCCAATGAGGTTTTAATTTTTTGGGGAGGTTCACATGACCCAGATATTGTAGGGAAGAAAACATCAAGAGTGAGATGTTGCATCAAAGAAGAAAATGAATCTTCTTATAATGAATCTTCATATGTTCAAGGGTCACATCCATCATTGGGTGGAATATCAAATGTTATCAATATAGGTGGAGGAACTATTGTTTGTCTACAAAGTTGTTGTCTCATGGTGGGGTGAGATTAGTCCACTTGTTTTGATTTATCTGGTTGTTTAACTTCAAACCATGCATGGTCAGATATGTTTTATAATCACCATCATATTCAGACTCAAAAATGGTTATGAAATCCACCTACTGTAGGGAATTATCCAACATCTCTTATCGAGAATTGACTATAACTTCTATTACATCCTTAAAGATGAATCACTCCTCGATATTATGATATAGCCTCATATGGAAATAGTAGTAGTCAGGATAATTAGAAAGGTTGACCTCCTTGGGATTCCGAGGTTGTGAAAGCTTGAGTGGGATATTGTCCATATCTATAAGGAGAAACTATGTGATGTTTTAATTTCTGAAGGAGTTTGTTTTATTCATCCATTGCACAAATAATGGTTGACACTAATTTCTCTATGCTTCTGACCAAGGGATATTTTTTTGGGTGTTTCCTCTTGATAGGAGGAGTTGGGCAGTTCGGGACCTACTAAGGTGATTGAATGGGAACTACTATTTTTTTGAGTGTAACAGTGTTATTTTCTATATTACAAAGCCGTTTTCTTTATTCCATAGGAATGATTAAATATTTTTATGGGGTTTGATAAATGGAATATTCCAAACGATGTTCCCTTTCTATATACTCACAGAACCCACCTGTATACTTCATTTAGAATACAAGTGTCTACATCTCATCCATGATATTGTGATCATAGATTTTATGTAATTTATTATATAAGAGATTATTTTTGGGTGAAAGGTTTAATAATTTTCTTATGTCTATAATGTTATACACCTTATCATATTCACTTTTCATATAGTTCTTTAGGTTGACAATTATCATTTTTCATTAGAGTAGAGATTCACTTATAATGGAATTTATTATGAATGTCATCCAATCCTACAAATGGATCTTTTTGGAAGGATTTGATACCAAATAAAGGTTGTCCCTTCAATATTATGTACAAAAAACCTCATCTTTGTTGCCTCTACTAATCTCGAGGGCCCATCATTGGACAACATCAAGATAATAAAGTCTTTTAGAAGTTTTCTAACATCTCCTACACCATTAATGGTGGAGAAGGTTGGATTTTCATAATTGGGTGGAGGAAAAGTTCATCCACATATTCAGGATATGTTTTCTTCTTGATCTGTAAAAGTGCACGACACCCTTCGATGAATTTTGTTGGATTAATCAGGTACTCAATGAGGTTGAGTAGTTCTGAGGGTACACAGTCTAAGCCACCTCCCATGTATAGGAAGAAAGAAAGTCATGATGATGTTTTCCTATATTAATATCTCAAATATTCTAAATTCTTTTAATGAATTTATTATCATCCTAGAGAGGGTGAGGTGGTCCTCATAATTGAGGGAATTCATGATCATTTTATCTTACTCAGTTATGTAGACAGAATGTTGGGATCTGAAACTGTTCTAACACTTTTTTTTTGACAAAATAAGACGAATCCATTAATGATGGAGATCAGCAGAAATACAATCACATAACCACGATGGGAAATGATTAAACCAGAGAAAATCCTCGTAAGGTGGTCCAACGGCTGCCATCTTGTGAGTGGCTTCATTCACTTCCCTTTTAATAAATTAGAAATTAAAGGATGTGAAGCCTTGACTCAGAGAGTGAATACACCGAGTAATAGAGACGAAAGGTTGATGCCCGCCGTCAGTGAGATTGTTGGCATTGATTATGGTGAGGCAATCAGATTTGATGTGAATGGAATCCCAACCATGGTCTTTTGCGATGTTTAACCCAGCAAGGATGGCGGAGGCCTCCGCGACTGAGGACTCCCAAAGTGCGTAGCGTTCTTCGTATTTGGCTGCGATAAGATTTCATTGGTTGTCTCAGGCCAGCAAACCTAGTCCAACTGGGCCATCCTTAGGGAGAGAGGCATCCACATTGATCTTAATAATCCCTTCCGGTGGGGGGAACCAATGTTGGGAATGAGGATAGGGGGTGAAAATTCTTTGCTGATCAGGGTGGTTCTGCCAAACCGCAATCCATGATGATGCCCGGTCAATCCAAAATCTAGGGGGCCTCCGAAAAAGATTGAAAATGGCCTCGTTCCGCCTATCCCAGATAATCCAAGTCAGAATGCACAGGGCGCCTGCTTTAGCCGGTGAAAAGGAGGATCACCATCGCATCAGGAGAGAGGTAAGATCCGAGGCGACGTCCAAGGACAACTCCGTAGTAGATCCCCATCCCTTCCAAACCTCCTGAGCCCCAGGGCTTTGAATGAGAGCATGGAGAGGGGATTCAGGCACAGAAGGGTAGAAGGGGCATGAGTTGTCGTTTGGAAAGTGTCTGTGGGATAGGATGCTCTTAGTAGGAAGTATACCAGTGCACACCTGCCACTAGAAAAAGCGGACTTTAGGGGGGAACATTAAGCTTCCAAATTGATGTCCAGGGCCTCACATCTCCTTCTGTAATTCGAGCAGTGAGAGCTCGCCGGTAGCCAGCTTTCACCGTGTACTCTCCTGAGGTATCGTTTGTCCAGTAGAGATGATCTGGACCTGCGTCTGGCACACAGGGGATACTCAAAATAATTCTCCTTTCCCTCTCATTAAACCAAGAAAAGTGATTTTCCAGACACCATCCTGCCCCTTTATTATCAAAAAGACAACAGAATATGTCGTGTTCGGTGCCTGGATAAATAGGGGATGATGCCTTCGCACCTTCCTGGTCAATAAGCCAAAGATCAGTCCAAATCTTGACCGTTAAACCATTCCAAATCCTCCAGCCTAGTCCTTTCCTCAGAAGATTGCGAGCACCTCAAATTCTTCCCCAGAGAAAACTGGGTCGATAGACAAGATGGGAATCCAAGAAATCCTTATGTGGGAAATATTTAGCCCGGAGAACTCACGTGCATAGGGATGATGGGTTATTAATCATACGCCACACTTGTTTAGCCAGGAAAGCTTCATTAAAAAGAGAAAGGTCCCAGAAGCCCATTCCGCCTTCAGACTTTGGTTGGCAGTGAGCAGACCAGGCGATCCAATGGACTTTATTTTTTCCATCCTTTCGACCCCACCAGAAGTTAGATGTGCTGGATTGAATCTGTGAAAGCACCACGTCAGGAAGTTTAAAAATAAACATCAAATAGCTGGGGACAGATTGAAGTGCCGCCTTGATGAGTGTTTCCTTCCCGGCCATGGAGAATTTTTTGGGGGTCCAACATTGTATTTTTCTTTCAATTCGATCCACAATAGGTTAACAGATTTCTTTATTTGACCGTCCAACCACTGTCGGGAGCCCAAGATAATTCTGGTGCTTATCGACCCCAGGGATGCTTGCTATAGAGTAGAGTTTTTCTCTTTTCGGCTGAGGGACTCCAGAGCTGAAAGAAATTTCTGATTTACTCTGGTTGATCATTTTTCCTGAAGCCCGTTCATACTGTTGAATCGCCTGGCAGATTGCATTACACTCATTAGGGGTAGCTCGGGAAAAAAGAAGGGAATCATCGGCGAAGAAGAGGTGGGAGATCGGAGGGCCCTTGGAGCACACTTTCGCCCCATGAATTTTGGAAGAAGAATCTTCCCTGGAAAGGAGGCTAGAAAACACATCAGCCACTAAAATAAAGAAGAAAGGTGAAAGAGGATCCCCCTGGTGAAGCCCACGGGACGGGGAAAAGCCTCGGGTGAGCACCCTGTTGACATTAATACAGAAGGACACTGACGAGACACATTGCATGATCATGTCAATCCATTTGGTGCAGAAACCCATCTTGAGCATCAAAAATCTGAGGAAGTTCCATTCCACTCTATCATAGGCCTTAGCCATATCCAATTTCCAAGCCATGATCCCTCTCTTTGCTCGTTTTCGTGTTTTCATGGAATGAAAAATTTCATGAGAAATAATGGCATTATCAGTGATTAAACTTTTTTCCACAAAAGCGCTTTTGTTCTCTGAAATGACGTCGGGTAACCATGGACGCAACCGATTTGCCAGGATCTTTGAAAAGATCTTATACGAAACATTGCACACACTGATAGGTCGAAAGTCCGAAACCCCTTGCGGATTTCTCATCATGGGGATGAGGGTAAGAATAGTTTCATTAATAGTAGACAGGTCCGTTTTCCCTGCCCAAATATCCCTCATTATATTGCATATGTCTGGACCAATGATGTGCCAGTAATTCTTGAAAAAGAGGGCATGGAAACCGTCTGGTCCCGGGGCCTTCGTAGGGTGGATTTGCTTTAAAGCCTTGAGAGTCTCGTCATTCTTCACATCTTTAGAAAGCTGTCTATTCATATCGTCAGATATCACAGTTGTGATACAGTCCTCAATCTCATTAGAAATGTTAGATTGGCCTGCAGATAAGAGCTTCTGAAAATAGCTCAAGAATACTTCTTGAATTCCCCCTGTGTCAGACACTTTACTACCATCTGATTTTAAAATTCCAGAAATAAAATTTTTTCGGCGTCTTGCTGAAGCCTTCTGGTGGAAATAACGGGTATTACCATCCCCTTCTGCAATATGAATATCACGCGCTCGCATAGCCCAGAAACCTTCCTTATTGTACAGAGCAACATCCAGCTCTCGTTGGGTTTCACTAATTTTAGAGAGAATGCTGCTAGAAGGGGGTTTTCTAAGAAGATAGCCATGCTTCCTTCCAAGAAAATTGCAGTGCCGATCCGGGTGACGGAATTTAGAGTATCTCCATATCTTCAGATCAGACGCCACTCGGTGGAGGTTGGTTCTCAGATCAGCTTTCCCATTCTTCCAGCCTGAACAGATAACCTCCTCGCACTCGGGATCTTTTTACCAGAAGCATTCGAATCTGAATGGTTTCCTGAAACTAGTAGAGTGCTCATGATGGGTGCAGTTAAGGGTTGTTACATTAAGGGATTTTCAGGTCTTGATAGTAGATCATTCCCCAAATAGTATAGGTTTTCTCTGTGGCATAAGGAACAAATTGGATGTCAACCTTTAGTATTTACCTCCCAACTTAGAGAATATTGATTCCCTATTTTGTGATGATGATGATGATGATTACCCTAGACCTGAGGGATGGGGAATTTTTAGGGTCATAATTGGAATTTATTTATCCCATTGTTGGGGAGCCAATGATTCCATTCAAGGATTTGATATCACCTGGGATGAACATTGAGATATAAAATCTCTTATACTAATTCGATGAGTTTGATCTATAAGTTTCATTAATTTCCCCAGTATTTTATCAAAGGATGATGAAACTAGTGATTAATATTGTGATAAAAATTACCTCATCAATGAGGACTAGTGTTTTTCTATATTTTCCACTGATATATCCTAAATACTCATGGGAAATGAAAATTTCAGGGGTGGAGGTGTTGCTAGTTTTTCCCCAACCAAGTGAGTTGGGTTTTATCAGTGAAGACTACTATAATAGCTGATAATGTTACATGTTTGATTTGGTTTATCTATTGATGTGTGGGAGTTATGTGAAATGGCATCCCATGATGGTGGTAATTGTTTATGATATGTTACCTGGTTGGTCAGAATATTGGATTCAGTGTCTGAAATGAATTCCCATTTCTTTGAGGGTCCATGTTCAGATATTTATTTTCAATTGTTTCCATTTTTTGTGATTTCATGGAACCATTGAAGTGTTGGATTGAATTTTAGTATTATCATTATAGTTTCATACTATATTAAGTGATACTGTGGAATACCTCCTTTTTATTACATAACTTTTCATTACATTACACAAAACAAAGGGCCTTTTAATGTTTAGTGTCTTGGAAATAAGGTACATAATACATGAAAATATGAAAACATTCTACTAATCCACTTGAAAATTTTCTTCATTTTTTCATCCTAATTATAATTACTCCAACTCATTACATGGGGACATACATCAAAGGAACCAGTGAGAATAAGGCCAAGTAAGGGAAATGAAAGGTAAATAGTTTACATGTTACCATGAAAGATATGAATAAGAACATGAGGAATATCATAAAGGAACGATAAAGTGTAATATCATAATAATAATAACATGAATACTAATATGAAGATGTGGTTACAACATTTAATTTAGTCATTAATAAGCATATCATCACTATTTTTCACCAAGGTATCATGAAATATAAGAAAGTTATTCACCAAAGTATCGTGAAACATGTCACATATAGAGATTAAATTCATTACCCAATGCGTTGGAGAACTATTAGAGAACACCCCTAATATGTATTTATTTTCATGTGATCCACATATATCATAATATAAATTTTCATAAATAACAAATTGTGAATGAAATAAATGGGTTTCATAACACATGGTTTTAAAAAGAGGTTCTTTAAAACCATGATCATTATGACATTTAAAACCCAATGAAACAGAATGATAGTTTTATGTATATCAATTACATAATCAAATAAATAAATTTTACATCTTGGGGAATATTCATGGAAAATACGATGTTTTGGGTATTCACAAAATAAAATTAATTTGATTATTTGATAAAAAGTGAGTTATTTTGAGAAGATAATTCTGCAGCATAATAGTTATGAAATATGGTTTTAGAAAATAGTAAAAAGATAGGGGAAAAGGGAAACCTAATAATAAAAGGCTCATAATACTGTATAAGGGAATAATAAATTGGAAATATGAAAATGGTATGGAAATTTGAAATACTTACCACATAAAAGAAACATGAAGGGAAATGTGATGTTGAGATTTCCCTTATCTTGAAGTGTAATTCCTAAAACATGATGATTGGGACCATGGAGGATTGATGACTACTAGAAGCTAAAACTATGAGATCATTGAGGGGGATGAGGTTAGAATGATTTAAAAATAAGGAATCGGTCTGTATATATAGAAAATGTTATGGAGTTTTTGGTTAATTTCAATAGACACCGTATTAATGGTATTTTCAAAACCATGGGCTTTACCATGGTATTTTCACATGTTACTGACCACATGAAGAACCTATTACATTATTTTAATCCACAATATTCAACCAGAATTTTATATTACTCAATACATCATTATGCATTATTATTAGGTCAATAATCAAATCGACAATCCCAAACTATATTTTACTATTCATGAAAAACTAATGTATTTTATGAAATTCCCATAAATTCAACCTCACTTAATATTGAAATTATGAATTGAAAATTATATTTATATTATCATAATAAAACTATAAATATGATAAATTATTATTTTAAACATGAAAATACTCATTTATTAAAAATAATAGTGGATAGAAAATGCATAGTGAATGCATTGTAAAATTCTTGAAAAAAATGAAATTATTTAATTAATTATAATTTAAAGAAGTGTTTTATAACACTATTTAATTATAATTAACATTATTAAAAAAAAATTATCATCATATAAGAGTTTATATCATAATGAAAATTAACATTTTGGAAAAAAAATCAATTTATCAAATTCTATTTCATTTTTTTGGAAAACATATTCATAAAAATAAAATGATGGAACAACATTTTTAGATTTACAAAGTGATTAAATATTTAGAAAAAAGGTCATGAAACATAAACCCTTATAAAATATACATAAGACATAAGGGTTAGGTTTGTGATGGTGATAAACTCTTGGGGTGGATCAGATAACATTTCCCGACTTGTAATTTCGAACAACTTAATGTTCTCTTATATGTGATTTCTTTCATAGTTAACATGTTGGGGATTGCCTTGGGATAGGTCATGAGAGAACCCAAATTATACTAACTCCCACCCATGTTCTAAAATAAGGGATTCCAATTAAATTAATATAATAGATGTCGACATCAACTTTTCTTTCTGCATTAATTTTCATTTTTTTATTCTATTTATAACCAATAATTATAATGTAAGAATTAATATTGTTTCGAATGGTCATATTGACCAATAATCATAATTATTCAATGGTCATATAATGGTGAAAACCCGATGGGCACATTTCAATTGAACCCTCAACATTATTTCATATATATAGTTTTGTTAACCAAATAATAATATAATAAACATTTTTAGGGAAAAAATATTTTTCAAAAAGTTCGGGTCTTTACATTCATCCCCACTTAAGAAATTTCATCCCCAAAATATAAACTTGTGCACTAAAAAGGGAAACATTGTTGGTATTTCTACTTAATTGTTTCCTCTAGTTCCCTTTTGGCTTCATCAAACTTTTGTTCCCTCCAAAACACATTAATGAGGTAGTAGTCTTGTTGTGTAGAACATTGTCTCTACGACCAAAGATCTACATTGGATTCTCCTCATAAGAGAGGTTATGCTCCAATTGTACCACATCTAGATTCAGTACATGTGAAGGGTTAGTTATTTACATCCTCAATAGAGATACATGGAATAAAACATGAACATGACCTATATTTGGAGGAAGTTCAAGATGATTGGACACTACTCCTATGTGATCAAGTATTTCATAGGGGATAATGTACCTGAGGCCGAGCTTCCCTTTCTTCCCAGGGCACATGACTCTATTCCTTGGACAAATTTGAAGGAATAACTTATCTCTAACATAAAAATCCATGTCCCTTCGATGGATTTCTATATAGGTCTCCTATTGACCATGAGTATCCTTATTATCTGGTAGGATGGAATGAACCATTTCGGTCATCTGTTACAAAAGATCAGGTCCAAGAAACTTTCTCAAACTAGCTTTATCCTGGGATAAAGGAGTTATAAATCACATCCTATATATAACATCATAAGGTTGCATTTGAATACTTCAATGGAAGATGCCATTGTAAGGGAACTCAACCAATTGGATATGTTGATCCCATCCTCCATAAAATTAAACTGACCATGTTCATTACATGTCCTCGAGTTATTAAATAGTCCTTTCAGATTGAAAATTAGTTTTAGCATTATATGTTATACTGATATTCAATTCGGTACTCAATTCATGTTTATGACTTCTATAGAATTTTAATCTGAACCTCAGATCATGATCTGATACGATAAATATTGGCATCCCATTCATCCTAACCAATATAACCCATATCACAATGATTCATTTTAATGTTATCAAGAGTATTGACAATTTCCAGAGTGATATTATCCTACATCCAAGCTAGAATGGGTTCTGGTTTTATAACCCTTTAAGGAAGTTGTCTCTCTTTCACTACTTGCTGACATAATAGGCACCATGTATTATAGTCTGTAATATCCCTTTTCATGTTATCCCGCTAATAATGTCATGAAGCTCCCTATACATTTTATTTCACCCAGAATGTATATATAATGTAGATCTATGAGCTTCATCAGTCATATCCTTATTTATTTTTGAAATATATGGAACACATAGCCTTGTACACAATTTTAGTACTCCTTCTTGACCAATATTGAACTCGGGAAACTTCACATCCTTTAAATCCTGAAACATCTTCTACAACCAAACATCATTTTTTGATATTTCTTCATATTCTCTAGTAATTATTATTGAAAAACAATTTTGTATAGGGTTGATGATGTCCCTTCCTGTACAATTCCCATGTTCAGTATTACTTGTTCTTTGATCATGGGATCTCCTGGATTTAATAACATTTACATAACAATCGGGTCTTCCCGACTTAATGAATCAGTTGCTTTCTTTTATCTTCTTGGGTGCTAATGAATTGATCAATAATTGTGTCTAAGAAGATAAAATTGTGTCCTCTTTCTCATTTTTAATTACTTTTTCATGAAAATATACTTCATATATTCATGGTCTTTTTATATATCACGTTTATCCCAATAATGATAGTGTCTCCATATCTTAAGATAAAGAACAACTATAGCTAGCTCTAGATCATGAATAGGATAATTATTATCATTAAGATTTAGAAATCGAGATTCATAAAAAATCACCTTGTCATTTTTCATAAGGACAAACCCATTCTCTTTTAGAGATGAATCACTAAAAATAACGAATCCTTCTCTAATTAAGGGTAGAGTTAACATGGGTTTAGCAACCAATCTCTTCTTCAACTCTTGGAAACTATCATCACATGCCTTTTTCCAAATGAAATTAACCTGTTTTCAGTTAACTTCATTAGTGGATTAGAAATTCTGGAATTGGTTTTCACAAACCTCTTATAATACCCTTATGTACCAAGGAAACTAAAAATCTCAATTACTATAGTTGGATGAGGACTCCCCCACAACCATTTTCTTTCTAGGTTCAAATGATATTTCTTCATTGGTTATAATGTGTCCCAAAGAAATAATCTTATTATAACCAAAATTCACACTTTCAAAAATTTCAAAATATATTATCCTTCTATAGAGTTTGTAATAAAACCCTCATATGATTCTTATTCTCATTGAGACATTTATAATATATCATAATATCATTAGTAAAAACAACCAAAAAGTTATCAATGTATTCCTTAAAGACTCTATTCAAAAAATCCATGAAAATAGGTGGTTCATTAGAAAATGTGAAGGGATTAACAACAACTAATAATGCACATATCTTTATTGAAATGATATATTTATAATAACATCCTTATTCACCCTCAATTGATGATAACTGGGTCGAAGATCAATCTTGGAGATGAATTGAGCCCCATAAAGTTGGTTAAATAAATCCTTAATTCTTGGAAGTGGCTATTTCTTATTCACTATGATCGCATTAAGTTATCTATAATCAATATAGAGTCGTGTTGATCCAACCATATATTTCACAAATAGAATAGGCTCTAATCAAGGAGACACACTTGGTCAGATAAAGCCCCTTCTCATAATGGACATGGAGTTTTTTATATAAATATTATAACTCCAAATTTTCCATTCTATATGGGGGTTTTGAAATAAAACTGGAACTAGGAATGAGATCAATGGGGAAATATACCTCTCTTTATTGAGTAGGTCCAGGTATCTCCTTAGAAAATATATTAATGCTTTCCTGAATGAAGGGGACATTTTCTTTCCTTTGACTCTCCTCTAAATCCTTTTTTTTTGTCATTTTTAGAAACACCACTTTATGGCTGAGTGGGAACCTCAAAAAATTACAAAAAAATATAACCATTAAAAATAAAAAGGTACCAACATCAAGAATAATTGTATATACCTCTCCCCAACACCTAAATAAATAAATAAAGACTCCTCCTTCGCATGGATGCTCGGATAGTTGTCCCATGAATGGTTGCATGGGCCCGATACCGATGGAATGTATCATACCCTCTCGTACATCCAAATCCAGATAGCTATCCATTGATGGATGATTCCTGCTCTAAAACCAAATAGAAGGTATGTCCTGATAGTATGATTGATGACATTCAAATTCAAAAAACATAATATAATAGCTCGAATAGAAAGCAAACTAACACAAATTCAATCAAAGGAAGCATAAAACTGTCACTAGGAACACTATTTGGTTTGACTTTTTGTGGAAATTCAGATTCCCATGTCATATTGTAACATATTCCCATCATGTCCCCTCGGGGAGAGGAGAGGGGAATTATAATTTTTGGATAGGGACACATAATAGGGGATGCACCTCACTTCCAGGACTTGATCTAATAGATGAAGGACCGCCACCCAAGATGGGTGGAGCATCAGACGTTTCAATTACTATAGAGTTTACCTTGTGTTTAGGAGGAAAAGATAGAATCCCTACTTCAGTCAAATCCATTCCATCTTTAGAGGATAATCCATTGAGAATTTTTGACATCCTTCCTTGATAGAGGGTGAATCCATCCTCATCGACCTCCACTTGTTTACCCTTCTTCACAAGATATCTCCAGGAATCCTTCACCACCATAACCACAATAGTATACACTAGTGAGGGGTGTTCCCAACCAATATCTGTACATGACATATTCACTTACTTGGTAGGATTCTGAGAAACTAAGGAAACGCACACCCCCAAATCCATGTAGTCATCCAGAACTGCAGTATAAGTATCCTTTAGTGGGTCGCTAGGGGAGCCAGTCCATCCCTAATATAATTTTGAATTCCTACATGGGAATGATTATTTTATTAGATAAGATATTTTTGTATCTAATTTAAATACAAGATATTCTAAACACTATATATTCTTAAATAATCCCTCATGGAGTCTTCACTGATAAATCAACTTTTAGAAGTTCATGGATTGATTTTGTAATATTTTTACTCTTGGAGGAAATAAAGTAATGTATGGAACCAAAATCCAAGAAAATAATTTCTATTTTTGATAGAACAATGAGAGAACCTGACACCATATATTTTGAATCTTCAACTTCATCCATCATGATAGAAAAATCATGAACTTTCTCTCTTTTCCTATGCTTGGGTTGATGGTGATTACCCTCCACTAAATGCGGATTCCAACAGTGATTAGTAAAGTACCCAATCTATCCACACTTGAAACATTGGTCATCAGGTTAGGGTTTTACCATCTTCCCTTTTTAATTTTTCTTGAGAAGTTTATACTTCTCCCCACCATGATAGTTTCAATAAATATGGGTATCTCTTCCACACTTGTAACGTTTATTTCTCCCTAGAGATCACTTCCATGAATGCTTCTTCCCAACATGTTTCATACAGAACGTTTCACTTTCTTTCCTCAAATCACTTGATCAAAGCTCCTCCCTAAGCATGGTTCCATTGATCATTTCATTTCATTTTATTTTTTAGACCACTAGGTCTCACCAAACTTTAGTTCGACATTTATAGCACTCCATATGATCTCTTCATAGCTCTCAAAGTTTTGGTTGAAAAAATTAGTCTTTACATAGTGTTTTAGTCCACCAAAAAATCTGTCAATCTTCTCATTAGGATCTATGACAAAGATATATGTGTAACGATAAAAAATTGTGAATTTTATCCCATAGCTTCCAACAAATTCTTTCTACATCTGTATTATCTTGAGAAACTCATCGTTTTTTATTCTCATTGATCGAGGGATATACTTATTGAATAAAATACATTTGAACACTTCCCACTATATAGCTTCAATATCCCCTCTTTTCCTTGTGTTTTTAATCAGCATCCACTACTAATCAACTTCTTCCTTTGTGGAGTAAATAGCCAGAGAGACTTTTTGTTATTCTAAACTATGATGTATAGAAAAGATCCTTTCTATAGAGCTTATACGATATTCAAAAATCAATGGGTTAGTAGATCCCCTAAACATTGTTGGTCATAGATGCATAAAGGAAACAATGAATAGTGTTCCCCTTCATGGTGATGTTGGTCTCTCAGTACGATTCATGTTATTTCTCATCACTTTATTCAAATGTTTCATTATTCTTAGGAAGGATTCATTTCAACATATATCAGAGGTCCCCCAATACATGGTAGGTTGCGTTAAATATTTACACAGATCCACCTATTTCATATCATTTTCAAAAAGAATAAAATTTTAGTCAGAAACTTGTTTTAATTAATAATATTATAATTTGATTGGAATTTTATGTCGTAAAACATCATTCTTAAACATGTTATTACTTATTAACAATTACATTTTAAACAAATCTCTTAAAATGGTGCATAAAAATATTATGATTAATGAAACATATCCCCCCAGAGTTTCAAACCAAAAGTGTAGCAAGGACCGATTCTATACACTAGTTCCCATTTGAGTATATCTCAAAGAATTAGTTTCAGGTTTTACCCCTAGATACATCTGTGCTAGGCCACAACCACATGTTTTTATTCAGACAATAATTTCTTTGTTCAGAAACCACTTACTTGATGTTTCAGTGAATTACCATGATTTTTTTGTATATTTATACGTTTTCTTAGTATTATTCACTAATTTTAACAATTTTAATTTCCACTAATTACTAAATTATAATTTAATACCAACTATGTAATCTCACCTCTTTATTACATAACAATTCATTACATTATAAAAAATGACATATCTTTTAAAGTTTAGGGTCGTGGAAATAAGGTACATAATAACTGAATGTATAAAAAAATTATTCTAATAAACTTGAAAATATTCTTCATTTGTTCATCCTACATAAAATTATTCCAACTCATAACATAGGGAGATACATCAGTGGTAAGGTTGAGCATAAGGCCCAGTAATAGAAAAATAAGGGAAACTATTTACACGTGAACTTGACAGATAACAATAATAATATTAGAAATATCATAAAGGAATAATAAAGGGAAATATAATAATTATAATAATAAAAACATGAATTATAACTTGAAAATGTGGATACAATATTTAATTTATACATTCATAAGCATATCCCTAAGGTTTTCACCATAGTTTCATAAAAATTACCAATGATATTCACCATGGTATTATTATACATGTCATCAATATTGATTAAATTATTTACCCAATAAATTTGAGTTTTATCATGGTGTACCATAATTATGTATATATTTTCATCTGGTACACACAGATAATTATCAAATATTTCATAAAAAACCCATAGAGAATAAAAGTAATGGGCTTCATAACATGAAATTTTAAGAATAATTTCTTTGAAAACATCATCATTATGTAATTTATAACCCAATGTAATGGAATGAGGGTTTTATGAATGAAAAAAATAGAATCAAAAAAATTAATTAAAATTATTTTGAGTACCCCTGGAAAAAAATAGGTTTGGGTATTCATGAATTTAAATTAAATGGATTTCTTGAGAAAAAGAGAGAGATGTTGAGAAGAAAATTATGCAGTATAACGAGTATGAGATATGGGTTTAGAAGACATTAAAATCATAATAGACAAGGTTCAGAAAATAATAAAATACTAGTAATGTAGTATAAGGATAGAATAAAATTGAAATAAAAACATGGTATTGAAATTTGAAAGACATACCACATAAAAGAGATCTGGAATGGAAATAAGAAGTTTAGAATTACCTTACATTGAAGAGTAACATCTAAAACAAAATGATAGGAACCTTGGGAGCCTGAAAAAACATTGTGAGGACTCCTTGGGAGGAAATAATATCAAATATTCTAAGGGGATTAATTTTTTAATAATTAAAATGAATGAATGGGTATATATTTATAGAAAAAGTAAGGGAGTTTTTTTAGTAATTTCCTTGGACATCTCATTACTGGTATTCGAAAAACTATGGTCTTGAACATGGTATTTTCCCAAAATATTGGAAAATTGGGTCACATATTACATTATTTTAATCCAAAAGAGTTGAGAAAAATTTAATATTACTTATTACATCATTATGACATAGTTATGATATCATTAATCATAACGAAAACTCAAACTGTATTTTTACAATTCAGGAAAAACTAGATTATTTTATAAAATTCTAATAAATTCACAATAACCTAATATCGAGGTTTTGATTTCAAAAATGACATTTATTTTATCATATTAAATCTCTAAATTTTATCAATTTAACATTTAAAACTAAAAATAATCATATATTAAAAATATTATTGATTAGAAAATACATAGTGAATGCATAATAAAATTTATGACAAAATGAAATTGTTTTATCATTTATAATTAAAAAGGAAAGCTATTACAATACTATATAATAATAGTAAAAAAAATTATAAACACCTTAATTTAATATATTAATTTATATTTTTCTGAAAAGTAAATTGCTTCCCAAATAATCTATTTATCAAATTTAATATCAATTTTTAAGAAAAAAAATTCATACAAAAATGAGGGAACAAGAATTTTATTTTTTCAAAGGGATAACATTTTTAGAAATAAAGGACATGAAAGATAACCCATTATAACACCGACATGATAAATATGGGTGAGTTTTGTGATGATGATAAAATCTTGGGATGGCTTTGATAACATTACCAAAATGAATATTTCCACCAACTTGAACATCTCTTATATGAGATTTTATTCAAGCTTAACAAGTTGAAGTTGGTCTTGGGCATGGTCGAGAGAGAAGACCAGTGATGATATCTCCCCCCCATGTTCTGAAAAATGGTCTTCGTATAGTATGACTCTACTAGATGAGGATATCAAATCTTTCATCTATATTATTTTTCCTTTATAAATTCTATTTAAAAATAGTAATTATAACATTAGAATTTTTATTTTCCCCAACAGTCATATTGAACAATGGTAATATAATGGTCAAAATGTGATGGTAAAATTTCAATTATATTCAATTAATTATTAATGTTAAATATTTTTTTAGTGAAAAATATTATAACACACATATTTAGGAAATAAATAATATTCAAATAGTTTGGGTTGTTATAATTACCATGCCCCTTGATTTGACCGGATGCAATAACATTATAGGATGTCATATTTGAGGGGTTATGCTATTGTATGGGTGTGGTGAGGTGTAACAATTCATATATTCCCTATAATTGAATATAGATGCATGATGTGACTTCAGAGATAATTTAACAAATAGTTTTGATGCAATGGAAGTAATTTTGTTGGAGATTTGTGTTCTGTTTTTCCAGTTTTGGATCATAAACCATGGTGATAACAACCATGTTGAGTTGAAATCAGAGTACATGGATTTTCTAAAGGTTACCATCATATCTTGGATAATGTATGTATCTAGCCTTAAATCTCTAACTAGTTTCTCATATATTTTGGGTTAGATAAGGATTAAACTACTTTTCTAGATTATCAGGGATCCCATAGTAATAAGTAATGGGAGTCCAAAACATGGTGGGGAGGTTGTTTTCAAATAACTCTATCAATATATCAATGCTTTTTTCTTTTTCATTAGATTTACATTCCACCATCCTATCAGACCATAGAAGGTTCTTCATGGTGTCTCCTACTGACCCGACTGAAGTGTTGTTGAGATTTTATGGGAACTAATTATGGTTGACACTAGTGTTTAGAGCACCTATTTATATAATGGTATATGAGTATTATGAACCTCTATATATGGAGGAATCTCTATAAGGGGTGGAATTCCTTTTTTGTGGAATATATCACCATGGGGAGGTTGACCTTGAGGAATGTCAGTATTAGAGTCCCTATGATCCACATCCACACTACCATAAGGAGGAATATCATGGTAATGATCTCCTTTTTCTTCGATTTAAGAGTCGATGGACCCTTGAGGTGTTGAGAATGTGGCTTCAACCACTTCAAGGAATTTTTTCATTGAGCATATTAGAGATATTAGCAACATTTTTCATCATAGAAGGAATATGTTGACATGACTTTAGACATTATGTAGGATATGAGCCCACTATATGATAGCTATCGGAATATATTGATAATCATCTGGTATTGTGGGAGTATGAGACCAATATAGAAAAGATAATGGAATTTTCCTATGAGATTATTCATTATTGGTAGTAATATAATCCTTCTCCAAGTAATGTTTCATTTTCACATAGTGATCCATATCCAAAATGGGAATATGGCCCCGATCGAGATACTTTGGAAGATGATGATGGTCTTTCTTGATATGGATACAATTCTATCAGGAGGAATGTGTGACTGTCACTTGGTGAGAAATAGTTGGAGTGGTAATATGAACCCATTAACAATATTATTTCCCCATCATAATAATCTAATGGAAATTCCAAATGGGATAAGGGATATGAGCTTCCCGTTGTATAGGCTCAGATAGAATCTTGTGTAGTATTTTTTCATCAAAAGTATGGATATTTTCATGGATTCTGTGAAATACTAGAATATGCCTAGTAGATTCACTAGCAAATATATGATCCTATCCTAAATAATTTTCCATAAGAACATTGTGATCCTTGGCTAGAATGGGTATATGGGCATGTTATGAGGTTTTTAGAGTGTTCCACAGGTCTTCATCAATATGAATATGAGCCAGTCGTGAGGCATGTTCCCCTATCACATAGTGAGTATCTTATATAGCTAGGGTATGTGCCCGATCTAAGGCCTTTGGAATATTTCACTAGTCTTTATCGACTGGCGTGTTCCCTTTTCCCAGGGAACATTGCACTCTCAATTGTTCTATCCCAATTGGAATGGGAATAAGACCATTCCTAGTCCCTCAATATTTAGAGGAATATATTGACAATCCTCCAAGATGGGAGCATGGATGTGGAATTTATATAGAGAAATACAGAGTTCATACTAATCAGAGTGTTTTGTTTACATGGATATAGAGCTAGAAGTATATTCTCATCCCTGTATCTTTACTAGTTCTTGAATATGTTAGAGGAGTTCATTAGATATTTCTAACATATAATGGCATTTTAGAAGAGTGTTCAAAGGAATATAAGAATGATAAATGATTTCTTCCATTATATACTGGATTATATCTTCCATTAATGTCGGAATATATTCCCACTTTTATCCACCTTGTTCCACTGAAATATGTCAGTGGGATTCATGAATGGGGTTATGAATATGTGCCTCCCCATGGATGTAGTAGGAATATGCTTGAAAACATGGTCTGAGTGAGTATGGATATGACCCTAATTGTTACTACTTGTCAGAATATTCCATAATACACCCTTAGAGAGAGTGGAGATATGATCACATTCATATATATATATATCCTTATCATCTCCATGTGTCTCCCTTGTTGCACATGAATGGGTTTCATAGGTGGAAGTGTGTTTGGGGATACCCTCAACAAGAGACCAAAGGGTACTGGTAGGATAGAACAAGTGATAGTTGTTAAATTGATCCATACATTATGATTACTATTTCAAATTGGATTCAATGATTAATACCATATAAAACATCATTAGATACTGAAGGTAGTTATTTTCAGGCTCCAGGTGTAACCTCCCTAAGTGGTAGTCCATGGAAATGAGGGCCTCTAGGTTGACTGCTTCTTTAGTTATATAATGTAGAATCATAGGTTTTATTGGTTTTTTTCCCTCACATGTATCTTCTAGGTTCATGATCATCCCATGGTTATGGAATTCCAAAAACATTTCATTCACCACCTTAAACTAATGATGTTAGGTTGGTGAATTCATTGTGGGGCCTGCAGGATTACAATTGTAGTTAATATTCCAGAATGATCACTAGATAAAGACATGTCTGATATGAGATTTGTTTGCGAGAAATGTCCTGACACAACCCCATTCTACCATAAACTAGTCTCTCAATTTGATCTGTTGAAAGGCCCAAAGGGTGATCCCAATCCCCATGGGCTGGAAACTAGTGTCGGACATCATTAAAGTAAACTAAGGGAATGATTTTTCCTAAAAATAAAAGAATAAACCGAATAGTTGAAAAATAAATAGAGTAGTATAAATATTTATCAATATTAAAACTAATCATTTTTACACAAAAGATGAAAATAAAACACACTGAACCCCAAAAAAAACTAAACATGATGACCACAATGTCTCTATCTGACCTCAAGAGTCACTCTTTGAGACCAAAGGTGACCATTGACTACAGTGATCAATACAAAATGGAAACTAGCATAAAAATCTAAAAGCAATAAATAAATATAGGCTTGAGTATTAAAACCCAAAAAGAATGCATGAACAATCTATTACGAAGCAAAATCCTTTAAAATTCTTGAAAGATGAACATTAATTTTTAAATACACAATGTAGAAGTAATATTTTCCTAGAAACTTTTACACTATAAAATAAAACACGGTCAATTTACATTTTTTCTATTAAAAATATAATTATTTTTCCATGATGAAGCCATTATAATTTCAAATATAAAGGATGAAATAACATTCAAGACGTTTTCAGAAACATTTTCCATAAACACTAGAAAACTACATTACCATTTTTAGCAATAATCAACACTCCTAGAAGAAAATAAAAAAAAATTACACCATAAGGGAAATATAAAATATCTCACAACAGTAACAAACTATTCATATGTCCCAGTCATCGACCATAAGTATATAAGTTCTAATAAACATGCGTGAAATGTTGGTGGTTATGAATAGTGCATAACATACTAATACATGTTGACTCATTCCAGAAAGCATGGTTCACTTGATGAAATAAAATATCCCCAAACGGTTTTCCACACCGTACTTAGTACATACTGAGGGGAACCATACATTAGAAATAATAAAAACATATATTTCCCTTCTCTGATCGACTTACCAGAGCATAATCATAGCATGTGTAGCAATAGTTCTCATAAAATTCAATAGTTATTCTTGGTTTCCCATGTCAAGAGTATAGAATATGGTTGACCTAACTGATTCCATCTAATAGTCCAGTCACATATACATAAATCATATGTAATAATCCACAAAAAAAAAGAAACACCTCAAATCACCCCAAGGATCAATCTCTTATATTATAACTCATATATCACAAAGGACTCCACACTGGGGATATTCTATTTTCACAGAAAGTAAATGGGCCATCAAGACTCCACATCGAGGTTGTCATGAACCTCCTTCCTCAAGATGAGGGAAGGGATAAAAGTTTTCAATTCCATTCCTTATTCAATATTAAGGGGAGATAATTACCCCCCGAGTCCCACCATAAATAGGTCCCATGGTGGAAACAAGAACTAAGGGTATATAATCTCACACAATATTGAGTGAATTACTCTTTTTATGGAACAAAATTGGGAGATATGGTGATACTCCCAAACAACACCATGGATAAATGTAAAAGTAAATCCCAAAAGAAATCCATTCCCACAGGCATGTTCAAATGTAAAACCGATACAAAATACATGAAAACTCCAAAGGAAAATACCCAAAGAAAATAAGATATGCAGTGAAAACAATTATCCCAATGCCAGAGCTAGTAAAGTCCATCACGGTACTCAAAGTCCTCCAAGAAACCTGAAAGTAGTTTTATATACGTAGGATGAGCATAGATGTAAACCGAGTAGGGAAACCAAAGTCACTAGTTCACATGTGGGGGAGCATACTAATGTCATTTTGAAGATAGTAGAAACCAAAATCACATATTAAGGAAGACTAGCCACCCAGCCTTACCAAGGAACACTCACAAAATAACATTTGTATGTAATAGCAATTGCACATCGATATTTGGGTACCCCTGCACCACTTTTCCACTGGTTAAATTCTCATTCATAATGTCTTAAATCATACTACTACCACTCTTCCCACATGATGTCCCACTGGAACAACCTTCCATCACACACATGTGCCTAAAATAGTAGACAAACCTCACTCGCAGACACATGGGCCAAAACAACCACACTGCATGTTCGAAGACACCTGGGCCTCATCACAAAGATACTTGGGAAGTGAACCAACCTACTACACCTGGGATTCTTGTATATATCACAACCTGCCCAAATAATCTTGGGATAAGGTAAAACTGAATCCATGAAAGCATTCTCAGATACCCTCGAGCGGTAAGAACCCAAAGTGGGTGCAAGAAAGAAATTCAGTAACCATTCATCCATCCTCCCATCGGGATGTTGGGAAAGACACCCTCTCCCAGGAAATGGGGGTTTTCAAAACATGGTTATCAACATGGGTGTGGTGAAAATAGAAATCACAAGAAGTATATTATATACATATAGGTAAACAAACACTCATCCCAGCCTATGGGTTTCCAAAAAAACAGCTAGCCCACTCAAAAAAACATTTTTTACTACCTCTACATGCATAATCACACAACATCCATGAGGTAAAATATAACCCTACCCCTTTCCATTTTAACCACTTTTCATGTATTAAATTATGCTGTTCAATTTAATTATTCCAGCACTACCGGGAAGCTACTGGTCACAAACAACCCAACACAGCAAGAAAACCAATTCTGCAGTCCCACTACACAACAACACCAAAACCACCTTATAGTCCCATTGCACAACACCATCCCACAGCCACAAAACAACCAAAGGAAGTCCCACTGCCTATAAGTTCATCCATTCCACAAACAATCCCACAACCATACCCAAACATTAACCTCTCTTCTCAAGCATTCCACACAAGCCACAAAACCCAAAAAAACACACAACACACAACCATAACCATCAAATAGAGCATAGTCATGTTTTTGACACCACTATTCGTTAATTTCACTTTATTAACCGGGGTGATTACAAAAGGGTTCTTCTTACTTGGTCATCCATTTAGTTAACCATGTGTACGTGATTAATCAGATTTCATTTTATATCTATAGATAAAAACATCATAACGAAACTGAACATCCCCAGTGTGCAATAAAGACCACTAATGGATATGACTTTCAGAAGGCACATGGACACAACAAGTCATAATAGGAATAAAGATAATAGGTAAAAATAACAAGAAGATATTCCACCCTTCCCTCTCGGTTATCATAAAAAGATTAATTATATTTTTGTCATCATCCTCATGTGCCTCACTTATTACTATTGTTTAAAGACATGATTTCAGGTGTATTCACATGAAAACATCACTACACCCACCCTTCACGACACACGTAGTTAGACTAATGAAGTAAATCCCAACCTAGATGATCAAAGAATGAAGTTTCATCCTTGTTCCATAATATGGTTTATACGAGCAGTAGGAAACCCCAAGGAGAATTCGAGCATAAGGAATCACTTGTGTAGGCGCATGACTCTATAGGCACCAAAATTACTCATTGAGAAAAGATCACTTAATGGATTCCAAGAATTATTCTTCACAAAGTAATATCGCAATGCCTACCAGGACCACTGCAAAGTATCACCGCAAAGTGAAGGCCTTCTCTGCGCCTGTTGCAATGAAGATAACTTCTTTGGGCCTGCCACAAAGTGGAGCCCTTCTCTACACCTGCTGCAAAACGGAGGCCCTTTTTATGCCCTCCACAGAGAGAAGTGATTGAAAACTCCACGATAAATTCAAAATTTACACAACAAAGTGGTCTGAGCTGTTCCATAGAGGGAGTGACGGACAACTCTGTTGTTATGAACAACATGAGGGAAGCTGGAGTTCACCACCATTTCTCTAGAGTGACTGACGGAGTCCTCCACGATTATAAGAAACTTGATAACAACCACCTCCGGTCGTGGAGCATGAATTACTTCATGATGTGTCCTCAGTCTGTCACACCCCCTAGCACCTATAAATACCTACCTCCCCCACTCCAAAACCACCAACACCTTAAATTTTCACCTTTCAATCTCATATTACGAACCACCCTTTTCATTGTGAACCATTGGGGAAAATGAATCATCCTAGGTACTTGATTATTACAAAATCATCTTCCCTCTACTCTAATTTACCCTCACTTCATTAAGGGATTCCCAACATGGATACCAGCGGCCATCACAATGAAATAGACCCCTTTAGGTACACGGGGATTTTCAAAGTACCGATGATTTGTGAAGAACCCCCCAAACATATGTGTATACTATAATTAAGTAGGGGAACAATAATCTATGATCATTGGTGCTTTGCGAGCCCAGAAGCTCTTTGTGTCCATGTTCTCTACGATCCCTTATGCTCTCAATGTATTATATCTCTATGATCCCATGTGCTCTGTGAGCCCATGTTCTCTGAAATACCTTGATCTATATGATGTCTTGTGCTCTGTGATTCCTTTTTCTTTGTGAAATCATCTTCCTTATGAGCTCCCATGCTTTGCAAACCCCTGAACATTGGAAATCCCTTTTCTATAAGGACCCTTTCTTTTCAAACCCCTATTTCATGCAACCCTCCATGATTCTATGAAGTAATTTCAAAGTCCCTTGGGTAGTGATTCATGTTGTGTTACCCTACCTCATACTTATTCTCATAGGTACACTAATATCTATTGCTTATTCGCATAGATACACTAACACAAAACATTCAGTGGATCACTCTACAATAATGTACCACTATGGCATTTAATGTTCCTTCCCTATCCAATGTGAGGGTTGTTGCAAGTCATGTAAGTCCTTGGGGTGTGGAGCGAATCCTCATCATTCAAACTATAGGAAATTAAAATACCAATCACCCTTTTCCTCAACACATGACGTTAAACTATGACTTTTGTGTGTGTCCTGGGTAGCCTTCTGAGTAAGCACAAACTCTATTGGGTATCCTCCTATGAAATGGCCATATCGTCCTCAAAAATATGGGCTCCCTATTCTTTCCTCGGGTTTCCCTCCTTAGAGTGATTCTAAATATCCCTTCTTCGGGGCCTCTAATCATGTTTAATCACATGTTTCCTATTTGGGCCGCTAGCCATGCATAATCCCCACACCAATTCTCAATGATGAACATTTCACAACGCAATAGTCATGTCGACTACTACGTTTTTATTCTCACAGAGAGCACGACTCACATGGGATTTGAGTAAGAACAGACCATGACATCCCATTTGGGATTCTATCTATACATTACCCCCATACCCCCCAATATAGAACTATGTAGACATTGATCGCTGACCTCTAGGAAGAGTTAGTAGGAAGTCACTCTGAGGTTCAGTCACATCACCCATTTGTCCTAGCCACTTCACGTTGGTTCACTCTCATCCCGAATGACATTAAACTATATTCCCCTTTCGAACTACATGGATTATGATCTCTTTTGGTTACGTAGAATGCATGTTCAAGGTTTGATCCCAATCACTGGTAATATATAGTGCTCCCTCTAAGGGATGCACCATCCAAACGTGAAATATTCTCTTTTTTGGAAACATCTCCTAGATCTGCCTCACTGAGGTTTTTTTATCAACACATGAAGCGAACCATGCATAACTATACACTCAATCCATAATCCTCCAAACATGATTGTCCCTATTTTGATGGGATTCTAACCATGTGAATGTTCCAGGCATGTCTTCAGGTCACTATCCATTATGTAAACCCTAATTCTATGCTCCATTCCAAAAACTACATGGACTTTTATTCCCTACCATGGGGATAAGTAGGAAACCTCCCTAAGGTTCAATCCTAAAACCATCGTCTTCATGTTGTCCCCATATCCATTCATCTTTATCCTTCGATACATCCTCCACCATCCATCCAGACTCTTTCGTGGGCCACCACATCCCGGTGAGATCATTCAACCCCATCCATATTATCGTTGCTCCTAACAACACCCGAGAAGCTTCCACCTATAAACTCCCATACTATTCTTTGTGTGCACACTTTCCATGACAAATCTGTTTGGTCTATTATTTCCTTTTTTTCTCATACATAGCATGTCTCATGTGGGATTAGAGTTTAGTAGTGACCATGACACCATATTCATCTCTAACTATGAAGGAGTTGATCCATGTTTTCTATAGAGGGTACGTAAGAAGCTTCTTTGAGGTTTAATCCCAACCAATGGTTTACATTGTTGTATACACCTAGGGGTGAGCCCTTCCTGATCCTCCTCCATCGGTGTCTGGAATAGCCTTCATGGTGTGACATATTTCCTTTATTGGACACACCACAGTGAGTCCACTCTTTTGAAGGTGTTATGACCCATTCATCTAGAAAACATTCCAGGTACTCCCTCCTAGGGACATACTGATCTGATATACTCTCATCAGTGTTATGATCAATCCAATCTATCTCCACTATACATTAAACTCACAGCATACCCCTTGTTAAACATGGTAAGATGAGGAAAACCTTGGAGACATGCCTATGGAATAAGATTCTCCGCATTCGTCATGGGATTCCTCTGGGTTCCACACCCTCGAGAAGCCCTATCAAAAGGGGAAGAAATCTAGATGTCCTAGTACATCAGCATCTAGGCTCACCAGTGATTCCCAACGTGACTACTCTCTTGACCGATGGTTTCTTCCCTGACTTAACCCCTTTGGGAATGTCCTGACAGAAGTGTTAGAATTAAACGAAATCCATAAAAACATGGCACCAGGAAGAGTTTAACGAATAATTTCTTAATATATGAGGGAGACTGTGACTAGGCAATGACATATGAGGAGGATTACACGTAAGGAGAGACTGACCTCTACTAATACCGATCCGATCAAGGGGGAAACATCGATGATGAAGTGGTGAATGATTCCCACCTTTTGAATGTAGGAATGAGGGGCACAAATTGTGACTACCAGTGAGTGAAAGAGAACCCTGAACCACTCGGTGTAGCCTTGGTGGAAGAAACATCTAAAATAGAAATTGTGTACCTAACATGAAGTTATTTTCTCCAACAACTATGGTGTTTAGCCATGCGAGGTATCAGATCGAAGAATGCAATCATACCCATGCCGGGACACCAAGAAATGGTGAACCTGACGTGAATCTCTTTATCTCAATATGGGGGTTAGTAGTGTTTGAGACATCAGTAGATTAGTGTGTCACCGAATTCTAATATAGGATGCCATGTCTCATGAAGAAAATAGTGGATATAGTGTGAAACCCACCAATGTAAGGCGGAGTTGATCAATAGGATCTTAGTCTGTTATGTTGTTAGCATGGATCAATATATCCATCTATGGAAGAATAAATGGCATTAGAGAACTGGGAATTTCTTTCCTATGCTCTGTGATTATAATTGAATCTTCATTCTTTTTTGGACACAACATACAATCACAGGAAAATAATCACCTCCCTACAATAGACGCAGAGGTAGGGGCAGCGTGAATATGACAATTCTCCATGACTATTTCTCCTATGTGAAGACTCCAATAGAAGCTGGTCACCCACGCCGCATCTCAACCTCATAATTTATTTAGAGGAGAGTTATTGATGCTCTAGTTTGACATTCAGAATAGGACGGGTTCATCCTAATGAGGGACATGGCCCGAAAAGATATGGAGGCCTTAGTTCCTCATTGGTTCCACTACCCCAAAGGGTCACATAGGGAGACACTTTTCCCAAATCCAGTCATTAAAATATCCAGGAGCCTCTCCTCGAAGAATTATCATGATTATCTCCCTTATGCAGATGAAGTAAGGGTTGTATGAGTCTACCCATCCATGACATCAGCTAGGGAACCACCAAGGAGGGCTCCCACCAAGCCACATCAGCGCCATCGACCAGTCTTACAGACCAAGGAATCGGTGGATCATACCCCTACATAGCCGACTCTAGCTCTATTGAGTTGACGCCATCGTCAGGCAGAAGTTCAAGATGATTCCCACTTAGGGGCATCATCTATTATTTCTCTATCATCCCAAGCCTCCACCGATGCACACTATCTGATTCTTGCTACTATAGAGTAGAGGATACTCTATATCATGTCAGGAGCAATATCCCAACTCTCCCTCAGGCAGGTCAGGTCATCTATTCCAGTTACCGGCCTGAGTATCATCTATTGGTGGATGACCCATGGCAGTGACATTCATAGAATTGGTCCTCCTCAATCTTACATCCAATATGGAGTAACTCCCCATACCAACCTCATCATCCATGAGGAGTCCATCCTTGAATTGTTGACACCTGTAGTGATGCTCTTCCTCATGCCTTCAATCTCAGGTATGAAAAGTTTCCATACCTACCTGGTTCTCAATATAAGGGTCTACCTTTCCTAGCTACCTGACAATTGTGAGGTCCTCCCTATGTGCTCATCAATTCCAGTGGAGGTTCTCCCGGTTCTACCAATCATCAAAGAAATGTCCCTCTTTGCTTCATCAATAGAAAACACAGGGGGGGGGGTCCTTACCTTATCCATTATAATTGGTGAGAAGGCTGATATCGTACCACTCCTTATAGCCCCCTCCCCAAAGGGAGGATCCTCCCTACATCAGGAATGGACACCATAGACATCCCCCTCATGTTCCATTTGAAAATTGTTCGAGTGACCCTCTTACCACATCTCATCAAAATGGATGTCCTCGCAACATGAGAAACAGTTGATATGAAGGCCCTCCTCATATCCCATCCATTATAGGTGGAGGTCCTCCCCTCTTTAGCGCCAGCCTTCACGGAGGACTTCCCCATGTATAAAATCTACCCTATCCCAAAGAACAATCCTAGGGTAGAATTGAAAATCACTAGCACCAATAGAATAACCATGTGAAATGTCATATCGAGATCAAGATCGTCCACTTTTCAGACTCCAATGTTGGATTTGATTTGATAATGGATCCCTCACCCAGATCCTCTGTGTCGGGGTCTGGGGTAGGGACATGACGTATCAGCCTTGTTCTCTTAGAAAGAAAGGTCCACTGAATTCCTGAATTCCTCCACAGATACATACAAGAGGAGGAGGATTTGTCCCCCATCCAAGATCTTACCATTCAATCCTCTCTATCATTACCAAGTTCATTATCTACCTCGACAATAGACAATAGCGAATTTTTCTGGTGATGGGTTGACAATGAGAATCAGCCAGACCCACTGCCAGTGACCTCCACCCCTATGGAGGAAACAGTGTTCAGTGCCCCATCTTATAGGGATGTGGGGGGTAAAACTAGTGTTTTCCCTGAGAGACAGCCTGAGTTGCAGTGGTTTGTCAGACTGCATGTCGTATTCTCCATTGGCTAGTCCGCTGTCATAATGATATGCATTAGTACCCTTACTGGTCCCTCAACTGCAACTGCTTAATGAAGGGGGAAACCGAGGGCCTGATCTTTAGTTTGATCCAAGGAGTTTTTGGAACCTGCTCACCAGGGATCATCTCTCTGAGATGTTCTGGTCCATTTCAATAGTGGGATTTAAAATCCCTGACTCTCTCACCTATGAGGAGTCATGTGCCTTCAACTAACATTTTGGGTGACAAACCGCCATCTCGATCATCCCCGGGTGGCTTACCCAAAGATCCAGAAACACATAGGCAACATTGAATAGAAATTCTGTATGGTCTACTTGGATGCGTTCCGTATGGCTTAGGGCCTTGAGTTTCCTAGTAATCGTCTAACCCTCCATCATTGATGTGTTCATAGCTTCATTGTTCTCTACCTAGTTATTAATGAGGCTCCCCCATGTTCATATCCATGGATGGGGTAGTATGAAGCTATCCATTTCAGTCATATCTGGCGCCAGCCCGATTGGCTAGGTGACATTAAGGTTATGACTCTAGGTGTATTAGAAGATAACATGGCCTACCTATCAGATGGAGAAACTGATATAGGACTCATTGAGGAGATCTTACCCCCCAGGATTGTGTGACACATGTTGGATCCATTGGGCAGGGTTACTCACCAGTAAAAACATTTATTGGGCCTTCTAGTACCATCTGAGTCATAGTCTGTCTGTTGGGGCCCCAATAATGGAAAGGAGCACAGAAGGACCGTCAAACCCCATGATCGGTCTAGATCATTGTAAAAGATGGAGGATGACCCTCAAAAGGCCGCACTATGCCAACACCTCACCGAAGACAAAAATATTGTTGATGATTTTCTCACCGAACGTGCTATAGAAAGGTGACCAGATTTTGGTAATTATCAACTAAGATACAAAGGGATGGTATATGTTTCCCCATGTGAGTTGCCTCATGTTTACCTTGACCATCCTATCCACGCATACAGAGTAGAGGCCAGAGTTTATAGAAATTGGTAATGATATGCATCGCCAAATCTATATGAGTGTTGTGATACCCTTCCTTGAGACCCAGCTCAACTTCCTCGGCTACTCCACAGGTCATTCCCCTTGTACTCCCACAGGTCATCCTACATGCTGCTCCACAAGCTGTTGGGCTTTATTTCCACATTGAAGAACCTATGAATGCATTTTTGGTTTGATATCCTCTTCAATTCCGTAATCCCCACCAATATGATCCAATGACACCTATAATTTCCTACCTCGATGATTTGGAAACCTGAGAAGTGGTGATCCCACATGACGAAAAGCCATATCCAGCATGGGTGGATGACATGCCAGCCCCACCAGGTTTTGGGGATGCCAACATGTCCTCTTTTAATGGGTAGGCGACCCACTATAAAATCTTTCCTACTTTATTTCAAGTTTTGGTCCCATGTTGGGAACTCTAGAACAACAAGAAGCTAGAAAACTATGGTGGTTCATACAAATGCTGTAAGGGCCTAGGTTAGTCTGGTATAGCTAGTTACCCATTGGATCGATAGCTAGTTGGGAGGATCTACACATGAAATTTATCTACTAGTTTAGTTCCACCACTCAAGAAGACTAGTATCATCGACCTCTTCAATTGAAAATAGAGGCCGGTGAGTGGGTTGTAGACTTCGTTTCCATGTGTAAGGGTCTTCCATATTCACTCGATATGTCGTTGAATCCGGAATAGCTGATAAAAGTGTGTGTGCGTAATGAAAATTCTAAACTGGTCCCTTCTCTCATCACATAAAACTTCCTAGGTAGGTTATTGGACATCTCTGACAAGGTAAAATGTCTCAAGGAAGCCTTAAGAATGTTAAGAAAGAACATCCATTCCCTCTTTTATTTCCTATTTGAAGAACTTTCAGGGTCGAAACCACTGTTGTTGCAAAAATATAGGCCCCTAGATAGTTTGAATTATTACTCGTAGAACCACATCCATAGCCTCATTTTGGTACACCACCTCAGGCATACCCTCCAGCATAAAGTTGTTTGCCTCAGAATCGGCAGGAACCACCGCGTAATGCACCTCCATATCCTAGGTGAGATAATTAGGTCCCTCCTCAATGCCAGGTTCCAACTTCATGTTGGTCTAGGTTCCTAGATCCCCCTTCCTGGAGAGATGAAATTGTACCTACTCTTTTATTTGGTATCAAGTCCCCAACTACTTCTAAATCACATTACATCAAGGGATCCTGCAGTTTCCGAAATGAAGGAGACCCGAGGAAGCTGACCTCATTGAACAACAAAACTAATGCCCCAATCACTGGTTATTTGGACACACCCTAAAGTAGTAATATGTGTTCAAAGATTGGTTCCAAGGCCATGTAGATGACAACATAGTCTGACTCTATCCTACATCGGCATAGGATTCGTGCATATTATAACGCCTGACAACGATAGTGAGGGTGAGTGGAAGTATGTATCTACACTCGGGTCTATAAAATATGATTATTGAATGGATCGCAACGTAGTTTCCCATTCCATTCCATTATCCATGCTCTATTAAACCATATTGAGACTTCTAATGTATTTATATCACCTGCAGAAACTGCTTCGATATCAACATCTCAACCTTCCTTCTCCCAGAAGGACACGCATCACTACTGAAACAGAAAGAAAAGTCCCCCACCAATTCCATCATCATCTCGCACTCTCAGATTCTTCATTCTCCCAGATATAGGGTCACTCCCATAATCCCCCCAACAATGGAGGATTCTTCAATTGATGATCAGGGGAATGCCTCAGTGAACACCATCAAACTGGTAAACCCACACTCAGTTCTCGGTGGTGAAGAGCGCTAGGCAGATCCTTCTAATGTCCCTAGTCATCACTTGAATCGATGGAATCAAGGATATTTGGATCATCAAAATTCATTGTCCAGTGTATCAGGTGAAGACGTGTACACCAATGAGACCAGGAAAAATGCATAGCGTAGAGCTCGACATGTGGTTACTTCTAATCTGATTTCTTCATGATCACCTCCACCATTGTATGTGTTACTTGATTAGGTAGAGTTGTTGTGACTACATCATGACTAGCCACATTCTGTTGCGAATATATTTCAGTCATCTGACCATCCTCCAAATGTTAATATTTTTTATTCGACTAGTGAGTGGTAGGAAATCCCCAGTACCAGTCAAAATCCACCAGTCAGACCTGTGGAAGAACCCGTTGTTCCCCCTACTATAGAACTACACCCTCTTGGTAGAAATTATCATCTATAAAAGAAATATGATGTGATCAAGCACCTCTCCATGATCCCTAAAAATTTTTCAATCCTAGAGCCACTTAATCTTTATGCAGATATGTGTGAAGCCCTTGCAGAAGTGTTAAGAAGCTCTCTCCAGTTCAAAACAGATGTAGCAGCTGCAAAATCCTTCCTTACTGAGATAACCAAACATGTATAATTTCAGGCAATTATCTTATTCTCAGGAGATTATGAAGGATCTCCCATACAGGGGAACATCCGCCCATTTTACATCACCGTCAAATTCAACAGTGACAAAGTATATCACTTATTTGTAGACACGGGTTCGAGGATCAATCTTATACCAACCTATACACTCAGTAATTTAGGGAAATTAGAGGCCAATCTGAGTCCCTCTAACCTAAGAATCTAGGGTTATGACTAGAATAAGCATACACTGATTGGGAATATTTTTCTAAATAATCTGATTGGTGTTCTGATTGGTAGCACCGAGTTCATGGTTTTCCAACAAGACACTACCTACAATAGAATAATGGGGAGGCCCTGGCTCCACCTGCATGTGGCAGTTCCCTCCTCATATTATCAATGCCTTATGTACTGACTTAATGGTTGAGTAGGCATACTCCAAGGTGATGATTCTCCCTTTTTTCATGTGATTCCTACTACCTAGATACTAACTAGTATAGAATCAAGGGAAATTAGGTTTAGGACAATGAGGATGTACATTCTACTGATGTCTCTGACCCATTGGTTGACCTAGATGATGCCTTCATTCTCCCAATTCACCGGTTGGAAACCAAAACATTAGACTTGGGGAAATTGTTTGGTGTCTCCAGATAGTGCGGGAAGCACGATCCCATGTTATGAGGAGCACTAGAAGATCACCTTTTATTCCTACATGAATCAGGCTCAAGTGAATATAGAACTCCCTACCCATGTAAGGTATTGGGTTGTTCACACCATGGAAACAATAATACACTATACATGCTTATTTCTTCAGGAAGGATTAAACTAAATCTAAACAACACACCACTACTACTTTCAAATTATCAAGCATGTCCCCTTGGGTCAATGGAAGGATGAAATCAGATCGAAAAACTTTATCTACGTTATTTTAGTAGTGCTGGTGTGTCCCAATGAAGATACCACTACCGCTTGGGTAGCCACCAGTATTCTCTTAGGGTAAACTAAATCAGAATAATTGAACCCCTCTGAGGATCCTGTTGCCACGTTTGATGAAAAGGATTTATAAAATGACCCTCCTACATTCAATAAAGGTGTCTCCACCATCGTTGATAAGTTGGTACAGGTGAATCTTGGCACTGAGACATAACTGGGGCTAACACTAATCAGTGCATCTATGCCTATGGAAGAGTAACAATAGTACACAGATTTCCTAAAATAGCATCGGGACGTATTTTCTTGGGTCTAGAGTGAGATTCTAGAAATGGCCCCCCAAGTCACTATCCACCATGTTTTCCTCCCTCTAAACCAACGCGGATTGAAGTATCCTCCCATGAAGATGCAACCCTCTAATAGTGCCATGGTAGAGGCAGAAGTTCTTAAGATCATTAAATCCAACTTCATTAAGGAAGTGTTGTACCCTAGATAATTGGCTAACATTTTTCCCATTAAAAAGAATAATGGAAAGATCAGGGTCTTCATTTCCTTTCAGGATCTCAACTGTTACCATCCAAAGGATGGTTTTCCCCTCAATACAAAAAAGCTGATGGTTGAGGCCAACACTAGATATCAACTTCTCTCCTTCATGGATTTGTATTCCGGATATAATAAAATCAGAACGGCCCCTGAGGATGAAGAGTCTACTAAATTTAGGGCACCTCAAGGTACCTTTTACTATAGGGTTATTCCTTTTGGAATGAAAAATGAAGAATCAGCATACTAGTGTGATCTCCAATACATATTCAAACCAATCCACTAAACATTGGTGGAATGCTATGTGGATGATTTTGTGGTCAAATCCTACCAGCATCAGGACCATCTCAGAGATCTTGAGAATGTGTTCACATTCCTCTCTTCCTACCGCCTGAAGATGACACCCTTGAGTGTTCCTTAGGGGTTATCTTTGGAATGTTTCTTGGATTCATTGTTAGATAAAGATGCATTAAAATTGACCTATATAAGATGAATTCTAGCAGCCAGATACCCGATCCACGAAGCCTTTAGAAGCTACAAGGTTTTGGGGGCCACTTATCCAACATATTATGGTTCATTGCGAAATTAGATGGAATGTGTGAGCTCTTATACTGGATCATGAAGAAAGGTGGAAATTATCAATGGGATGAAGAGTGTCAGGCTACATTCAAGGAAATCAAGCAGTATATGCTGCAACCTATAGTTTTGAGGCCACCTATTTTTGGTAAGCTGCTGGTCTTCTATGTGACTACACTGGAATGGTCCATCGATGACCTTATCACCCAGAAGAATAGAGAATAGATAAAGAACAGTCTATTCTATATTATCATCATGCTTCTATATATGGAGACCAAATATTACTCTATCTAAAAGAGCTTCTTGGATCTGGTTTTCACAGTGAAAAAGTTACGAAATTACCTACATCAGCATATGATATAGTTGGTGTCTTGGATAGATCTACTAAAGTAAATTCTGAATATTCCCAAGTTGACAAGTCATCAAGCTCGGTGGGAATTCATCCTTTAATAGTTTGACATCAGTTTTGGTCCCCAAAATGACATCAGACGAAAGGAACTCGTAGACTTCCTTACCTCCCTACAACCCCTACAGAGCAATATCTGCATCATGATTTTCCAAATGCGGAAATCCTCTTATTGGACCAAGTCATTCCATGTAGATAAGTTCACTAAGACGGCGCTTCCCAGACCCCAACCAATAGAAGAAGAAACAATTCCAGACTCAACAGGGTAGGTCTAGGTATCATCTTCACCACAACATCAAAGTTAATCTTTCCCTATTCATTCTTTCTATCAGAAGGTCATACCAATAACAAGGTAATATATTAGGCCCTCATCATTGGCCTTGATATGGCCCTCGAGATTGATGTTCCCCATCATCATGTGGATGGGGATTCTAAGGTAGTCATCAAACATATCATGGGTTACCTTTTAGTCAGAAATATAGAGTTCACACCATTTCTAGAGTGCACCCAACAACTGATAGACTAGTTACCTTCTACGATAGGGATCACTCATGTTCCCTATTCATAGAATGGTCAAGAAGATGCTTTGACAAGCCTTGATGTATCTCTCATAGAGCCCGACCAGGATGACCTAATAATTTTGGTGGCAGATCAGAGACTCAACCCCCCATTTCTTCAAATGAAAATGATACCCAATAGATAGGCCATCTTACCACCAAAGCATCCACATTAGGACCCTCAGATCCTCTTGATTTGGTAGAAGAAACCCCAGTTGAGACGACTCCCTTTATCGAGATCCTCATGCATGGTAGTCACCCAATAGATAGAGTCGATCATGAATGAATCAATAGGCATGTAGTGTAGCTCACTATCTAGAGTGGACATAGTCTTTTGCAGAACCTCTATAATTGAGTGTTCAATGGAGTTCTCCTCAACTGTATTTAGAAAAATGAAATTCCCTAGGTTATATAGGAAGTTCATGCCAGTTCACGCGGACCTCCTCAGGAATTTCCAAATATATCCCATCTGATATAGAGGCTGGGAAATTTCTATCCCACTATGATCCACGACTACGTTTATTTCACCAAAATCTTCCATGTGTGTCAAATCATTTCCAATTTTGTGCATCGACCGCCAGATCCCCTACATACTAGTAAGTACTCTTGGCCCTTTGTAGTCTGGGGAATCGATGTAGTGGGGCCATATCCACCGACGACTGCTCGCCGGTGAAAGACCATCCTGACCACTAAAGATTTATTTTCGAAGTAGTAAGAGGAAATTCCACTCAAGGAATTAAAATCCTGTTTTTTCATTGATTTCATGAGCACTGACATCATCCTTAAATTTTTAGTCCCTCACTCCATTTCCACTGATAACATAACCAACATCCAGGCAGTAGAACTGAAGAAATTTTAATACAAATACAATATCAATTCCAATCATACTTATTGATATCATGCATAAGAAAATTGAATGATTGACGAGTTCAGTACGACCCTCCCTAACATCTTGTAGAAAATAGTTGGCCAGAACAAGAAAAATTATCTGGAAAAGATCCAAAATACTATCTAGGATTACCAGATGAAAACTAATAATTCCACCCAAGTGACCCCATACTCCCTGGTGTATAGAGAAGAGGTAGTCTTTCCTATAGAGATTCAATTTTCTTTTCTCTTCACAAACGTCTATGAGAAAAATATGACATATAGAGTAGCAGCGATCCTTCTAGATGAAAAAGAAACCCTTGATGAGAACAGACTTCATGCCTTGAACAATATGGAGAGGCATCATAACAAAATATCTAAGGCTTTAAATAAGAAATTCTGTCTCCACTCATTCCTTCAAGGTGATAAGGTATTGGGCCTGAGAACACCAATGATGCCCAGCAGGAAGCCACCAAAGTTGGAGACCAAATTAGAGGGACCGTATATCATTCACAAGTTTTACACCAATAGATAATACTCCCTATTCACTATGGATGGTGAGCATATTCCTCCTCCCACACATGGTAAATTCATAATGTAGTAATTATCTTATGTGTACCATCATCCTCACCGCATGATGTTAAACTGTGAAACCCATCCTAGCTGAAGGATGTAAAACTACCCCATGTTCATCCTGCATGATGATAAACTGTAAAAGGGTATGAGATCTATGACCCTAAATGAATACCCCTCACATCCAAATCATATGGTGTTGAAATATTCTGTATATACCCAAATGACAATAAAATATTGTGTTCTTTTTTCATGATGCTAAAATTCATGTGTTAGTCATGTCATACGACCTTAAACTATGACATTATCATCTGGGGTGCATGATGAAAAAATAGCACCGCATTGCGGAGTCCTTGGTCGAGGGGGAATAAATTGGAAATTTGACATAAATTGTGCTATTTTTCATGGCCTACATATGGATTGAATCTTATAAGGACACCTGGACTCCTCATTCAGGGTCTGTTGGTCTAAAAAAAGAAGAGGGAAGAGAAGAAAAAAGAAGATACATCTAATATCTATTCTTCCCGTGCTGGGTTAAGACCTGCATGGTGGAAGTTGAATAACTATATATGGATAGATTCTTGTCCTTATATGATATTTATGAAATCCTATTCCCTTTGCCTCGGGTCCAAACTTGGTCCCCTCGATATTTTCCCATCGTCCCTTGGCCTAATCCGCCTATTTGGAGTGCGTAGTGTGGTGTGGGTTTTATTGTCCTCAATCACGTCATGTCCTTTTTCAACACTATGCACACCCCCTTCCTGATATAACCCTTCCAATCACGTCCTCACTACATGATGTTAAACTACATGGAATTTACAGAACTACATGAAGCTTGATTCTCATTCTTATTTGATACATAGTAATTCCCGAGCATTTTGCCTCGGCTCCAGCCCTAGGTCCCTTGAACATTTCTGGACCCTTTAGGCCCAAGTTATTTCTGTAATCACATGATGTGATATGGTTTCATTGGTCTCCATTCATGTTTTTCGTCCTTCATCAATTCATGTTTATCCCCTTCGGAACATAGTTTTCCATTCTTCCTTACCCTAAGATGTTAAACTGCACAGTCTTATTCATTCTTTGTGCATCCGTTTGTTGCGGTCCCCATCATCGTTCACATCTAAAAGGACCCCCTTAACAGATTGGGCTCATTCCATTAAGGAATACCAACCATATTGGGCCAATATCTACGAGGTTCTCAAACAATCATCTAATAACAAGTCATGCATTTCAAATATAGTCAGCGGTCGATGCTCAATTGTTGATTCCATCTCAAGCCACATGATATGGATATTGTGTTTCGAATATAATCAACAGTTATCCTGAATCGTTATCACCACCTCATTGAATACTAAATATCGAGTGTAGTAATTCATGCCTCCCTTCCCTCTTAATCCCTATGTACAACATTATTACGTTGGTTGGGAATGTCGGTTTGGTTGATATTATCCCACTGAACATTCCCTTTTCAATTATTTTACAATCTCATGTGATGGAAAATCCTGACATCTCTCCATCTTTGTTACAACGAGTATGTATTGCATATGATTAGGTGTTTTGTTAAGGTAATACACGCATATAGGCCTACAAAACCCCCTCTTCGGTCTGAGCTCTATGACCACCAACTAATATCCTTATCATACTCAAGACATGATGTTAAATTGTATGTAATGTCAAGAACTATGTGTGGATTGATTCATGTCCTTAAGGGATATTTAGGAATGCAAGAACAATTTACATTGTGTCCAGTACCAGGTCCCTATAAATTTCATGGTCCCTTTTCCTAATATTCCACTTTATGATTGTGCATGGTGTGGTGTGGCCATCTCTTATCCTCATTCATGTTAGGTTTGATTCATCATGACTTGCACATACCCTAAAGAGTTTTATATCCCAACATCATTTTGCATATGACGTGAAACTGCATGGCCTCTTCAGAACATTTTGTGACTTGATTCCTATCCTTCTAAGATATGTAGGAATGCCTGGGAATTTCACCTCAGGTCCAACCCTAGGTTTATTAAACCATTTCCCCCCTTTTTATCAATCACCATATCAATTTTTCCACCCTTAATTGGACCACTCAACCTCGGATCTGACTCATCAACGTGCTTAGATGCATTGTGGTTTAGAACCTAGAGAGATGGGTTCTGCATGGACATGATTTTATTCCAAATACATTCTTCAGGAATCCATTTTTTTGGGTTTAAATCATCTTAAATATGTGAAAGGAGCCCCTAAATGTATTAGTATCATGCCATTACGGCTCACCTACCATCTTGGAACAATGTCTCAGAAGATCTTGAATGACCTTTGATACACGTCCCGTGTCATGAATATGGTCATCGGTCGACTCTTACATCTTTGTTCCCATCCCAGGTCACACGATATGGATACTATGTTTCGAATATGGTCAACTATTATCCTCCGTCGTTACACCCACCCCATTATTCCCTGAATATCGGTTTCATGATTCACATCCATTTCCATTTCATTAAGTTCGGATAGAACGTTGACACCCTTGGTATTATCCTTTCATGCACCTTTCTACACTGAGAGGATGGACTAGTATCATGGGGTCCTTTTGGGGGTCGCACCCTCGCTCCTACCATGTTATTCATGCATTTTAAAGATATTCTATACCCTTGTTTCTTACACCGGGAATGGATCATGTGGGTTTAGGGATTTGACATATATTTATGGATGTGTGGAAGAACTAAAATTCCTTATGGTCCGAACTCTAGACCTTAACTTAGGAATTCTGGTTAATCAGTCCAGGAATCATGGCATTGAACAATTTAGTTCCCTCTTGATAATTTTCAATACGGTGCAGGCCTCCTTGGTCCTAATTCATGTTGAGTTTCTTTTCAGAACCATGTTTCATACCTCATCTTTATGGTCTGAGGATTATAACCATAAACTAAGATCTTTATCATCCTAACCATATGATGTTAAACTATACCTTGTTCATCCAATTTTTGTGTACGGATATGCTGTATGATGTATTCATTAAAAAAGATGTCATCCCTTCTGTATTGTCCCCTTTCCATGGAACATTCAGTACTACGTGTGGCTTGACTCTCACCCATGTGAGATACAGTGTGATGCCTAGGTACTTTGCCTCTAGGTCTATCTTTACCCCAATAAACCCTTTCACCTCCTCTAGTAATAAGTTCTCCTGGATGTATGGGGTGTGGTGTGGAATTTTCTCCTCATTCACGCCAGGTTTGATATAACCACACAACACACCTCTCCTGAGAACACTTGATCATTCATCATTACCGCATGATGTTAAACTTTATGGGTATGTCCCACACACCAAAATTTAACCCGGGAAATACATGGTCTGATCTCTATAACCTTTTACTATGATTCTTGCTGTCTAGGTTCACATGGAATGAAACTGCCTAAAAATTATGTTGTTCCTCTCCTAAGAGGATATCACACACCTTCGTTATTGGACCTCTTCCATGCCACATCCAAGAACTGCATTTGGCTTGATTATCATTCTTATGGGATATGTAGTGATTCCTAGAATCTTCGTCTTTGGTCTAGCTGCAACCTATTTTATTTTTCTAGCCCTTTTTGGCCATATATCTCTTTTTGGAATGTGTGGTTTGGTGTGGGATTCTTCAATCTTCATTCACATTGAATTATGTACTGCACCATGAATCTCTCCTTCCATGTAACATTGTCCTTACCATATGACATTAAACAACATGGGATTCGAGAACTATGTAAAGATTAATTCCTGACCTCATAGGATATGTGGAGACATTCGAGTGCTTTGCCCAGGTCCATCCAAAATTTTATTTACCCATCTGTTTCTTGGACTTTAATCATTTCCCAAACTCTATGACCATAATCTAGGAGTTCCCCATTCCATAAAAAATGTCTGCAGACTATTAGCTAGGGTTCACACAATATGATTTTAAACTATGCAAAACATCCTAGTAATATGATGTTAAAATATTCCATGCATCATCTTTATAATATGACATTAAACTATGTATGAATCGTCCTTAACAAATGATGTTATACTACGTGTCTATCATCCCCATTTTTGTGACCTAAAACAGAAAGAAATCTTAGGTCCTTTCCAGAGAGGTCCCATCTGGAAATAGTTTTGATCCTAATTCAGACCGATATGCTCACCCATTGCTCTTTCCTCATGACGGAAAAATTCCAAGAGTGTTGGATTCCATTCAAAGAGCCGGTCATTCCACCACATACATTGTGTTCCCTCTTATTTGGATCATCATCCTATTTCAAATTTTAAGGGGGCCCCAAACAACACGGATGCTCAGCCTTTCGGCTAGCCTAGTCTTTCTGGACAACATCCCTAAAGATATTATACAGACACATAGAGTTATGCCCCGTCATATTTAATACGGTCAGTGGGTGGCCCTCAATTTTCCCCATTCTAGGATAACATTGTATGGGTACTGTATTTCGAATATGGTCAATATTTATCCCCATCATCATTCCACTATCATTGTAGTTTGAATATTGGGTATTGTGATTCACACGTTCTGTCCCCCTTTGTTCGGATTGATTCTAACACCCCTAGTGTTATCCGACTCATAAACTAGAATACATAAGAAGAACGTTTGGATATTTTGAGAACTTTATTCTCTTTCCAAGAACCCTATTTTATCTTGTAAACTCTTGAGGTCATTCAAACCCCAAGTATTCAAAGATTAACAGTACTCTCATATGCGAAGTGAATAATTATGTCGTCGTACCTCATCTCTCACATCAAGTATGACCCACGCGAGCTTAGGGATTGATTACTGATTACTTCACTGTTATGATCAAGTACCACTGAAATTAACAAACAAGTAGAAAACATTTCATTTACATTCTTAAAATAAACATATAAGTATGAAAATATGTTTTTGAGTTCGTGTAGCTTATAACACCCATGGATTAGCCCCAAAAATATATGGATTAACCCCATTTATAGAGAATTCCATCTCCACCACCCTTTGGTGCATGGACTACAATATTTTCTATCATATATTGAGCTTCCTCTCATCTTTGTTGGTCATGGGGCATAGTTTATCTTCCCTATTTGGTGCATGATCCCTATTAGCTCAGATGTAGTCCATTTCACGGGATGCCTTCCCGAATCGTTCCTTGTCTTTGGCTACCCAGGCCATTAGTCTCTATATGATCATTGTTTGGGTGTTAATGAAATAGGAGCGCTCATCTAGTTTTGTCCCTTGGCACTGGATCTCATGTTCAACTTGATAAAGCCTTTGTAAAGCTAATTGCTTCCTCTACTTCTAGCCCACACTGATGCTACATTCATACTCCCAAACCCTCTCGACGATGTAATCTCAAATGAGCATGTGATGGCATCAGACATTTAATTTTTTAGTGCAAATTTCATACAACCTCAGATGAAGTCTTCGAATCTTGAAAACCCACACTAATAACAGAGTGTTATCGATGAAGCGCTTAATCAATTTCAATGATCATAGATGGATAGTCTTGTTATCATCTTCATCAGAAGTATTCTCATCTCAGTCCCCAAGATCAGTAGGTTCATACTCCAAGAACACCGTAAGGAATTTGGCAGTGGATTCCTCCTCTCTTTTATCATTGGGAAGGTTTGGTTCCACATCATCGGGTTGACACTCACCATTGGATTCCACCTCGATGATCTCAGGTTTCGGGCCACTAGTGGTCTTATGAGTATTCATGATCTATGTAGTATGGTGATTGCAAGCATACAATCCCATGACGATCGACATACCCCTAGGGAAAGTGTGTCAGGATCCCCGACCATCCTCGCTAGGGTAGCCCACACCATTTGAATAATTGTTGTACAAGAATATAAAAGTGGTAGTTTGCTAGATTCAATATACATCATTTATGGATTCAGTAAATAAGAGGTCTTATAGAGGTCAACCAATGGATCCTGTTCTTGAGTTACTACTTTCAGGATTCTAGGATGTGGCCCCCCATATTTATTCGGGAATCCTGAAGACTCTGGTAGAACGAGCCTGAATATTGTAGCCTTGCTAGACTATTTAATAACCATGGTCCCAAATGTAGATCTTGGAATTAAAGTCATTTTCATGAGGGAACGTGTTTTCTATAAGAGGCCCACCTTCACCAGAAAAGTGTTATGAAAAGAAAAAAAATTGTGTAGCCTAGAAATTATCACAGAGGAACAGTTCAGTGTTTACCTCAAAAACCTCTATGAGCTCTTACTGCTCCAAGGATATGACCTCGCCTTACTGTATAAGGATTTCTCTTCTAATTTCTTCCCCTATGAGGAAAATTATGACTTTTCAGGTAATGGGAAGTTCTCCCTCATCTCAGTGGAAAGGAACTATGGTGGGACTATTTGGTTGAGTAGTATGTTCACCCTATATGTCATTGGACATGGACTTCCCCTAGAATTCACATAGTCCTCCCGATCAGCTACATAATGTTCCACTTCTAACTGAGGTACCAAAAATATGGCCTTAGCATGACCAATCTCCTATTAGTTCATCCTGAGGCGGTTGAAGTGATCCCATGACTTTGAAATGTTGTGAAATTTCCTATTGACATCCCAGCTGTCCCATGCCTTGGTAAAGACAGATTCTAGAGGAATATATATATGATGCAGCCACCTTCCTGGGCTTGGATGGGTATCCTACAGAACCCTCTGGATGGCCTTCTTCCCCCCTGATCCTATTCAGCTAGGACTGCCTGATCTACTACTATCACCTTCCATCCACTCGGCATAGACCTTGGAATCACTGACCTTGCTGCAACCTCTCTACAATTTTGTACATCAGTCTGGCTACCAAGATGTGTTCTTTCCATTTTCTAACATCGGCATTGAGGTGAAGAAGATACCCCATCATTGACATAGATAGTCCATCACATCATCATCTTCCCAAGGTAGGCCGACTCCCATCTCTTAGTGTAATTCTTGACCAAATTTAAAGTGGTAGTATGTAGAGGAAGATCATTCCACATCACTCCATACTCTTGTGTGAACATGAGCCACATCTTCCTCATCACACACGAGGGATACACATAGATAACTGCAAGATAGAATTGTGGGGTCAATATCTGCATGCACTGAAATTTCCTTGTAGTGTGGTGCATGGTATATGGCTCTAAGATGGGATCACAGTCCACCCATTCCACTAAAACACCTCCTCATAAGGCCACGAGGTAGGACCAATGCTCCTCGATTCCCTAATCATCATCCATAAATACTCCTATAGGTAGTGTTAATGGGTGGTAATTTAATTTATCTGCCCACCATAATTTATTCAGTGCAATCAGTGGGGTTGTCTTGGCCGAAAAGCTACCCACTACATTCTGAATAGATGGTTGAAAATCTGACTGGGGATGGGAGATAGGGTATGGATATTGATTTGTACTGGTGTATGCTTCTATCCAGCCATACATGATTTTGAAATCTCTACATTCCCACTGTGGCTTCCTCCCTTCAATGATAATCTTTAACACCTTTTACAACATATCCAGCAGCAGGATTCCATGATTAACATGTTTCCCCATCACCAGCATGGATTCCATGATAAATGTTCTTGGTTCCATGCCCATATTCATATCCCAGACCAGCAACATCAATCCAAAAAATAATCACGTAAATAAACCCATTTAACCAAACCACCCATTGAGGGATCGTGTTCACACTATATCCCCAAAGATTTCATTGAATATCTTCCAGGATATGCCAATATGAAATCTCGTTACTGCTTTTGGATCCTTCCTTAGGGCAGTTTGGAGGCCTTGTGGGTAGCTTCTTAGCCTCCTCTTCACCTTCAGCAGCATGCTTTAGTGGAAATTTTTTGAAACAGTCAAACCACCACATGATGTGAACATCCCTAACAGATTGCATATCCTCTACCGATACCAGCTCCATCAACACCATTTCCAGCCTCTACATCTACTCTAGATGTTCTTGTACATTTTTTGCAGGGTGAAATTAATCACACATCATCCCTAGAATTGGGATCCCAAAAATTTGGTTGTGGTCCCAGAGGCTAATGTCGACTTCCTCATGATAAAGATGGAATGTATTGGTCATCAATGACCACCTACTCATTAGATCCATTATATTGCTTTTCGGCTGATAAATGTGGAATTTGGAAGCCTATATTTCTTCTTATAAACCTTCCCATGTAAAATCATTCTTGACCTCTTCATACGATTCACAAATCGAGTAGACCCATGACCAGTTGTCCGTGAAATTTCTACCTAGGAAGAGGTCCCACTCATCACCCCCCCCCCCTTCTCTGGGTTCCCTAGAGCTGCCTTCAGAATGGTTTGGTATTGTGGGGGAGATGCCTCGGGTTGTAGTTCTTTCCCGTTGATGTTGCTGATATGATTGTACAAGAATTCATCATTAACGTGCTTGTGATCCTCCCATGTGTGTCTAGTGGTAATCCTAAACAATTGATTCTAACACGACATGCTCCTAAACCAGTAGGATAGTTTATCCCTACTTTCATCAGGGATAAGGATATTTTAACCTAGACAAAAGAAATACAATGGAAATCTTCTGTTGAGAAGATAGTTTTTGTGGATCTCTAAAGGTATCTCTATAAGGTATTTGTGATCTGAGTGTCTTCGTAAACACTCTCGGATCCCAATATTATTCTCCATTTCTTCTCTACGAGAAGAATTTCCAAGGACATCATGAGTGGATTCTTGGTTGGCTATTCTACCCCAAAGATTCAGTCTTTTCGGGTATCGATCACGAAGCTCAATCATAGAGCATGACTGCAAAGCTAAAGCATGGAGAATCATCACAGAGCTCAGCTGCATAGTTTCCTCATAGAGTCCATTCGCAAATACGTCTCGCAGAGCACACTTTCACAGAACGTATAGGCCCAATGTTTGGCACATAGTACCTATGGATCGCGGTGTAGAAACATCGCTGAGTAGCTACATGAAGAACCTAACCATGGAATCAAGTTTGAAAAGAGAAATCACAAATCTCACAGAGTGTTGGAGTTTGAGATCTCAGGTAGGAGGCAGAGGAGAGTCAAGAAAAAAGAAGGTTCGTCACCCTCTATTTATTGGAGATGGACTGTGAGCTTCACGGTGTGTCCATCTGTGATGAACGTTATATGGAACTCTGCGATGCACTCAAAGCATGATCTGCGCACCCATATCACGGTTATTTTTTAGGATATGCCAAAATTGGCACTAATTTACCTCATAATATGCCCCTCACATTCTCCCCAGTTCCCATTCTACCTGGGGGAATTTTTTGGCGAAAAAATTACTCGGCGATCAAAGATCACCAAAGGATTCCATGAAAGCTTCTTCACACAGTAAAATCTCAAATCATACCACGCCTACCTCAAAGCAGCGTTATGAAGTGGAGGCCTTCTCTGTACCTACCGTAAAAAACGTGTCCTTCTCTACACTTTCCACACATCAGAGGCACTCTCAACACCTGTCATAGAGAGATGTGACAGGAAACTCTTTGATTACATGAAAATTGACCGAATGCAGAGTTCTCTACAAGTACAATAGAGGGAGTGATGGAAAACTCTGTAGTTAAAAATAACTTGAGGGAAGACCGAGTTCTCTGCGATCACTTTGGAGGGACTAACAGAGTTCTCTGAGATTATTATTAACTTGATGGAATACATCTCTGGTCATATAGTGCGAATTACTTTATGGTGCATCTTCAGTCCTTCGCACCCCCTCAATGCCTATAAACTCCCGATTCCCCAACTCCAAAACCACCAACACCCTGACATTTTGCCTTATAAGCTCTAAGATCATGTATCACCCTTTACTCTGTGAACCATCAGAAAAAATGAATCATTCATGGTACTTGAGAAATACAAAATCCTATTACCTCTACTGAAATTTACCCCCTCTTCAAGGAGGGATTTCCTCTACAGAGCCCATGGGACATTGCAAAGGAAGTAGAACCCTTTGGGTACTCAGGACATCACAAAGTACCAATGATTTGAGAAGCACCCTCCAAACACATGTGTAATATAAACATAAGAAGGTGGAAAATACTCTATGAGACCTTCCAATTTGCGAGCCCTGGATCTCTGCAAGCCCACATTCCCTATGATCCCTTGTACTCTATGAGATCATGTGCTTTGAGATCCCTTATTCTCTATGTTCCATTATTCACTGTGAGCCCCGGAGGTCTGCGAGCCTGTGTGCTCTGTGAGCCCTTGTGCTTTGCGATGAATTTTTCTCTTCGATGCCTTGTTCTTTATGAGCACTAGTTCTCTGTGGGATCCCGTGATTTGCAAACCCTTGAACATTGCAATGAACTTTTCTATAAGGACCCTTTCTTTCCACACCCCTCTTTCATTCATCCCTCTAGGAACGTATGATGTAATTTCAACGTCCCTTGGGTGGTGTTTCATCCTTTATTTTCCTACCTCATGCTTCTTTGCGTATGTATGCTAATAGCTATTTCTTCCCCACATAGCTATGCTAACGCGGACACCACAGTGGATCAGTCCACAACCCTATACCACTACAATATTTCTAGTGACTGCCCCCCCCCCCCAAGTGTGGGTTAGTACAAGTCATTTAAGTCCTAGGGGTGAGGAGTGAATCCTCATTGTCGTAGTGGAAGGATGTTAAACTACCAAGCACCCTCATACTCAACACACGACGTTAAATTGTGACTTCTATGTGTGTCCCTGGTGGCCTCCTGTGTACTCTTCAACACACTCTAATAAGAAACCTACTATGTGAAGGCCATATATTCCACGTACATCTAGGATCCCTACACTTTCCTCAAGTTTCCCTCCTTGGAGTGATTTACAAAATCCCTCCCTAAGGGATTCTAATCAAGCATAAGCCGTTGTTTCCTATTTGGACCGAAATCCATGTGTAAGCCCACACCATTCCTCGATGATGCACCTTTCATGACACGATCTTCAGGCCTGCTGCTACATCTTGTTTCTCACACCAAGCATGACTCACGTAGTATTAGAGTATGTATTGTCCATGATATCCAATCTGGGATTCTAACAATGCATAATACTAATACCCCCCATTACCAATCTACGTGGACTTTTATCTCGGTCTTATATGCATAGTATGTAGGAGGCCTCTCTGAGGATCATGCCCATTACCGATCTTCCTAGGCACTTCACGCTGGTTCACTGTCTTCCCCCATGATGTTAAACTATATTCCCATATCAAAAAACATGGGTTCTGATCCCTTTTGGGTATGTAGGATTCCTCTTAGAGGTTTGATCCCAATTGTAAAGACCCAAACATTCATTAATGAAAATTTCTCTTGATCTAATTAAATGTATTATTCTTTAAAATGGTAATATAAAATACATGGTATTTCTTGGTTTTAGGTTTTGAATTTTTAAAATACCGTTAAGAATGGTGATCGTTGCTAATATGGCCATTGAACAGTGATCACCAGATTACTATAAATATAGAGCCCTAACAAATCCAATTTACTTAGACGAAGGAAGTGATGGGCTCGTCCAGTATAATTTTTCCATATGAAGCTCATTTGTCGGAGCTCGGAAAGGAGGTAGCATCCCTGGGATTCGCTCTGGACCAATCCCAAGATGATATTTATCACGTTATTTTTGAGCGGGATCACCTATGAGAGAAGTGGAAGTTGATAGAGATTACCACTCGGGCCATGTTATCCGAACCACCCCAAGAGTCTACCACCATAGCGCACCTTACTCCTAGGTATTATGAGAGTGTTTAAATGGGGTTTTTACTAAGAACCTAGCACTATAATAATTTAATTTATCTATGAATAAAGGATACAGATTCTTTTTATTATTGTTACTTTGCTAATAGTTTTTAAAACACAAATAGTATTTTTAGTTAATATTCAGTTAATAAATATATTTTGATGTATTAATGGATTTTTGGAAATAAATAATATTCTAATAAAATATTATTACTAATTAATTTTTATTAAATATAAATGTTGTTATACTTTTTATGAATGAAATTGTAATTTTTATTAAGGTTTAAAAACATTATTTGTAAAAAACCCGCCAATTTCCAATAAATGATCGTTTTTATTTTAAAAGTGACAATTCACATTTTATAAATTTTTTTAGACAAAATGAATATTATTTTTGGAATCAGGATGTCAAAAATATCCAACAGTGAATTTTTCATAATTTTCAAAATAATCGAATTTTTGGATAAAACATAAATACCATTTAATTGTATAATGTGCTTTTATGAAATCATAATGAACTAATAATGATGTAATAAGATACTATAAACATTATATTAGGAAAATATATGTTTTAACATTAAATTAATGAGTTTTTTGATTTGTTTTATTTATTTTAGAAAGCGTTAGTGGACCGCCCAAGACTTATAAACCAGTTTGTCTTGTTAAATTGTTTTCCTTAAGAGTGTGACTCACCTCCACATAAGAAACCCTATTATTTTAAGAAGTTCGTGCATTGGCCTAGTAAAATTATTTTTTCCACTTCCCTTTGGAAATCCCCATGGGAAAAAACCATGGGATGGTTTGTGGTTTTCATTACATTAATGTGTGGTGTTCCAAACTTAAATAATAAAGAATTCCCCCTCCTTCCCTATATAAACCCACCCATGATCTCAAGTCCTCTTCACTCAAAGCCTTTGTAGTTAAACCAAACCCTTAGCTCCTCTCTCTATAATCCTCCCAAGGATCCCCAACCTCCAAATAAGCATCTCTGAAGAATCTCCCAAGCCTTTGGGATCACAATTCCAAGTAAGGTATTCTTCTCTTCCCCTTTGAATTCAAGCACCTTCTTTGATATTATTTCTTTTAATTTTAATTTCTTTTATTGAACTTCATTTGTAATAATCCAATTACTATAAAATTGATGTTTTTTAAATGAGGGATCATTTATCCTCCCCCATTTTTTCCCTTACCTAATCCGTTATTATGCCAAAATTCCATAAGGGATTTCTTCCTTTCTCTTTATTATTCAAAGTTATTTATATTGGTATGCCCTTTTTTCAAGAAAAAATGTTGGGGGTAAGATTTCTCAACTCCCTCATACTTCCCTCCTTATGTTTTAATGATTATACACCCTTTTATCTCTCACTAATGCCACACATGTACACCCTTTACCATTCCGAAATTCCGTAAGGAATTTCTCTCTCATCATTTACATTCAAGCAATTATTTTTCATTATGCATCTAAATTCCATTAAAAAATGATGATACATGCATTTATATGAACTCTTTACTATCCATTTCATTTAAATATTATTATATTACCCTTTATCTCTCATTAACAATTTTTATGAATTTTTATGCCACGCAGTTATGCTGTCGAAATTGCACCGTAATTTCAAAACCAAAATCATTGTGTAGTGAATACCATACCCATGTCTCTATCAAGGGTATTAAGATTTATGCACATTTACATATTGAATTGAACTTTCATGTATGTATTCCACATTAATTAATAGTGGAATAACTTATGATGTTGAATGATTCCATGTGGCACACTTATGAATTAAATGAAATGTTTAAGAAGGGTGTGCCCTGATAGCGCTCCAATGAATTGGGTAAAGGTTAGTATCATGATAAGTAAAGTGAAATGAGGGTCTAATCATGATAATTCAAGTGCAATGAGGGTTTAATAACGATCCATGTGAAATGAGCCTTGGATCATGCTAATATCATGTTAAATGTTGTTGCCACATATCCATGTTATGATTATCATGCTTTTATATGACTTTATGTTAATGTATCTCTTGTGCTTAACTGATATGCCTATTATCAAACAAGTATTGTATTCCTCATGTTATTCCATGTTTATTTCCTTACTATGATTTATAGATCTCCCCTTTATTATGTATGTCCTCAGGTTATCCCATGCATGGCTAAGTATAAAGGAATGTTGTGGTCACATAAAGGATGTTTTCAATAAAGATGTATTCTTTTATGTGTTAAGTTTTCATGTAACGTTCCTAATCCTCAAAGACACTATACCTATTGATCATCCAGGTTGTATTAAGTGAATGTTTATGTAATAAAATCATGTATTAATGTATTAAAAGAGTATAGAGGTTATAGTTGGTATCAGAGGATATGTTTAGTTATTTTTGGGAATAGGATTAGAAAAACATAGTGAAATCCTTAGGGATAAGAATATTTACAATAAAAACATCCCTAAATTTTGGTGAGTAATGAGTAAGTTGTTTATAAAAAATATAAATCCATGTATGGATATGAGCAGGTAGAGGTGGATCTGATACAGATGTACCCAGGGGTAAACTGGAAAACACCGCATTGAGGTAGACTCGAATGGGAACTGGTGCACGACAACAGGCCTTGCTGGACTTTTGGTTACGACAATCACATGAGATATGCGATGGTAAATTCACAGGCTTCGTATGAACCATTGTTAATGGAAAAATGCCTCTAAGAATATATGCTGGGATGTAGATCATGGATAACATAGATTTAAACCTATAAATTCATATGTTAATGAAATAAAAGTAATTTATAAGTAATAAATTTTTTTATTTGGATTACCCTTTTATTTTTTACCCCTAACTTTCCTTTTATTCCATCCTATGTCTAGTAATAAGAGGACTCGGGCTAACAACCAATGCGAAGATCAATGTGATGACTGTTGTAATGAGACGCCCAATCCGATGGGAACGAGAATCGCGAACTTTGTCACGATACTCTCTTAGTTAACTCATGTTTTGAATAGAAACATGGGTCAAGAGGAACATTCAACCCCCCCCCAATATAGAAAAAGTATCTATCTAGAGATTTATGAGACAAAAGCCCCCTACTTTTAATGGTTCATCTGACCCCTCAATCTCCGAACAATAGATCTACTCCATTGAGAAGATGTTCTCCATCCTTCAGTGTTCTGAACAAAAGAATGTGCTTTTTCCACTTATCGTATGGAAAGTGAAGCTAATCAATGGTGGACATTGATTAATAATACGAACCCTAAGGAGGATAACGAGGCGTTGGAATGGAGGGATTTCCAGAAAATGTTTTTCGATAAATATTTTCCATGAACCGTCTGACTTAAGATGGAAATGGACTTTATTTCCCTCAACCAAAAGGATGACTAATCTATCAGAGCGTACGAGGAATAATTCACAAGGCTTGCACGATATTCCTCTGGATTTATCGTTACACCCAAATGAAAGGTTGACCACTTCTTCGATGGGCTAAAACATAGCCTACAAAATTCTCTAGTGATCTGTGACTTCAAGAGTTATGATAAAATTGTCCGACGTGCCCTCAATGTCGAGATGGAGATCGGAGAATCTCAAGGGTATCATGGAGAAATGAAGCATAAGGTGGAATTTAATTCTGGAATTCCAATGCATAAATCCAATGGTGCTAACAAATATCAGAACCCCACTTTCCAAAGGTGAAGAAAGAAGGACCCAGGAAACTGCCTAAAGGGGATGAGGAAATGTTTTAAGTGTGGAAGAGAAGGGAACCTGGCCGTTAAATGTCTACAAGAGAAACCCGTGGCTACGACAGGGGAGAGGAACACCCTGTTTGATCCTCAACGCAGTTTTCATTGCTTCAAATACAGTGAACCATGGCAATTTGAAAACCAGTGCCCTAAACCAAGGGTTTTAGGAGGCACCCAACAACCTCCAAGGAAGCAAGAGAGAGATTTTTTCCATCACTACTACCGAAGTTAACCATGAAAACAAAGTGGTGACAAGTACACTAGTTATTAATTCAATAATAGCAGTCGTTATTTATTATTATGGTTCTACACATTATTTTATATCTTGAAAGTTTAGTAGAACAATCTTAGTACCACCACAAATCATGGATAAAAAGATGTATGTGAGAATGACAAATGGGGAAATCATTACAACCCATGATTATAACTCCTCCCCAGTCACAATTTGTCGAATAAACATCCAAGAAAACATTGTCATACTTCCTCTAGTGGAATTTGATGTAATTCTTGGAATGGACTGGCTTTCCCTATATAGAGCAAACATAAATTTCTGTGAGAGGGAAATCACTCTCCATGTGGAGAATCGACCATCAATTCAATAAAAGTGCAAAGAGGAGGATGAATCTTCTTTAGATCCATCATATCTGGTGTGGATATTACTACCCTATGAGCATGCATATCTTTCTCAGATGATTGAGTCCAAGGAAGCGACTATCCTTGAATACATGCCTATTGTGAGGGAATTCTCTGATGTGTTTCCCAAGGAATATTTGGGTCTCCCTCCTAGAAGATATGTTGAATTATCAATTGATCTTATTCCTGGGGAATTTCCCATATCCAATACTCCATATAGAATGGTTTTTGTGGATCTTGAGAAGCTGAAGAATCAGCTAAAAGAAAATATAGATTAAGGGTTTATACGCTCAAGTGCTTCACCATGGGGTGCACCTGTCCTCTTCATCAAGAAGAAAGATGGGTCAATTTTCCTTTGTATTGATTATCGGGTGCTCAACAAAATCATGATAAAGAACAAGTATCCTCTACCCTGAATTGATGACTTGTTAAATTAGTTACGTGGATCACAATACTTCTCCAAGGTGGATTTGTGGTCGAGATATTACCATGTAAGGGTGAAGAAGGAGGTTATCCCCAAGACTACTTTTCATACACGGTACGAGTACTATGAATTCATAGTGATTCCTTTCGGATTCATTAATTCTCCAGAAATCATTATGGAATTAATGAATAGAGTCTTTATATATTACCTCGACTAATTTGTGGTAGTCTTTATTGATGATATTGTAATGTACTCCAAAACCAAGGAGGAGCATGAGGAGCATCTAAGAAATTTACTAATGGAATTTAAAAAGGAGAATCTCTATAAAAGGTACAACAAGTGTGAGTTCTGGTTGAAGGAGGTATCATTCTTGGGTCATATAATCAAACACAATGGGATATCTATAGATCCCTCCAAGAAAGATGCAATTGAGGGATGGCTGAGACCAACATTGGTGACTGATATCCGTAGCTTTCTATGTTTAGCTAGATATTATCACTGATTTGTGAAAAATTTCTCATTATTGTCAAACCCTCTTACCAATCTAACTCAGAAGGGAGTGAAGTTTTGTTGGAGTGATTAATGTGGAGAGAGATTCAATGAGTTGAAAAGGAGGCTTATCATTACGCCTGTTCTTGCACTACCCACAAGTGGAGAACATTTTGTGGTGTTTAGTGATGCTTCAAAGAAGGGTCTTGGATGTTTGTTGATGAAAAATGACAAAGTAATTGCCTATGATTCATGTCTATTGAAGGTTCATCAGAAAAATTATCCAACGCATGACCTGGAATTGGATGCAGTAATCTTTGCTTTAGAAGTTTGGCGGCATTACCTCTTTGGGGAGAAGTGAGAAATATATATAGACCACAAAAGCCTCAAGTATATATTCACACAGAAATGGTTGAATATGCGCCAACGAAGATGGTTAGAGCTAATCAAAGACTATGAATACTCAATCTATTATGACCCTAGAAAAGAGAACAAGGTGGATGATGCACTAAGTAGAATGGACCCAGCGATTCTATCATTGGTTAGAATAAAAAAGGATCCAATATTCATAGATTTGATGAAGATGGACATTGTAATAATAAAGAAGGGAACATCATCAATCCTTTCACAAATGATTTCTCAACCCTCTCTTTTGGAAAGGATAAAGGATGCTCAATAGTATGATATGGGAATTCAGAAGAAGATGGAAATGATCAAAAAAGGGAAATCCTCAGATTTCAATTTCAATGAAGGTGGAATTGTGAGATTTTGGAAAAGACTTTGTGTTCCATCAAGTCCATAGCTGAAGAAATAACTTTTGGATGATGCACATAGTTCAAATTTCTCCCTTCACAAAGGAAACACAACGATGTATCAAGATCTCCAAGAGCATTATTGGTGCGATAAGATGAAGAAGGAGATCTCCGAGTATACATCAAAGTGCTTGGTGTGTCAGCAAGTGAATGATGAGAGGAAAAATTCCAATGGTATGATGCAACCATTACCCATAACAACCTGGATATTGGAGAACATCCCCATGGACTTTGTCACCGATCTTCTAAAGACATCCAAAAGATACAATGCTATCTGGGTTGTTGTTGATCGTCTTATAAAGACAACACACTTTATTGCAATTCGAGTAGATTTCTTATTGGATCAACTGGCACAGATATACATTAGAGATGTGGTAATGCTACATGGTGTAACACTATCTATTGTATATAATCGATATCCACGATTGACCTCTATGTTCTAGAAGAGTCTTCAACATGCTCTAAATACTGAGCTGAACTTCAGTATGGCTTATCATCCTCAAACTGATGGCCAACCTGAGTAGACTATCCAGACACTTGAGGATATGTTGAGATCTTTCTCAATGGACTTAAAAGGAGTATGGGATCAAAATATTCCTCTATTCAAGTTCTCTTACAACAATATTTTCCACTCAAGAATCCAAATGGATCCTTATGAAGCCCTTTATGGGAAGAGGTATAGAACACCATTATGTTGGGATGAAGCTGTGGAACAGAAAGTACTATGTCCGGAAATGGTTGAAGAAATTGTGGAGAACATTAAGACCATACAACAACACATCAAACTACTCAGAGTCGACAGAAAAGCTATGCTGACAATCATCGACATGAACTAGAGCTTGATGTTGGAGACATAGTATTCCTCTGCATATCTCCATGGAAGAGGGTGATGACATTTGGGATGAAGGGAATTCTTATTCCAAGGTACATCAACCCTTTTGAGATCCTTGATCCCATCGGAGCGGTGTCCTATCGACTAGAACTCCCACAGAACATGTCTCAAGTAAATGATGTCTTCCATGTAGCACTCTTGAGGAAGTACATTCCTGACCCATTGCATGTACTCAATCTGGAGGTGGTACCATTAGAGAATGACCTTTCTTATGAAGATAAGCCAGTGAAGATCTTATATCATAGGGAAAAATATCTACGAAATAAGACAATACCCATCATAAAGATGTTTTGGAGAAACCACAAGTTTGAAGAAGAAACATGGGAACCAGAGGAGGTGATGAAGCAGAGTTACCCTCACTTGTTTTAGTGTGGGAAGAGGAAAATTTGGGTGAGAATTTTTTAAGGGGGGAAGATTGTACTGACCCAAACATTCATTAATGAAAATTCATCTTGATCTAATTAAATGTCTTATTATGTAAAATGGTTATATAAAATACATGGTATTGATTGGTTTTATGTTTTGAATTTTTAAAATACCGTTTAGAATGATGACCATTGCTAATACGGATTTGTAACAGTTATCACATGATTACTATAAATATAGGGCTTTAAAAAATCCAATTTACTCAAATGAAGGGAGCAATGGCCTCGTCCAGTAGAATTTCACCATACGAAGATCATTTTTCGGAGCTTGGAAAGGAGGTAGCGTCACTGTGCTTCGCTCTAGACTAATCCCAAGCTGAGCTTCATCACGTTAAGCTTGAGAGGGATCTCCTACGAGAGAAGTGGAAGTTGATAGAGATTACCCCTCAGGCCATGTTATCCGAACCACCCCAAGAGTCTACCACCATCTCACACATTACTCTTAGGTCATATGCGGGTGCATTAAGAGGGTATGTACTAAGACCCTAGAACTATGACAATGTAAATTATTTGTGTATAAAGGATACACATTCTTTTTAATATTGTTACTTTGTGAATAGTTTTTAAAGCACAAATAGAATTTTTAGTTAATAATGAGTTAATAAATCTGTATTTATTAATTAATGGATTTTTGGAATTAAATAATTTTATAATAAAACTGTTTTACTAAATTAATTTTTATTAAATATAAAATATGGTATAATTTTTATGAATGCAATTATAATTTTTATTATGGTTTAAAAGCAATTTTTGTCAAAAACCCGTCAATTTCCATTAAATGACCGTTTTTATTTTAAAAGTGAAAATTCAAATATTTATAAAATTATTTAAAAAAATGAATATTAATTTTGGTATCAGGACGTCTAAATTATCCAATGGTGAATATTTCATAATTTTTAGAGATAGTCGAATTTTTGGGTAAAAATTAAATACCGCTTAATTGTATAATGTGTTTTGTGACATCATAATGACCAAATAGTGATGTAATAAGATACACTAAACATTATTTTGGGCCAATATATGTTTTAACATTAAAATAATGTGATTTTAGGTTTTTTTAATTTATTTTACAAAGCATTAGTGGACCCCCCAAGACTTATAAAACATTTTCTTTTTAAATAGTTTTCTTTTAGAGTGTGACTCACCTCCAAATATGCAACCTTCTTATTTTAAGAATATCGGCCTTTGGTATTATAAAATAATGTTTTCCACTCCTCTTTGGCAAAAATCATTGGTAAAAACCATGGTATGGTTTGTGGTTTTGATTACTTTAATGTGTGGTGTCCCAAACCAAAATAATAAATAATTCTCCCTCCTTCCTTATATAAACCCACCAAAGCTCCCAATTCCTCTTAACTCAAAGCCTTTGGAGTTCGACCAACCCCTTCCCTCCTCCCTATAGAATCCTCACAAGGTTCCTAAATCTCCCATGAATCCTCTCTCAAGCCTCTCCCAAGCCTTTGGGATCACACTTCCAAGTAAGGGATTCTTCACTTCCCCTTTGAATTCAAGAACCTTCTTTGAGATTTGTTCTTTTAATTTCAATTTCATGTATTTAAATTCGTTTGTAACAATCACCTTACTTTCCAATTGATGTTATTTCAATTAGTGGTCATTTATCCTCCCCCATTTGTACCCTTTTTTATGTCGTTACTATGCCAAAATTCTGTAAGGGATTTCTTCCTTTCTCTTTATTATCCAAATTTATTTATACTGTTATACCCTTTCGTTTTCAATTAAAAATGGTGGTGTATGATTTCTCACCTCCACCATACTACACTCCGTATGTTTGAATGATGATATAACCCTTTATATATCATTAATTCATTACATTTACACCCGTTACCATGACGAAATTCAATAAGGAATTTCACTCTCCTAATTTGCATTCAAGAAATTATTTTTCATTATGCGTCTAAATTAAATTAAAAATACTGATAAATGAATATATATGAACCCCTTACTATCAATGTCATGTAAATATTATGACATTATCCTTTTTCTCTCATCAACCATTTTTATTAATTTTTATTCCACGTCGTTATGCTGTCGAAATAGCACCGCGATTTCCAAACCAAAATCATTGGGTAGTGAATACCATACCCATGTCTCTATCAACTGTATTCAGCTTTTTGCACATATACATATTTAATAGTAATTTCATGTCTGTATTCCACATTCCTTAATCCTGGAATAACTTATGATGTTGAATGATTCCATGTTATATGATCCATGTGGCACACTTATGCATGAAATGAAATGTTTAAGAAGGGCGTGTCCTGATAGCGCTCCAATTTAGTGGGTAAAGGTTAGTATCATGATACATCAAGTGCAATGAGGGTTTACTCATAATAATTGAAGTGAAAGTAGGGTTTACTCATGCTCCATGTGCGATGAGCCTTGGCTCATGCTAATATCATGTTAAATGTTGTTTCCACATCTCCATGTTATGATTATCATGCATTTCCATGCCTTTATGTTCATGTATTTCTTGTGATTTATTGGTATTCCTATTGTCAAACAATTGTTTTGTTCCCCATGTTATTCCATGTTTATTCCCATATCGGGATTTATAGCTCACCCATTTATTATGTACATCCTCAGTTTATCCAATACAGGGTTAAGTACGAATGAATGTTGTGGTCACATAAAGGATGTTTTCAGTACTGATGTAGTCCTTTATGTTTTAATTTGTCATGTAATATTCCTAATCCCCAAAGACACTAGACCTATCGATCATCTGGGTTGTATTAAGTACAATTTTATGTAATAAAATCATCTATTAATGTATTAAAATATCATGGTTGTTATACCAATCATTGGTAAACTCTATTGCACCCTCCTTGGGATGCACCCTCCTAACGTGACATATTCTCTTTTTGGTAAACATCACATTGATCCGCCTCTCGGAGGTGTTTCGATCAACTCAGGAAGATAACTATTTATAATCCCCACAGTTAATCCATACTCATCCAACTAAGAGTGTCCCTCTTGCGATGAAATTTTAATCACGTGTAAGTCCCCAACATGCCATTGTGTCGTTGTCATTTGAATGTACCCCGATTATATGCTCCATTACAAAACTACATGGATATTGATTCCCAACCATGGGGATATGTAATAAAACTCCTTGAGGTGAAATCCCAACACCATAATCTTCACGTCGGTTCCATCTACATTAATTTTTATCCCTCGACACATTCTCTACCATCCATCCTGAATCTTACATGGGCCACCACATCCTAGTGAGATCATGCCACCCCGTCCATATTATCACTGTCCCTAGAGGAACCTGGGAAGCATCCATCCATAACCCCCCATACAGTTTATCATGTGAACACATGCCACAACACATGTTTCAAGTTTATTATTTCCTCATGTTTCTCATACTGATCATGGAACCCATAGTCTTAGAGGATAGTAGTTACCATGAAACCACACTCATCTAGAATTACATAGGAGTTGATACATGTATTATATAAAGGGTATGTAGGAAGCCCCGTTGAGGTTCAATCCCAACCAATGGTAAACATTTTTGTATCCCCCTATGTAACACCCCGAGCTTCCATGATACGCTTCTCTTTCAATAATGGAATAGCTTGCATTGTACGCAATTTCGAGATTCTAACGCACCGCGACCAATCAAAATAGCCATTATGAATAGTAATACCCACTTTTTGAAATTATATATATTTTATATTTCAAAATGGACTTCATTTTTGGATTCATAATATCAAAATTATCCTATGTTGAATTTTTGGTATGTTTCTGAGAACTTCCAATTTTTTATGACTAGTGAAAAATAATTAAAAACAACTTTTTTAATCAAAATAATTTATAGTGATAAATTATAATATTTAGTGGTTTTAAAGTATAATTAGAATATATTTTTACCATTTTATCCAATGGTGGTTATTATAATTAATTTCACTTTGAAATTGGACATAAACAATTGTCAATCTTTTGATATATATTGTTTTTAAAAAAACGCTATTTGTTGATAGTGGGAATTAATTATAAAATTAATTAATGAATCTTATATTTTTGGAATTTTGTAAAATAGACATCATTTTTGAATTCGGAATATCAATTATAGCTTAGGGTGATATTTTGGCATTGTTCTGAAAAACTTCAATTTTTGATGAATAGTGAAACCACTAAGTGGTAGTTAAAAAACAGATTTTTCGTTTAAATGAAACATTACCACTTCTGTTATTTGATTTTCAAAAATCCGACATACATGGTTGTCATAAGGAAGTAAAATGTGGTTCAATGGGATTAAAATAATTTTTTGGTGAATAGTATCTTTTTTGTTTAATTAAACGCGATTAAAGGTAATTAGTGAAATTTAAGGTAAAAATGGTATTATAAAAATATTAAAATACACTAACACTTGTCGTAACCCTATTGGATGAGTCATGGCCGACCAAGAAAATCCATGGGTCAACTTGGGGACCCCATGGAGCCACTTTGGTAGGAAAACGACATGAAAAACATTTTATTTAATGTTAAAATAAAAATTTCACATACATGTGTTGTTTTACTAAAACAATTATTACATGGGGTTATATAAGTTAACTTTTCATCTATAAATATTAATTAAAAAGTTAAAAATATTTCCTACATCATGATATTTTTTTATAATTTTTAGACCTTAAATAAATAAAATATTTTATGACACCATGGTGATGCAACAATTACCTCATTAATTAACGATTTAAATAAAATGAACAGATAATGTAAATTATAATACTTAAACTTGTAAATAACCTCTTTTATGAGTATATTTAGAACCCTTATCACCTTAACCTCGAAATATATAAGTGTGGGACCTTTAAAATCCGAAAAGCATTATATAATAAAGTAACATTTCATGACTTTCCAAGAGTGCCCCTCATCTCCTCTTACAAAAGGCCCCCACCACTACCACCTTATTTACACCTTCCAAGCCTTTTTATCGTCGCAACCCTACCCATTTTATCTCTCCACATCCCACTCTTACTTTTAGAAGCCTCACTTTGGGCAGAAGTCTTCCCAAGGAAGCCTTTGAGCTCAAATCAAAAAGAGTTACCCATTTTAAAGGTAGTGTTTTCTCTTGTGTTCTTATGTTTTATTTTGCTTCTCCAACCCCCTAAACTCTTTTTAATAATTTATTTTGTAACAAAACCAGTATCTTCAATATAATAAGATGTTTTATAAGAATTATTCGAGCTACACTTACACACACCTACATCTAATGGTTAAATAACATAATGTTTCTATGGATGGAGAATTTCCGCCTCACAAAACGATGATTGTTCAACACTCATATAACACCTTAAAAGGTGGCCATTAAGATGTCACTATATTTATATATGATATATAATATTTTTATGTTTTACTTAAGCTTCTGTATTTTTCATTTATGGCAAACCTTTATGTTTTTTATTATGGTTAAACGCGATATTTTCATTTTAGGAAGTGCGGACTACCACCCCCTCAAAGTGATTTGAATCGTTAATGCCATATGTGGGATGTATAAAGGATGGAGTAAATAGTATTATACATTATATTATACTGTAATTATAGTATGAATTTATATAATTATAATTTCATTCCATTAAATACAAAATAGAAATGAAAGTAGAGTTCATGCGTACGTAAGGCTTACCGTCTCCATGAACGGTGCATTTCATTTCATTCTTCTAAATGTTATGTAATATTATAAATGCATTTATATAATTGATATATATGATATATATGATATCTAAGTCATTAATATAATTCTGGATATAATGGATATTTTACCACATGAACAACGTGTAATTATAAGGAGTTTATTTTTGACACAAGTACCTAAGATTGACAAAACGAACATTATTAACTTAAATGACTACATAATTTTTGTAACATTGTATTAAGTGATATAAAAAGAATAATGGTCATGAAAAGGTTATTAAAAAAGTATAAATTAACTCTATTTTATTATTCATGAGGTTAAAGAATGGCCGAGTCAAGTCGGACACGAGGTAATGGAATTTTTTAACCCAATTTCCATTCTTGGGGTTAATCTCCTAACATCAAATTCTCTCATGATATTATTATGTACTATCATGAATTTGTACTTTATTTATGTGTACTTATAGTAAATACACATAATAGATCTATTTTATTTTTAAAATGATCTTTTTAAGGACTTCATCTCAATCTCCTTACATTGATTCATATTTGGTTTTATACACAACTTTCATTTATACAGTGTATAAACCCCTTTGACTTTTACTTTCATTCAAAATGAATGTTTTTATACAAACCGTTTTTACTAAACAAAAAAAGGAATGTTTTTTCTTACGTATGCGGCGACAACAACTTCTCCTTTGCCTAACTATTATTTGAGTTTCGGCTTCCTCTATAAGCCATAACTTTTTTTTAATAAAAATAAATACAATGTTTTAATTTTCTTTTATTTTGGTATTGAAAATGGTTTTGATAAAGTTTTTCATATATCAATGCGTTGTATTGATATCTTGTGATTTAAGTGTGGAAATATTATGTTTCCTTTATGCATGATTTATGTGATACAATTATGTTATGGTTTATTATATGTTTAAACCTGTCATATGAGGAATTAATTGGACTTAATAAGTGACGGGTGGAGCCCGCTATAGCTCCTCGATGTATCGTCAGGTCTCAGGAGACAAACTACTGTCTTGGCACGAGGCCTTGACAAAATTTTATTTATAGTCTTGGCACGAGGCCTTGGCTACGTGGTTATGATAGTCTGGAATTATGCATTCCATCATTATGAAAGTGGTTATTGATATTCCATGTGATTATTCGACCAGTAGAATATCCATGTCAATAAGTAAATGGAATTATTTCATTTTACTTTTTCCATATTATGCTAAATTTCATGTTTAAAAGGCTTTTGTTTTAGTTATACATTGCCTTAAATATTTATGTTTACTTATGAAAGCTTCCGCAATATTGTTATCCTTAGTGAGCATCTGAGCTCATCCCTTTCAATGTTTTAATATTTTCCAGGATGTGAAGAAGTATTTTATGAATGACCTACAGGGATAGTCAGAAGAGGATATGAGTATAGACTATGGAGACTTTGTTATTGTAGTTTTTCACTTTATGGTGTAATGTAACATTTATGAATGTATCTAGTGTTTCCAAGGCTACTAAACTAATCGGTCTTTCGAGACTTGATCATTTGTGATCATGCCAATGTTATGAAATCATGCACTTACTTTGGGTAACTAGGGTTGGGGCGTTACAGTTGGTATCAGATGTGGTTTAGCACTACCCTTGGAAGTTAGATTTATATAAACTCTGATTAGAGCACATATCCCAAAGATAGATTTTGAGGATTAGTATAGAAGAAATTCCTAGAATTTTGGTATTATAGAGATTTTGTGAGTTTTCCAAGCTATACATCCCTGTCTAGATACGATCAGGTAGAGGCCGCTCTGGCACAGATGTACCTAGGGGTAAAACCCGAAAAAACCGCTTTGAGCTAGACTCGAACGGGAACTGGTGCACGACAACAGGCCTTGTTGCACTCTTGGTTATGACACTCCCGGGGGATATTCTTAGGATAATTCTCGTTTTCTTTACAAACCACTATGAAGGGTTATGAATATATACATTCACAAAGAAAACATTTATTATGATTATGGATTATATCCATAAATAGTCCAATTTATGTTAAGTGTTTTGCAAATTTGTAATTATGTATTTTGATTCATAAACTAATCTAGTTTATGCCATTTTATAATAATGGAGCCCAGTTGAAGGAATGTGAACTCCAGCAATACGTATGATCCAAATAGTAAGAAGGATCATATCATTCATGGTATTAAGCTGACATTTAGAAGGGAAATAGTCTGCCATGTTTTCTAAACATATGAAGAAATAGTATCATGTGTTAATAAGATAAGTAAATAATTTTCTGAGTCCTATGGATTTGAAGGTAATCAAGATAAAAACGGATAGAAGAGAGAAAGATGGATAAAGGGAAGAGTGAAAAGAAGAATTTTCCAATATGTGATAACTGTGGGAAGAGTCACCTTGGAACTTGCCAGAAGGGAATGGGAGTTTGTTATAAGTGTGGAGAAAAAGGACAAAAAATGCGTGACTGCAAGGGTAAGAAAAAGGTTTCAAATGTACAATGCTTTATCTGCAAAGAGTGGGGAAACTACGCAAATAAATGTCCAAATCATCGGAGTATGCCCCAAATGATGCTATTGGATAATAATCACGTTATGATAATACCACAGATGAGGGGGAATTATTAGAGTTCTTATGTTGTTATTAAAGAATCATGTCATTTGAGTGTTGTATAAATGATGTACTAGTTATAAGAATAATGTGATATATAAGGATTGTGCTGCAGTACTTTGTTGTTTTCATTAATGTTTTAATATGATGAAGGTAATAATATTTTTAGTATGTGACAATAAGAGAAACTTTACTTTGTTTGGAGAATCTGATGTTACAATTGATTTTGGAATTTAGAGAACTTTTGGATAAAGTCTGGACAGAGGTATTTTGGATAACTATAAAGGTTGGAATTGATTATGTTTTACATTGGATACTATTGTTATGGTTATTTTTGGATATTTATAAAAAGGACAGCACACAGACCGTGTGACAACCCATCGCGTCAGACAAAGCTGTGGGAATCGAACCCTCAACCATAGTGTGATTGGGATTTATCGCCTACCACTGGACTACATGAAGTCCCTAGTTTGTACAAAAATAGTTTTCCTAATATAAATGGTATGTGTTAATATTTTTAACCTTGTACGATTAGAATAAATATAATATTTTTGAGTTCTATAATATTTTTGAGTGAAGGATGAGTTTGTGGAGGAAATTAATTGAAGGTTGAAACTATACTTATCAAGCATATAAATATATATACCTATATATTATTCTATGAATAAATTAATTCTTAAACATTAGGAAAGGGATATTAAAAAAAATGTGTTATCCTAATACCTTATGTTTTGTTGAACTGATGATATTTTAAATCAACATAGATTGAAGGCTTTGAGGACCTCAATTTTACACTTGTTTGTGATTGATGACTTCAATCACTCCCTACAAATATTTACATTTTCCCTCCAATTATATGTCTCTAATTTCCACCAATGTTATCCTTATCAAGATCATAATTTGGTGGTGACTTTTTCATTTACCTCTTATTAAGGCTAAATTTTATTAACCTTATTTCCGATGTGGGTTTTCCACAAAGGTATTTTCTATTTTCAACCTTTTATTTTCAAAGAAAAATTTCAAATTGTGAGAAATAAATTTATTTAAGGAGAGATAATGTAACACCCCTAGCTTCCACGATACGCTTCTCTTTCAATAATGAAAAAGCTTGCATTGTACGTAAGTTCGAGATTCTAATGCACCGCGACCAATCAAAATAGCCATTATGAAGGGTAATAGACAATTTTTGAAATTATATATATTTTATATTCAAAATGGACTTCATTTTTGGATTTGGAATATCGAAATTAGCTTATGTTGAATTTTTGGTATTTTTTTGAGATTTTCCAAATTTTTTATGAATAGTGAAAAATACTTTAAAACAACTTTTTAAATAAAAATAATTTATAGTGATAAATTATAATATTGAGTGGTTTTAAAGTATAATTAGTACATATTTTTACGATTTTATCCAATGGTGGTCATTAGAATTAATTTCACATTGAAATTGGTTATAAACAATTGTCAATCTTTTGATATATATTGTTTCTTAAAAACACGCTATTTGGTGTGACAACGATAATTAATTATAAAATTAATTAATGAAACTTATATGTTTTGAATTTTTTAAAATAGACATCATTTTTGAATTCGGAATATCAATTATAGCTTAGGGTGAAATTTTGGCATTGTTCTGAAAAACTTCAATTTTTGATGAATAGTGAACCCACTAAGTGGTAGTTAAAAAACTGATTTTTCATTTAAATGAAACATTACCACTTCTGTGATTTTATTTTCAAAAATTCGACATACATGGTTGTCATTAGGATGTAAAATTTGGTTCAATGGGATTAAAATAATTTTTAGTGAATAGTAACTTTTACGTTTAATTAAACGCGATTAAAGGTAATTAGTGAAATTTAAGGTAAAAATGATATTATTAAAATATGAAAATACCCATAAACTTGTCCTAACCCTATTGTATGAGTCATGGACGAACACGATAATCCATGGGTCAACTTAGGGACCCCATGAAGCCACTTTGGTAGGAAAATGACATTAAAAACTTTTTATTTAATGTTAAAATAATAATGTCACAAACATGTGTTGTTTTACTAAAACAATTATTACATGGGGTTATATAAGATGAAATTTATACTATAAATATTCATTGGAAAGATAAAATGATTTCATACATCATGATATTTTTTTATAATTTTCAGACATTAAATAAATTGAATATTTTATGACACCATGATGACGCACCAATTACCTCATTAATTAACGATTTAAATAAAATGAAAAGATAATAAAAATTCTAAGAAATAAACTTGTCAAAAACCAATTTTATGAGTATATTTAGAACCCTTATCACTTTATCCTAAAAATATATAAGTGTGGGGCCTTTAATATCCGAAAATCATTATATAATAAAGTAACATTTCATGACTTTCCAAGAGTGCCCCTGCTATACTCTTATAAAAGGCCCCCACCACTACAAAATTATTCACACCTTCCAAGCCTTTGGCTTGGCCAACCCATGCCCATTTTGTCTCTACACATCCCACTCTTACTCCTAGAAGCCTCACTTTGGGCAGAAGTCTTCTCAAGGAATCCATTGAGCTCAAATCAAAAAGAGTTACCTGTTTTAAAGGTAGTGTTTTATCTTGTGTTCTTATGTTTTATTTTGCTTCTCCAACCCCCTAAACTCTTTTTATTAATTTATTTTGTAACAACACCAGTATAATAAATATACTAGGATGTTTTTATAATAAGTATTCGAGCTACACTTACACAAACCTACATCTAATGGTTAAAGAACATATTGTTTCTGTGGATGGCGAATTTCTGCCTCACGAAACGATGATTTTTCAACACTCATATAACACCTTCAATGGTAGAAATTAAGATTTCACTATATTTATATATGATATATAATATGTTTATTTTTTACTTAAGCTTATGTATTTTTCATTTATGGCATACCTTTATGGTTTCCATTATGGGTAAACACGATATTTTCATTTTAGAATGTGCGGACTACCGCCCCCTCAAAGTGATTTGAATCGTTAATGCCATATGTGGGATGTATAAAGGACGGAGTAAATGGTATTATACATTATATTATACTGGAATTATAGTATACCTTTATATAATTATAATTTCATTCCATTAAATATGAAATAGAAATGAAAGTAGCGTTCATGCATACGTACACCTTACCGTCTCCTTGAACGGTGCATTTCATTTCTTACCTCTAAATGTTATGTAATATTGTAAATGCATTTATATAATGGATATATAGGATATATATGATATCTAAATCATGAATATAATTCTGGATATAATTGATATTTTACAACATGAACTAAGTGTAATTATAAGAAGTTTATTTTTGACTCAAGTACCTAAGATCGACAAAACGAACGTTATTAACTTAAATGACTACATAATTTTCGTAACACTGTAATAAGTGATATAAAAGGAATAATTAACTTGAAAAGGTTCTTAAAAAGTATGAATTAACTCTATTTTATTATTCTGGAGGTTAAAGAATGGCCGAGTCAAGTCGGACATGAGGTCAGGGAATTTCTTAACCCAATTTCCATTCTTGGGGTTAATCTCCTACTATCAAATTATGTCATGATATTATTATGTCCTATCTTGTATTTGTAATTTATTTATGTTTAATTATAGTAAATACACATAATAGATCTATTTTATTTTTAAAATGATCCTTGTAAGGACTTCGTCTCAATCTCCTTTCATTGATGCATATTTGGTTTTATACACAACTTTCATTTATATGACGTATAAACCCCTTTGACTTTGACTTTTATTAAAAAGGAATCTTTTTATACAAAGAGTTTTTACTAAAAGACAAAATTAATGTTTTTTTCTTACGTATGTGGCGACAACGAATTCTCCGCTGCCTCGACTATTATTTGAGTTTCGGCTTCCTCTATTAGCCATAACTTTTTTTTAAGAAAAATAAATACCATGGTTTAATTTTCTCTTATTTTGGTATTGAAAATGGTTTTGATAAAGTTTTTATTATATCAATGTTTTGTATTTATATCTTGTGATTGAAGTGTGGAAATCTTATGTTTCCTTTATGCATGATTTTTGTGATACAATTATGTTATGGTTTATTATATGTTTAAACCTGTTCATATGAAGAATCCATTGGACTTAATAAGTGACAGGTGGAGCCCGCTATAGCTCCTCGATGCATCGGCAGGTATCATGAGACAAACTAGTGTCTTGGCACGAGGCCTTGACAAAATATTATTTGTAGTCTTGGCATTAGGCCTTGGCTATGTGGTTATGATAGTCTGGCATTATGCATTCCATCATTATGAAAGTGGTTATTGATATTGCATGTGATTATTCGACCAGTAGAATATCCATGTGAATAAGTAAATGGTATTATTTCATTTTACATTTTCCATATTATGCTAATGTTCAAGTTTAAAAGGCTTTTGTTTTAGTTATACATTGCCTTAAATTTTTATGTTTATTTATGAAAGATTCCGCAGTATTGTTATCCTTACTGAGCATCTGAGCTCACCCCTTTCAATGTTTTAATATTTTACAGGATGTGAAGAAGTATTTTATGAATGACTTGCAGGGATAGTCAGAAGAGGATATGAGTGTAGACTATGGAGACTTTGTTATTGTAGTTTTCACTTGATGTTGTAATGTAACATTTATGAATGTATCTAGTGCTTCCAAGGCTACTAAACTAATCGGTCTTTCGAGACTTGATCATTTCTGATCATACCAATGTTATGCAATAATGCACCGACTCTGGGTAACTGGGTTTGGGGCGTTACACCCTAGGGGTGAACCCTTCTTGATCCACCTCCATTAGTTTTCAAATTATCCTTCATAGTGTGACATATTCCGTTTATGGGACACACCCCAGGTCCACTCTTTTGGAGGTGTTCTGGCCCATCTCTCTAGCAAACATTCAAGGTACTCCCTCCAAGGGACGTACCAATCTGATCCACTCTCATCATTCTTCCAACCATTCTGATCTGTCTCCACTGGATGTTAAACTCGCGAAATACCCCATATTAAACATGTGAAGCTGAGAAAAACCTCAGAGACATTCCTCTAGCATATGATTCAATTCATTTTACTTGGGATGCCTTGGGCTTCCACGCCCTCAAGAAGACCTATCATAATGAGAAGAAATCCAAATATCCTAGTGCTTCAGTATCCAGACATGCCAGTGATTCCCAACGTGACTACTCTCCTAAACAAAGGTTGCTTCCCTGACATGACCCCTTTGAGAATGTCCTGATATAAGTGGTGTCATTAACCGACATACACAAGAACATGGTACTACACTGATCTTCATGAAAAATGTCTTAATCTATGAGGGAGACCCAGACACAACTTTTGAGGAGTAATCCAAGGAAGGAGAGACTGACATCCCATCACCCAGATCCAATAAATGAGAAAACATCTCTAAAGAAGTCATGAAGGTTTCCTGCCTTTGAAAAGCAGGAATGTGGGGTACAAATTGTGACCTCCAGCGAGTGCAAGTGCTCCTTGAACCACGTGGGAAAACATCGGTAGAAAGAAGCATCTGAAACAGACTTGTCTAGGGAATAAGGACACCAAATGCATCGATAGATACCAAAAGGAAGAGTTATGAAAGTATCTCATCTTATGTAACGGCCAGATCCTAAAATCTAGTAGATGATTTCAATGTACGTAAAAATTGGATTGGGGTTTGACCACGCGGCTTGGTGGTTTCACATGTAGGAATTAATTGAGATTTAGTAATTCCATCTTAGAAATGGTGGAAATAAAAGATATTATGGAAGGAGTGTTACAAATGGCTGAGAGTTGACTATGAGTTGATAGGTTAACTTTAAATGAATAAAATCATGTAATAAGGTCGTAATTGAAAAAACTTGGGAAAGTGGAAAACATGGAAAAGGAGGGGGTGAGACTCCATAATGGTGCCACCGCAAATGGTGAGACCATCATACTATGGATGTAACCAGTGACACCATAAATAGTTCCACCATTTCAGTGTGGGACCGTGATGGTGCCACTGTTTTGAGGTGTCACTTGATCATGCCACCATTTCATTGTGAGACTATGATGGTACCACAATGTCAGTGAGCGACTATGCCAGTTCCACCGTAAAAGTGTGCGACCGTGATGGTGCTAACATTTCAGTGTGTTAATTTGATGGTGACACCATTTTGGTGAGTGACCATGAAGGATCAACCATAACAGTGTGTGACCGTGACAGTGCCACCATTTTGGTGAGACCATTTGGTGAAGGTGGGTTTTTGGAAAACTCCCAGAATGAGCCACTTCCAGCCCCCAAAACACCCCAACACTATATTTTCATTATTTAATTGACCAGATAGGTCTGAACCATTACATTAGATACCTATAAAAACATTCCCACCCTCATGAATTTAGAAGTATACTGGAGGAGAGGGGTATGAACAACCACCTCATAAGATACCTATCAAAGATAAACCACTATGTATTGTTTGAAAGATGGAAGAAAACCATGACATCCTAGAACACCTACTTGATATTTATCTCCCCAAATAGCCACATGAACCCCAAATACAGAACTGTCATAACACATGGATTAGGGAGATCATTCCTCCATGTCAATATACTATCCACTATAGGCAGTAATAACTCACCCAAACAGGTTTAATTGCATCAATATTAATTCATATTGATTATGATTTGGGACCTCCCCTCCACACATGCATGGATTTTTAGAAAATATTCTGAGAAAAAGGAAACAACTATTGTTATATAAAATCATGGTTATGAATTACATCAAGGTAATGCACAAAATTAAAACACAGAATCACAACTTAGAACAACTACTCAAAACAGCTCTAGGTACTGGTCACACATATGTCCCTCCTATGATCGGAATACGACTTCTTCCGATCCTCATCTACCTTCATCCTCGCACACTCAAGATGAACCTTCTCAGTCATGCTTTGCATAACCTCTAGGACAAGAACACAGGCCTCCCCAACCTCTATACAGCACATAGGTTAACTGCATGTTCTTTTGTACAGGGCTTCGAATAGTGTCGTGCCAATGGTAGAGTGATAGATATTGTTGTATGCAAACTCTACCAAAGGTAACTGTCATACCCATGATCCTACGATGTCCAAAACACATTCCCACCTCATATAATTAGACATATGTATGGTCATCTCTATCTTCTCATCCATCAGAGGGTGGAAAGTAGTGTTGAGGCGTATGTGGGTTCCAAAATAATATTATAATAGCTTCCAGGAACATTAAGTAAACTGTGAGCCATGATCTGATATGATGGATCATAGAACCCAATGCCAACAAGCCACCTCATCCACATTCATTCTTTCCATGGTATCCATGGTGCTCGACTCCTTGATCACAAGGATGTGAGCCGATTTCATCAAACATTCCTCCACTACCCAGATAGCATCATCACATCCTTGAGACCTTGGTATTCCTATGATGAAATCCATCAAGATTTCATTCCACTTCCACTTTGGGACATATAAGGAATTTAGAAAACCTCTAGGAACATAGTTCTCATCCTTCACTTAGTAACACACTATGAACATTGCCACAAAATTAGCTACTTATTGTTTTACCTCGAGCCACCAAAACTGCTATTTCAAGCCTCAGTACATCTTTGAAGCTCCTTGGTGTACCACCATGGTTGATATGTGGAGATATTGGAGAATTTTCTCACAAATTTACATCGGGACAAAAAACCTCCCAAAGAACAAAATCTGATTTTTTCCATCCTCTGACAATCCCATGGAATCATTACCTTGGTCAACACGATCGTGCATCACCACAGCTTCCATGTATCCCCACTGAGACTTCTCCACTTTCCACACCAGAGAGGACTGTGGTGTCATCTGAAACATACATACTCAACCACCATCTACCCTTTCATCGAGGTGTAAGGAAGAAAAATCTTGTATATCCTTCCAAGCATCTGCAGATTCTCATACTACCTCTTTCTGAGACTTCCTACTCAGGCCATCAACCATAGCATTCCCCTTTCCTAAGGTGTAGAAGATCTCAAAGTCATAGTCCTAGATAAACTCCACCCTCCTTCACTATGTCAAGTTCAGGCCTCACTATGAAAAGATATATCTCAATATTTTTTGATTCTTGATGACCATAAATCACTCCCCAATGAGGTAATGTTGCCATAAATTCAACACGAACATGATCACTGCACGATCAAGGTCATGTGTGACGCAGATACTTTCGTGGGGACATGACTGAATAGACCCATAAAAGGTCACTCCATGGTGTTGCATCAGCACGCATCCCAAACCAATACCAGAATAGTCACAAAACACCTCAAATAACAACCCTTCCTCTAGAAACCTGAGGAGTAGAGTACTAACTAAATCACTCTTAAGATAGCAGAAAGCTACCAAACACTCCTCACTTAAAATGTAGGCCTTCCCATTTCTAGCCAAAGATGTATGTGGAGCTACAACTCAAGAGAATTCTAGTGCGAAACTATTTTCCTAGCCTTCCAGACCCAAGAAACTACAATCTTCTACCACATTCTTAGGTGCTTCCCATGAATCATCTACCTTGAAATTTGATGGGTCCACTGCTATCCCCTACTATGACACCACATTTCCATGTAAGTGCACCTCTTGTGTCTAGAACATTCACTTAGACAACTTCACTTAAGGATGGTGGTGCTGAAGGACCTCCAAGACTATCCTTAGCTGCTCAGCATGCTCCTCCTCTTACTTTGAGTCAACCAAAATTTCGTCGATGAACACAACAACAAACAGATCCAGAAACTCATCGAAAACAGAGTTCATTAGCTCCATGAACATAGTTGGGGTGTTCGTAATTCCAAACTACATGACCACGAACTTAAAGTGCCAATACCTAGACCTGAAAGCAGTCTATAGGATATCACACTCCTTTACCCTTAGCTGGTAATACCCATACCAAAATCGATCATAGAGAACCAAACTGCTACTCTCATTTGGTAAAATAGATTGTCTAACCTTGGTAGAGGGTAACGATTCTTAACAATCACCAGATTTAGTATTTGGTAGTCTATGATCATCCTCAAACCACCATCTTCCTTCTTCACAAACAAGAGTGGAGCACCGTAAGGTTACACATAGGGTTGGACAAGACCCCTACTCATTAGATCATTGATCTAAATATGCAACTCCCACAAATCTGAAGGTTCTATAAGATAAGAATTCATCGTAATCAGATGATCACCAGGTTATAAGTCTATCCCAAACTCAACGTCATGTGGAGGGGGTAAAGTCACAACCTCCGTGAGAAAAATTTCATGGAAATCTTTGAAAACTCCTAGAACTTCCACCATCTCACCATCCACTGATTTCACTAATAGCTTGGCCAACATAGAAATAAGAGTCTCAACACACTAGCTGCTGACCTGAAAAATATATTCTTCAATAAAAGATACATGTTGGACCTCCAAATAAAAGACGATGACTCTTTATCATGAATCATTCAACAAAAAAATTCACATAGAACAACTAATCGATGCATAGGATAAAATCATATGTCTGTATCTGTAGAAGAAGAAGATCCCCACTGGACTGATGTGGCCCCAAAATTAGTCTATATCCCCAAAAGAAATAAAACAAGTGGTTCTGAATTTCAACTAGCATACTCAACACCATGGACATGGAAATTCTTCCTGTCTACAGACCCAAATCATGGGATAGATTGAGAAAAATGAAGGAGTTTGTGGCTACCGAATCAAACAAGGAACAAGAAAGAGTGCAGAATAAAATAATTATACCTCTAATGACCTCTGGCCCTACTAGAGATGCATCCTTTGTGGTTTGAAACTCTCTGTGGTTGGTTCCTCTATCTCACAATTATTGACCACCTCCATGACCATTCCCCAGACAAGGTCCCTGAGGAGCTCCCTGAGGTCAGCCTCCTCCTCCAATATCTACTCTTGATGAGGTCGGAGCATGCTACTACTGCTGGAAAGGCCTGGCTAGTAACTGATGCAACTGAGGTGGGTACAATGCCTTCCCACCCCACTATGCTGAGCTCAGACTGGGAACTGATTCTAGAGATTCCCACTTTCCTCACATGAGAAACATATCAGTCCCAATCCCATAGAAAAAGGTCTAGTACAAAAAGATCATAAGTAAAAGTGTTGGGGCCTAGTCCCCGCATTCCATTACCTATAAGGTCCTGTCGCTAGATAATTCTTGCTGACTACCTTCCCCTTCGATGAACATGGATAGATCCCCTCTCAAAACAGACCTCCTCATGATTGAATCCTTTCCACTACCACTTCCTTCTTGTAAACAACTAAGTACGTTGATAGAGTGAAGGGAGTAACAAAATACTGAAAAGAAGGTTATATTTCGTCCTCTAAGTGTCTCGCCCATGAATCCTCAACCGAAAAGTGGTCTAGAGTAAAGCATAGGATATCCTTGAACATGATAAACAATTCCCTCACTGACATACTCCCCTGCTGGAGGGAGAGTAACTCCTTCCTTATCTCGTCTCTCATCGTTGAGGAATGGAACTCTACCAAAAATCCTTCTTAAATTCAACCCACAAATCATCAATCTCCTTCCTCTACCTAAGGTAAAGCATCCAACACTGATGTTCTACTTCCCTAATCTAGCTAACTTCCATCAAAACCCAGTACTACCTTAAATCACATTTCAATTTGAATTTGATCACCATCTTCTCAAGCCAAACCTTCGTCTCTATGTCGGAAACTCTTCTCTCGCACTTTCTAAGGGTCTTCCACTAGAAAGCACAAAGGGTCTTCAGCCACAATTTATCCTCCTCCTCCCAATGATTCCTCCAATAATCGAATGGGTAAACTTGCTAGTCCTTGACTGACAGAGCCACTCATGGATGATGTCCAGGTGTCATAGCTGAAAAGGTAAACAAGAAATTTCAAAGCCTGTGTAGTGCAAAATTTCCATTTAGATTCATTTTAACTCATTGTTTATTTAATTTTCCCCAAACTCCCAAACTAGTACTAGAATAAAATTCATTATGATGGATTTAACTTTCATAGGGTCTCTACCCTATAGTCAATGTAGCCTCACTTAGTCGTTCTGTAAACTCAGAGTCCTTACATCAGATCACAGGGGGGCTGAAATCATGTGTCGAAGCCCATCTTCCCTATCCCAATTCACGTACCAAGGTCACATAACACTGTTTCCCTACCATCCCATTCAATCCTCACTGTGCCTAACGTCAAACTCCACCATATCTCTCAACAACCAAAATGGTTGACCTAGACGACCAACCTACCTTTGTTACCACATTGTCATGACCCACCTTCCTCAAGACGTGGGAAGGGATTGTAGAGTGTCATACCCATCCTTATTCATGATTAATGAGAGATAATGACATTTGAGTCAATCCTTCAATATGCCCTAGAGTGGAAACTAGCACCAAGGGTATTAAATCTCACACCATATGGATGGAATTACCCTTTTTATCGGGAGATAAGGTGATAATCCCAAACAAAATCATGGGTAAAGGTAAAAGTAATGCCTAAAAGAAATCCATTCCCGCATGCTTGTTAAAAAGTAAAATCGATAAAAAATAAAATAAAACACACAAGGAATTTAACGAAACAAGGTAAACTAAGTAGTGACAACAACTATCCTGACACTTGAGCTAGTAAAGTCCAGCACGGTCCTCAAAGTCATCCTGGAAATGTGAAATCAGTTTTATATACATAGGGTGAGCAAACAAGTATACTCATTAGGGAAACCAAAGTAACTCAAGCATAGGTGGGGGAATATACTAATTTCCCTGTGATGAAAGAAGAAACCAAAAGCACATACCAAGGAAAACTATCCATATTTCCTCACAAAGGAACAATCACCAAATAACACAAGTAAGTAGAGAAATAGTAATAGAAAATTGATTTTTTGGTACCCACATGCCACTATCAAATTGGTTTACTACTCTTTCCTAAAGAATAATTTCATGACACTATCACTCTTCCCACACGTAGTCCCAGTTACACAACCTACTCGCACACACCTTGGCCTCAACCCACAAACAAAAGCATCCCGTAGACTCCTGGGCGACAACAACCACACTGCTCGCTTAAAGACACCTAGGTTTTATCCAGAGGATACTTGGGATAAAACATGCCCTCAAACACCTAGGACTCTCTTCCATAGCACATACTACCCAAAAGGATTTTGGGATAATGTAAACCTCAGTCCATTACAGCCTTCTTGGATACTCTTGAGTTGTAAGAACCTGGATGAGGGTGTGAGTAAGAATGTCAGTAACCGGCCATCCATCTGCCCACTAGTATGTTGGGAAAGACAACCTCCCCCATGAAAAGGGGGCGATTGGGACATGGTACTCAAAACTGTTGGAGTGAAAATAGAAATCACTAGAAATATAGTTAATACATATAGGTAAAGAAACACTCATCCCAACTTATGAGTTTCCAAACAAACAACTAACCCACTCCAAACCACATTTTTTTCTACCTCTATATGCATAACCACACAACATCATTAAGGTAAAACACAACCCACCCCATTTTACTTTTTAACCACTTTTCATTTATTAAATTAAGGAGTTCACTTTAATTATTCCAACACTTCCAGGCAACTACTCTCCACAAACAACCCAACACAGCTCAAAAACCAAGTATGTTGTCTCACTACACAACAACACCAAACCCACCCTATAGTCCCACCACACAACATCTTCCCATGGCCACAACACAACCAAAGGCAGTCCCACTACCTACAAGTTCATCCATTCCAAAAACAATCCCACAACCTTACCCAAACTAGAGATCCATTGCTCAAGCATTCCACACAATCCACAAAACAATAGCACGCATCACACAACCATAACCCTAAAATAGGGAATATTCATATTTTCCCATCATTTTTCGCTAATTCCACTTTGTTAACAAGTTTTATCACAGAAGGGTTATTCCTAATCGTAAATCCATTTAATTGACCATGTTTATGTGATTTATTTGATTTCATGATACATTTGTACATCAAAACATCACAATGAAACAAAACATCACTAGTGCACAACAAAGACCACCAACGAACATGATTTTAAGAAGGCACATGAACACAACAAGTCATAACAGGAACAAAGATAATAGGTAAAAACATAATGAAAACTTTCCCCACTTCCCTTTCAGTTATCGTGAAAAGAGAAATTAAATTTTTATCATCATCCTCTTATGCATCAATTAATACTATTATTGAAGGGAATTATTTGAACCGTATTCACATGAAAACATCACTACGCCCACGCCGCATGATACACAGAGTTATAGTAATGAATAAAATCCCTACCAAGATGATCATATATAGAGGTTTCTTTCATGCACCAGAAGTAAGGATGCATGAGTAGCAAGAAACTACGTGGAGAAATCGAACAAAAGGAGGCTTATATGTAGGTGCACGACTCATATTGGGAAGGTGAACTCCAAGATCCCTGATTAGAACCAAAAGGAAGATGGAAAAGGATTTGGGGTTAATAAAATGCATGATCCTAAAATCAGGGAGAAGATTTCAATGTAATTAAAAATCATATTGGAGTTTTACAACACGGCTCAGCAGTTTCACACGTAAGAATTAATTGAGATTTAGTAATCCCATCTCAGAAATTGTGGAGGTAGAAGATATTCTTGAAAGAGCATTACACATGGATGAGAGTTGGCTAATTGTTAATAGGTTACCTTTAAATAGAGAAAAACAAATAAATGGGGCGTAACTAAAAAAACTCAGGAAAACTAGATAACGTGGAAAAGGAGGGGATGAGACACAATAATGGTGCCACCACAAATGGGGAAACCATGATAGTGTGACCATAACTCGTGCAACAACTTAGGTTTTTGACCATGAAGGTGCCACCATTTTGGTGTGTGATAATGATGGTACCACAGTTTCGGTGAGTGACTGTGATGGTACAACTGTAATAGTTTCCAACCATGACGGTGCCACCGTTTCGGTGTGCGACCATGACAGTGCCACTGTAATAGTGTGAAATTGTGATAGTGACACTATTTTGGTGAGGCCATTTGGTGAAACCCATTTTTTAGAAAGCTCCTAGAATGAGAAACTGACTGCCCCCAGAACACCTCGACATTAGATTTTCACAAAGGAATGGACCAGATAGGTCCAGAATATTATAGAGGTTGTCCCAACCCTTCACATAATTGAATCATGGAGATTCCATAGTGAGGAAATTCCATCTATTTGACATAAAATTTGCAGGAGAATCATCCAATGTAGGTCTTCATAATAATCACTTTCATCATTTTCATGAAATTTTCAAACAAGCCTCAACCATTCTTCACATAACCATTAATTTAAAATGAAAACAAAATCAACTTTTTAAAATAGGTTTAAATACAAATTTTTTCATATCACAGCTATTTATTTGAATCCCATTTTAAATACTTTCACCACAATCATCAGCCAATCTACTTTCATTAAAAATTCCAAATATTCAATTAATCACCATCTTGTGCCAAACCTGTTTCCAATGCCATGTACACACTTATTTTAATTCAAAAAAATTTTCAAAACCCATTCAAGGAACCCTTTTAATAATTTCACATATCCCAAATATATTTAAAAATCCAAACAAAAATCTAGATATAAAAAATAATTCAAAAAACAACCAAACATTTATTAAAACACTTGGTGTGAAACATTTTAAAAAATAATTCCATATACATCAAAACAGTAATGATATAAGCACTTTTCCCACCAAAAATCATTCCAAGTATCACACACCAGTATATTAAAATAATTCATGAAAAGAAAAAACTAATTATTTTAAAATTAAAAAGGAACGTTCAAAGTTGAACCCACCTCAACCTCAAGATGCTTTAACGATGCATGCCCTAAAACACTAAAAAAAGGTTCCAAGAGCTATGAACCACCAAGATGAACCATAAACACACAATAATACCAATATAAATGAAGGTAATATTAAACCCTAGATCAACATAGTCATGAGAGAAGATGATATTAAAATAAATTTTAGTAAATAGGAAGTGGGAGATGGATAAAGGATATTACCTAGAGAAGTCACCCTTGAAACAATATGAAAACCCTAGATCCATGCCAAGGGAGAAGAGTGGAGGCCTCTAAAGAATGGGAGGGGATCCCTTTGGTTCACACGAAATAGGAGAAGAATAGGGGAGGATTTTTTCGTTTAAAATCATGAGAGGGTGTTTAGGGATTTCCAAAAATTTAAGATCTAAGTAGATCATAGTGTTTGGCAGCACGGTTTACAAAACTGTGCACCAACCGTTCGCCTCGTACTGGACACACGTGGGAACATGAAAAATGTGACTGAATGGTTTGAAAATTATTTAGAAACCATAAAGAATTGTTGTTCCAAAATATGGTGGCCTCCTGCATGATTTAAACATGGCTTCATTAACCATGTGTGGTTCGTTTTACCTCAACCAGAAGAACTTCAAGGCTTTACTGATTTCTTTAGTTGGTACACATGATATTCTCTGACATTTCATCAAATCATCACCAAGATAAAAACACCCCAATACTCAAAATTCAAAACCATGACATTGATAACATGATCAAAAACTCCATTCAGAAATATGAATGGCATCAGAAGTCAAGAATAAATATATGGGTGTAGAAATTCTCCCCACCATTAAAACCATCTACCCCTGGAAAGTCACAACATTTTCCAATTTTTTTTACAAAGGATAAGGATCTCAAATTCCTCATAATCTGACCCCTCCAACAACAAAAATTACCCCATTATAAAATAGAACTCATGCCTCTTACTATAAACAATTCAAAGAGCTCAAAACACCTCCTAAAAAAGATAAGAAAATGTATGATACATCCTCCACAACCATACTTCAAATTTGAATATGGGGAATAATACAATAAATACCAACATACACCAAATAAAAAAGTATTTTGAAATTAGATAACTCCAAACCAGACAACCAACTTCAATGATAACACCTGAAACTAATACATCCCAACACAAGAATGAAAAAAAATCATCAATGTGGGAGGCTGAAATAGGATCCCAACCACTAGAGAATAACATTAATTGATCATTTCCAAAAGAAACCACAATGAGACCACGATCGGTCACCCCATTACAAACTAACAATCCCAAACCAACCAGTATATACCAAACCACCACCATAAGTGGAGGGGAACGATAAATAAAACTCTTAACCAAATGAAAACTAATCCACAAAAATGGGAACTTAAAATTAAAAGTGAAACATCAATGGAAACATTAAAGCGACCTCACCGCAACATTGGATACGTGAGCTGAACTGTGGTTCCTTATACCCTAGATGATTCCTATCCTCATGGAAGGCATCACTCTGTGGACTATGGATAGAGCCTTGATGTTTGAAGCTTATGTTTCCTTGCAGTCAGGAGCTAATGATCTGCAACTGGAACTCCAACCTTTAGTTCCAAAATTATCCGTACTACACCCCAAGCATTACCAGAAGATCTTGAAACACTACAAAAATCACTCTCTCAAACAAGGTACACATAGAATACACCTATGATTTAAAAAGAATGATTCCTAATTTTGAAAATAAACAACATGATTTCATAAAAATAGGAGTTCTCAGGAGATCCATGACATACCACTTTCATCACAAACAAAGAGAAAACCACCGAGCACAACCCCCACAAATGACAGGAACATTAAAAAATAAAGAGTCTATAAAAATACCAAACAACACCCTATTATTGTAATTAGCCTAAGGTGTAAATCGAAGAGGTTGATTTGGCTCCCCGATGTTTCCTAGAAACTCCCCGATAGAACCATTTCGGGTGACCTAGATGTCAATAGGTACGATGGGTCTTCATAGAACATGGACACATTGGATTTTTATTATAATTCTTTCTACATTAATGACACATCATGGTCATGTTCTAATAAGATGGAGATGAAAGATACAAATTCATTTTCATACCACAACCAGCACCAACATCTATAAGCCTCTTTCCAATCTCCTTATTAGAATTCCCCTCACTGATTCTATGGAATTAAAGAGGGAATAATAACTTGAGCACACATATTAAAAAAACATCAACACAAACATCCTACCTCACCACATCAGTAGAGGAGGATATATCCAACTTTGAAACCTTCAAATTCACATCCGGACAAATTCCAAACATAAAATGACGATCCTTCAAGGAATATTCCACTACCCACTCTAGAGTAAAATGAACAAAGTCCAAAAAATGATGGAAGTAATCCAAAATTATTCCATCTCCTTGTTGATAAATGAAAATATCCATTCACTTCCTCACCATTACTTCCTCATAAAAATACTACTGAATGAATGAAGCCTTGAAGAAATCCCAAGTGAGATCATCCTGAGGATTGTTCTGAGATACTGACTTTCACCACTTCCATGTTAGACTTAAAAATGCTAAGGTAGAAAACATCACTTTTAATGACTTGGGAAACACAATGAGGCTAAAGTTCCTTTTGTCCTTCCTTATACATTCTTCCTCTTCAAGAGGTACCTATTGGACAAAAAAGACAAGTTGGTTTAATTTTCAAAACACAAGAATATAATCCCTATGTTGATAAACTAGAAGGATAACTAATTGGGAATCACTCATAGATATATAAAAAATATCCATCTAAACTCTATGGGTGATAAAATTTGGCAATAATAAAACACAGAGATCTATCAAAACCAGTCATATATTAGAACTCACCTCAATAGATACCATCATAAAGGGAAAAAGAGATAAATGATTCCCAACACATCCCTACAAACCTGTTAAACATCATTTCATAACCGAATCACTGATAATATTTAAAAATCATATAACAACATGAAAATAAATTTCAAAACATAGAAAAATATTCCACACGACCAATGGGTGTAAGAAAACCACTATTTTCCTCTTAAAAACGTTTTTTAATGAAAAACGACATGGTGGGTTGCACACCCATAAATGGTATTCCTTATAGTCTCACTCAGATGGACTTTACTATTTTAATTCAGGAACACATCAACTCATTCCAAACCAAGAGATCATCCACCGATTCGATCAACCATCCTTATCCTCAAACACATATCTATGAATTTGAGCACCAAAGTAAATACTAATGGTCAAAACAAAACATTTCCACTTTCCAAAACAAAACATTAAACCCACACTATCACACATTCAATCCACTTCACTTTTAAAAAATGCATAAATAATTTCTAAAGATAACTAACCCCCTAGTGAAAAAACATTTTCAAAATCCACACATCAATCTATTTTATCAAAATAAAATTATTAAAAACTCATTTCGCGTCACTTATAAAAAATTTAAAAACCCCATTCATAATAAAGTTTCACTTTTCCTAACAAAAAATGTAAAATCCCAAAGTTTTTATCAAAAAAAATCAATCTCAATAAACTCATATCCATTTACTCATAAACAAATTTTTAGTAATTCATTTTCTAATTAATTCTCTTAAAATGATTCTATAAATTAATTTTATATATTCTAGAAACCAAATCATTACCACTTTGAAACTAATCTTTCACAATTCAAGAATAGAGTTCTCAAAAAATTCATATTTGAAGAAGACCCAATGTAGCTCACAAATGGAAACTAGTGTTGACGAGTGAATTTTCCATACAGTTCATGGCTATATTTTAATCACACCACCATCATAGATAGTATTCTATGACCATAACCCTGGTTTAATATGGCATTCCATGCCCTATGATCTCACAGAAAAATATAGCTGAAACCTTATTTTTATATCTCAAACACCAAAATTTGACAAAAGATAATGAAACTAAACAATACCCAACTTCCCATTGAAAGTCAAGGATTAGTTTATATAGTATTTTCCAGAAAAATCACCATAATTTCACCCCAAGCATTGAAATTGCTAATTCATATACCTTGACATTACTAAGTAACAATGGGAACTCTAAAAATATATGTACATTGAGGGAACCTCCTGTGATACCCTTTTTTTCACAAACCAACCCAGGTTAACCTCAAACCTCTCACCCTTCTAATCCGTGGAATGGCCCAAAGAGTGTTCTCGATTTCCATGGGGTGTAAAATAATGTCAGGTATCATCAAAGTAATCAAACAAAATAATTTCTCTCAATAATAAATGATTAAACTAAATAGTGGAATGATAAATAGAGCATCCCAAATGTATATCAATAATAAAAAATGATCATTTTTATACAAAATCTAAAAATACAACATGATGAACCATGAAACCAAACATAACCTGAAGACCACAACATCTCCATGGGACTGCTAGGTTTACTCTTGGATACTAAATCCAATCATCTCCCATAAAAATCAATACCATATGGAAACTTGTATAAAAAGCTAATAATAAGAATGATCTATATTCATGAGTATTAAAACTCATTAGTAGTTCATGAACAATATATTCCAAATGAACATAATTTATAATGAATGAAAAATCAACTTCATGTTTGAAAAAAATATAAATGTCAGATTTTCTCACACATATTTCTAAATTAAAATAAAACATGGCCTATTTACCTTTGACATTAAAAAAAAATTATTTTCCAAGAATAAATAACTATCATTTCAATGATTATGTATTAAAGAATGTGAAAAATATTCCTCACTATTTTCCATAAACATAAGAAACCCAATTTCCCATTTCCAGTAAGAAACCACAATGATTAAAGAAAAAAGAAAAATAATTACCCAAAAATGGCAATGGAAAATATCACACAAGAGTAACAAAAAATTCTTGCATCTCAATCATCCCCATAAGTATCTATGTTCCAATATACAAGGGTGAAACCTAGGATCTCATTAATAAATCATAACATATTAATATATATTGACTCATCCCGAAAATCACTCTTCATTAGATGGCATCAAACAATGCCACATGCTTAGCCACACCCTAACTAGTATAGACCAAGGGAAACCATCCTATAATAACAATAATAAAATTTATAACCCTGCTATGGGCCACTATAAAGAGTGTATTCTTAGGTAGTGCAGCTATCTTTCTCAAAATTTTCAATAGCTGTGCAAGGATAACCATTTCTACAGTATAGAAGAGGGGTGATCCAATCGAAGCAAACCGAGAATAAAATAACCTACATATACATCAAATTTAATAATCCATGAAATATACATCACCATGAATTATCCTAAGGATCAATCTCTTTAATTATAATTCATAGATCACAAAGGGGTCCACACTGAGGATCTCCCATTTCCCCACTATGTAAATGGGTCACAATGACTCTAAAACAAGAAAGTCATACCAATTCATTGAAATGGATCACGAGGATTCCACAGTGATGAAATCCCATATATTTAACCCATACATAACTATACAATTATCCAATGGATGTTTTTCTAATATTAACTTTCATCATTTTTCACAAAATTTCCAAACGGGTCTCAAACACACTTCACAAAACCATTACATTCAAAAGAACCCAAAATAATCTAATCAAAAGTGGTGTAAAACCATTATTTTCCATTTAAAAACCATTTAGGAAAATTAAATTTTAAATAATCACACAACAATCATCACCCAAGCCACATTCATTAAAAATAAAAAATGGTACATTAATCAACATCCCCTGCCAAACCATTTTCAAAACAAAAGTAAACACTTCTTTTAAATATTAAACTTCTTTAAAACCCCACTCAAGGAAAAAAAATCATTTCAAAAGCCAATAATTCATTTACAAATCCATTCAATGCATTATATATCATAATTAATTCACAAAAACAAAACGGGCATTTTATCAATCACTTGGTGTGAAACATTTAACCAAACAATTCCATATACTTAAAAATAATATTGAAATCACCACTTTAAAACATAAAAATTATTCCGAGGATAACACAAAGCTATATTATATTCAAGGAAGGTTCAAAAATAAAGAATCCAATAAATATTTAATTAAAATGGAATGTAGAAAAAAAAACCTACCTCAATCTCACGAAACATAAACAAATCACACCCGAAATCACTCCACAAAGGTTCCAGGATCCAATATATAAAAAGTGGAACCATAAAAATAGAATACTACCAACATATATAAGTTAAACATGATCCCTAGATATATATCATCATCAGATAAGAAGATATCATGATGAAATGATTGAAAGAGGAAGAGGGAGATGAATAGAGGAGATTACATTGAAAAATCACCCTTGAAATGTAAAGAAAACCATAGGTCCAAACCAAGGGACATGAGTGGAGGATTAGAGTGCAAGGTAGGGGATATATTTAGGTTTAAATAACCTGATGAAGAAGAGGGTAGCCATTTTGTGTCTAAAATCATGATAGGGTATTTTAGGAATTTAAAAAAAATTAAGATATGGGTAGATCCCATAGTTTTAAAATCGAGTTTAGAAAACTATTCAAACACCATGTTCCCTATATTGGGAACACCAAGACACCCACATGGTTTGGAAATATTGTTTTCAAACCATTCACCAACCGTGCAGATGGTTTTTTCCATGAGACATGGGCTTCCCTCATGTTTTAATCATGGTTTGACTAACCAAGTGTGGGTCTTGCACCCTTAACCAGAATCACCCTTGTAATGACCCATACACTAATGACCCCTTCCTTTTCCAATTTTCGACACGACCGATTGGTGAGACCGATCAGTGGGGCCGATCGGCACCACCGATCGGTGCAACAAATCGGCGAGACTGATCGGTTTCACCCAGCCTTGGCGGGTTTTTCTTCAGCAGCCTCCCCCGTAACCCAACTTTTAGACCCTTTTTACCCTTTTGAAGCGTTTCAAGGTTGTTTTTAAGCCATAATTAATATCTAAAAATCCTAAGAACCTCCCTATTAAATAATAATTAATCTATTCATGTGTAACCACCCAACCACGTGGAATAACCATGATCCGACTTCCAAGGCGTTCAAATTTCTTATTCCGTAGCAACTGGATTTTATCTATATATCACAGAAGAAGTTCTTCTTCCACATTCTTTTTTTTGGCTGACTTCTCTCTTCTTCCTTGTGCATTTTAAGTCCTTTGTTACCAAGGCAGGTGGTGCACCTGTGCCGGAGCCCTGCAAGTCGCACATCCCCTGTTCATAGGGCGTGGAGAAAAACTTCGATCGTTGATCAATCAAGTAGGGTTCAACTTTGACTCTGTTATCTATGTATCTTGCGTTGTGGGTACTCTATTTCTTCTATATAATTGGAAGGACCAAACTTTAATGAAGATAATAAACGGATTCTATACAATGAAAGGGAGGGGTGTGACCGATGATGCTGCTCTGTTTTTCTCCTCTTTTTTGATTAATGATTTCTTTAAGCCTAATGAAAATCATCGTCATTGGTGGTCTTTCTCTATGCATTAATAAACCCTTACATCCTGTGTTTGTCATGTAAAAGAAATTGGTTGATTACATATATTCATCTAATGAAATTGAGAGCACCAGGATCAATCCTTTTATGTGATAACCCCGGTGAACGTACAGTGGAATTGAAATCATGGAGTGTGTTAAATATTTTAAATCTGAAAATACCGGCATGGGCCTGCTTTGTGTTGGTGGTAGTGGTTTGGTTTTTTTCATTCATGGGACGATTGATGGGTGATGTGGGTGGGGATGGGATCCCCTGTTGTTATGGATTCTCTCGTAATGAATTTGAGGCCGAGTGGTTACATGATTATATCACGAATTGGGGTGGGATCCTCTGTTGTTGAGAAACCATTGGCTCCTGGATCCCGAGGAAATAGGGATGTATCATGGTATTTTCTTTGGTTCCAGTACTTCAAGGTATCTCACTTATCCCTCTGTTGTTGTGACTTTACAGGATAACTGGGTGTGAATGATTAAATTGCAATCGGGTGTATTCTTTCCTTGGCATGTGCATATTCTTACCAGTTGCCCAAGTTGGTGCAGAAACATATTTAAACATTATTACTCAACATTAAAACAAAGATGGGACAAATGGTTTTTCGTTTGATGTGAGTTGTGACTTGGACACAGGTGCTGGGTGTGTTCTTTAGGATGGCTGAATGAAAACCTAGATTTGGGTGAGTGCATGTTACCTATACATACTTGTAGTTTTTTGTGTTTCTTATTCGCACCCCACCCAAGATGAGAACTGAGTTCCGAACACCCCCATTTCATGGGGGAGGGTGTTTTTTCCAACACTTCTATTAGTGGATGGTTATTAGCTTCTTTCTGATCCCTTTCCCGTATAGCCCAAGTATCTTCGGGCAGGATGTGATGGCCTGAAGTCCACTATTAGCCGAAGAATCTTCAGGTAGGGTAGTGTGGTGGTTGGACCAGGTGTGTGTGGTAAGGTGGTTTTCTAAGTATCTCTGAGATGAGGCCCTAGTGTCTTCGGGCATGACAGTAGTTCTTCTAGCCCAGGTGTCTCTGGGCGTGGTAGTGGTTGTTCTGGCCTAGGTGTTTTTAGGCATGATTATGTGTGACAGTTGTGTTTCAGGTGTCTGCGGGCCTGTTAGTGGTTGTGGCCTAGGTGTTTGCGGGCGGGATGTGTGGTTGGGGCCCAGGTTTGTGCGGGTGGGGTATGACAGTGGGACTGCGGTGAGAATGGTGAGATAGGTCTGATGTGTAGGATGTCTTCAATAACCAGTGGGAAAGTGGCACAGGGTACCCAAACATCGATGTGCTATTACTATACATTACTTGACTTGCGTTATTTGGGGATTGTTCCTTGGTGAATCTTGGGTGGTTAGTTTCCTTGTTAGGTTCTTGGTCATCTCTATTCTCGTAGGGCATTAGTATACTTCCCCACTTGTGCATGAGAGTATTTGGTTTTCCCTACTGAGTATACTTGTATTCTCACCCTACGTATATAAAACTGCTTTCAGGTTTCTAGGAGGGATTCAGGGATCGTGATGGACCGTACTAGCTCACACCTTGTGACAGATCATCGAAGTTGTTTTTGTTCTTTCTTTTGGTATTTTTCTTTGTAGTCTCCTTATACATTGTGTATTTTACTTTTGTAACGTGCATTGGGAATGGTTCTTGGCTATACTTTTACTTCCAACTTTGGTGTTGTGGGATTTACTATCTTATCTCCTGATCCTATTAAATGAAAAAGGGTAATGCATTCCATTTATTGTGTAAATATATACCCTTGGTGCTGGTCTCCACTCCGGGACCTATTGACGGTGGGTTTCGTGGGTCATTATCTCTCCTTCAACATAAAGAAGGAAGGGTCTGGCAATCTGCTGACCATTCCCTCCTTTTGGTGAAGGTGGGTCGTGACAGAATGGTATCAGAGGCGGGGGGTTAAGAGATAGGATGGAGTATGGAGTTAAACACAGTGAGGATTTCATGGGATGGTAGGGAAACAGTGGTGGGTGAACTTGGTACGTGAATTAGGCCAGGGAAGACCGGCTAGGACACGGGATTTTAGGGCCCCCCCCATGATCTGATGGAAGGACTCTGGACCTACCGAACGACCAAGTGAGGCCTTGCTGATTATTGGGTAGAGACCATAGGAAAGGTACATGAATCATAATGACTTTTGTTCTCGTGTTTAATTGGTGTTTTGGGGAACTTGAAATAAATAATAAGTTTAAGAAGTTTTTAGAACAATATTCTGCACTACGTGGGCTTAGGCATTCCTTGTTTACCTTGCAGCTATGGCACCCGGGAGATGACCACGAGTTGTATTAGCGAGCGAGGTCCAGGAGGTCGAATTGGCCGATCATTAGAGGGCTGATCGAGAGGAGGAGTATGACCAGTGGTAGATGATGCTTCGAGCCTTCCAACGACAGACCCTCGAGAAGTACGAGGGAAGCACCTCTGACATGAAGACGGAGGGTTGGCTAGAGGAGATGGTGATAGCCTTCGGCTTGATCTGGGCTCCGACCAAGTATTGGGTTCCTCTGGTCGTCATCCAAATGTGGGGAGTAGCATGTTAGTGGTGAACACTCTACCTAGGGGAGAGGAGATAGGCTGAGGTCGCATGGGCTGATTTCAAGAGGGAGTTCCGGGCAGAATTCCTCTCTTATACGATGAAGGCGGAAAAGAGGCAGGAGCTTCTATCCCTCTAACAGGGGAGTGTCGGTATGGGATTTGGGGATCAAATTCAAGGGTATCCTTCCATTTTCTCCGGACCTCTTTCCGGACGAGGAGCCTTGGGTGAGACGTTTAGAGGAGGCGCTTCGTCCCTCCCTCAAGTACGCTGTCACCTGCTTCACCTTACCGACATACTTGGAGGTCCAGAAGATGGAAAAGGTGGTGGTGAGAATGCACACGCTGGGTGGTGTGTCACGAGATGGGATTCAGCTAGGCTCGCCAATGGGAAAGGCCGTCACCTCCAGACCTCCTGCATCGGGACCCTCTAAGTTCTGACCAGCAGGAAGCAGGCCGCAGTAGTTCCAGTTCCGGTCCCCCAGTCCTCACCCCTTCCCTTCGGACCCAGGACCGAGTTGCTTCATCTATGGGAGCCATGGACATCTATGTAATCAGTGCCCAGACCGAGTTCAGTATTAGCGGCAGACATGCCCATCACCCACCTCAGCAGTAGCTTCCATCCAGGCCCTTTCAGCAGTAGCAGTAGGGCCAGCGAGCTCCTGCACCTCCAAGGACAGACATTGTAGGGGGATGCCAACCTCAGGGCACTCTTCAGGGAACTTGACTAGGGCGTGGTCGAGGAGGTGGCCAATAGCCGAGGGGCAGAGGAGATGTGCATAGACAGTTGCACGCCACGAAGGCACCAGTTCTAGCGGGACCGGAGGTTGTTCGAGGTATGATCAGTTTGTTCAGTACACTTGCTTACACCTTGTTCGATATCGGAGCTTCGCACTCCTTTTTTTCACACAGTTTGGCCCATCTAGGTTCTGAGAGACTTCTAGTTCCCCTGGTGTTGCACACAGTAGTCAGAGGTTAGACCTACTTGTTATAAGTTTGTAGAGGATGCACACTGATGATAGGGCCACATCAGTCGGCCAGGGATCTACTACTGCTATAGATACAGCCATACGATGTCATCCTGGGCATCGACTAGTTGTTCTCTATGTGTGCCATCCTCGACTGCTTCTGAGGAAGGGTTGTGTTCTCAGACTTGGGTGGCCGACGTATTACTTTCACTGGCGAGCGGAATGGTCCGAATGGTAGTAGGCGAGAGGAACTCATCCCCTCATTGTTAGTCAAGCTTTCAGTAGAGTCAGTAGATGATGAGATGGTGGAATTACAATGGATCGTCAGTGAGTTTATGGACGTCTTCCCTGAGGAGGTAACAGCTCTACCCCATCAACGTGATATAGAGTTTGGGATAGACTTGCAGCCTGGTGCTCATCCGATATCGATGGCACCCTACCGGATGACACCTTCGGAGCTACGGGAGTTGCAGATTTAGATTGATGATCTGATGAAGTGGGGTTATGTTAAACCAAGTATGTCACCGTGGGGTGCTCCGGTCTTGTTCTCCAAGAAGGCGGATGGTGGTATCAGGTTGTGCAGAGACTACAAGAGGCTGAATCAAGTAACGGTCAAGAATCGATGCCCCCTTCCAAGGATAGACGATCTGTTTGACCATCTGAAAGGTGCAAGATGGTTCTCGAAGATCAAATTGTGGTCTAGGTATCACCAGTTGAGGGTAAATAATTGGGACATCTCGAAGACATCCTTCATCTACAGATATGGGCACTTCGAGTTTGTGGTTATGCCCTTTGACATTACGAACGCTCCAGCTGTGTTCATGGGGCTTATGAACTCCGTCTTCCAGGAATATCTGGATCGGTTTGTAGTAATGTTCATTGATGACATCCTGATCTATTCATGATCAGTGGAGGACCACACGAAGCACCTGAGGATAGTTTAGGAGGTCCTCCGACAGCACCAGCTCTATGAAAAGTTGTTGAAATGCAAGTTCTGGACGTGAGAGGTTCACTTCCTTGGGCACGTAGTGTCTGAGAAAGGGGTAGCGGTGGACCCATCAATGGTTGAGGCGGTTGTTTCTTGGGAAGAACCCAAGAATGTGGTAGAGGTTCATAGTTTCCTCAGGTTGGCAGGTTACTACCGGAGGATCGTACCCAACTTCTCTCGAGTTGTGGCACCTTTGACAGCCTTGACCAAGAAGGACTAGGTTTTCATGTGGTGTGAGCAGTGTGAGGCAGCCATCACCCTTCTGAAGGGAAAGTTGGTTAGGGCCCCAGTGCTAAGGTTTCCAGAAGATGGGGCGGCGTATGTGGTGTTATGTGATGCTTCAGGGAAAGGCCACAAATGTGTGTTGATGCAGCGACAAGGGGTGATCTCTTATTGGTCTAGGAAACTATGCCCTCATGAACATAATTATTCCACCCATGATTTGGAACTTACTGAGGTGGTTTTCACACTAATGTTATGGCGGCATTACCTCATCGGAGAATGATTTGTGGTCTTCACGGATCACAAAAGCTTGAGGTATGTCTTCTCCCAGAGGGACCTAAACTTACGGCAGCTAAGGTGGATGGATTTTCTCCAGGATTATGACTTCGAGATTTCCTACACTTCAGGAAAAGGGAATGCAGTGGCCAAATATTTGAGTAGGAGGTCGCAGAAGGATGCAGTCTGAGTGTCGGCAGACGCATGGATGGCGATGGAGGAGTTGGCTGCCTTGCACCTGGATGTGAGGATGGATAGTGGTAGAGGTTGCATGTATCAGATGATAGTGCAATATTCTCTGTTCTAGCAAGTGTAGGAGTCTCAGCTGGGAGACCTAGAGTGTGAAGTGATGCACGACCGAGTTAACCAGGTGATGCTCTCGAAGGGTGGATAGAAGTTGGTCAAAATCAGATGCCCTTTCGGGGAAGGATGTTTGTTCTAGAGGCGATGTGTGGAAACGTTATTAGTGAGTTCCACAACTCACCCCTAGCGGTACACCCGAGAGTTTCCAAGATGTACCAGGGTATGAAGAGACTATTTTGGTGGCCCGGAGTAAAGCGAGCAGTGGCGGAGTTTGTGGCCAAGTGCCTAGTGTGGTAGTAGGTGAAGGCTGAACACCATGTTCCTGGTTGGTTGTTGCAACCTTTAGATGTCCCCGAGTGGATGTGGGATGACATCTCGATGGATTTCGTCACCAGAATACCCAAAGTGAAAGGAGTCTGCGATGCCATATGGGTAGTAGTGGACCGGTTGATGAAATCGGCTCATTTGATGGTGATTAAGGAGTCGAGTGGAGTGGACACTCTAGCACAAAAGTATGTGGAAAAGGTAGTTCAGTTGCATGGAGTTCTGAGTTCCATAGTCTTAGACAGGGATTTATGTTTTACCTCATGATTCTAGAGGGGATTGCAACATGATTTTGGCACCCTGATACGTCATAGCACTGCTTTCCACCCCTAGACAAATGGGAAGATAGAGTGCACCATCTAGACCTTGGAGGACATGTTGCAGGCATGTATTCTTGACAATGGGTTATCATGGGAGCAACACTTGACTATGTTAGAGTTCTCCTACAATAATATCCATCACTATACTATTGGCATGGCTCCATTAGAAGCTCTATAAGGAAGGCCAAGTCGCTCACCCGTGTGTTGGACCGAGGTTGGGGAAGCAGCTGTCCTTGGGCCGGAGGTGGTGCAGAGCACGACAGAGAAGGTTCAGCTTATACGAGAGAGGATGAAGGCGGCTCAGGACCAGCAGAAGTCATATTCCAATGATAGGAGGAGGCCCTTGGAGTTTGAGGTCGGGGACAACATATTCTTAAAGGTCTCCCCTCAGCGTGAACAATGGTGGTTTGGCCGAGGAAGTAAGCTTTCTCCCAAGTTTATCGGGCCCTTCGAAGTGTTGCGACTGGTCGGTGAAGTGGCTTATCAGCTAGCGCTACCACCGCCGCTACTGAGGATACACGATATATTCCATGTGTCCCAGCTCCAATGATATCTGCATGATGATTCACACATCCTCGACTGGGGAGGGCTAGATATCGTAGATGATGATACCTTCATAGAACCACCTATGAAGATCGAGGATTATGAGGATAATTTACTTTGTGGGAAAACCATTCCCTTGGTTCGTGTGTAATGGAGACATGGTGGGATTGAGGAAAGTACCTGGGAGAGGGAAGTGCAGATGCGTGCCCAACACCCCGAGTTGTTTTGAGTTTTATCCTGTTCTGTTATTACTTTTTTGCTATGTAAAGCATACTTTTTTGGATATGGATGTGCAGTTTCCTTCTGTGTGGATGTGTGTGTGAAGTGTCCTAAAGAATGGGGAGGGGAGGACCTGATCCCTAGTTTAGACGCATTAACGCAAATGCGCCTAACCCCGTGCGGGAAAGTCAGTTCCACCCAAAGAGGATAGTATCTTTACACGGAGGAAGGGAAACCCCTCTCCCACTGGGCTGAACGGTTTGTCCCTTTTTTTTCATGCAACGGGGAATGAGCGAAAGGGTGTTCATGTTTTTTTAGAAGATACGATGTTCCTATGTCGTAGAGGTTCACTCCGGAGAGGTATCTTCCAGGGTGGTTGTTCGGATCCCCCCTCCCTCCAGGCCTGGTTTTGATTATCGAGGGAGAGAATGGTTTCAGAGGTATCTAATTTAATGACCCAGACCCTCATGACCCCTTCCTTTGCCAATTATCGGCGCGACCGATCGGTGAGACCGATTGGAGCCACTGATCAGTGGGACCGATCCGCGCCACCGATCAGTGTCACCTAGCCTTGGCAGGTTTTTCTTCTACAGCCTCCCCCGTAACCCCACTTTTAGACACTTTTTAACCTTTTGAAGAATTTGAAGGCCTTTTTAAGTGATAATTAATATTTAAAAATACTGAGAAACCTCCCTATTAAATAATAATTAATCCAGTCTTGTGTAACCACCCAACCGCGTGGAATAACCACGATCTACCTTCAATGGAGTTCAAATTTCTTATTCCGTAACAACGATATTTTATCTATATATCAGAGAAGATGTTCTTCTTCCCCATTCTTCTTTTGGGCCGAATTATCTATACTTCATTGTGTGTTTGATTTCCTTTGTTACCGAGGTAGGTGGTGCACCTGTACCAGAGCCCTGCAAGTTGCACATCCCATGCTCCTAGAGCGTGGAGAAAAACTTTGATCGTTGATCAATCAAGAAGGGTTTCACCTTCGACTCTCCTTTATGTGTATCTTGAGGGGTGGGTACGCTACTTCTTCTATAGAATTGGATGGACCAATCATTAATGAAGATAATAAACAGATTCTAATGAATGAAGGGGAAGGGTGTGACCGATGATGCTGCTATGTTTTTATCCTCTTTTCTGATTAATTCTTTCTTTAAGCCTACTGAAAATCATGGTCATTGGTGGTCTTTCTCTATGAATTAATAAAGCTATAATTCCCGTGTTGGTCATGTAAAGGAAATTGGTTGGTTATGTATATTCGGCTAAATAATTTGAAAGCACCAGGATCAATCCTTTTCTGTGATAACCCCGATTAATGTAGAGCGGAATTGGAATCATGGAGTGTGTTAAATCATTTAAATCTGAAAATACTGGCATGGGCCTGCTTTGTGTTGGAGGAAGTGGTTTGGTTGTTTTCATTCACAGGCCGATTGCTGGGTGATGTGGCTGGGGATGGGATCCCCTGTTGTTATGGATTCGCTGGTAATGAATTTGAGGCCATGTGGTTACTTGATTATATCATGAATTGGGGTGGGATCCTCTATTGTTATGAAACTGTTGGCAATTGGATCCTGGGGACATAGGGCTGTATCTTGGGGTGTTCTTTGGTTCCAGTACTTTGAGGGATCTCACTTATCCCACTGTTGTTGTGACTTTACAATAGAACCAGATGTGAATGCTTAAATTGCTATAGGGTGTATTCTTTCCTTGTCTTGTGCTAATGCTTACCTTTTGCCCATGAAGGTGAATAAACTTGTTTAAACATTATTACTGAACATGAAAACAAGGATGACACAAATGGGTTTTGGTTTGATGTGAGTTGTGACTTGGACACAGGTGCTGAGTGTGTTCTTTAGGCTGGCTGAAGGAAAACCTTGATTTGGGTGAGTGGTTGTTACCTATACATAATTTTAGTTTTTTGTGTTTCTTATTCGCGACCCACCCAAGTTGAGCACTGAGTGCCGAACACCCCCATTTCAGGGTGGAGGGTGTTTTTCCCAACACTTCTATTAGTGGCTGGTTATTATCTCCTTTATTCTCCCTTTCCTGGATAACCCATGTATCTTCGGGTAGGCTGTGATGGCTTGAAGTCCATTAATTTCCCAATAATCTTCAGTCAAGGTAGTGTGGTGGTTGGCCCAGGTGTGTGCGGGCTGGTGGTTTCCCAAGTATCTCTGGGATGAGGCCCAGGTGTCTTTGGGCGTGGCAGTAGTTCTTCCAACTCATGTGTCTTCGGGCATGACAGTGGTTGTTCTGGCCTAGGTGTTTTCCATCATGGTTACATGTGACATTTTTGGCCCAGGTGTCTATGGGCAGGTTAGTGGTTGTGGCCCAGGTGTTTGCAGGCGGGATGTGTGGTTGAGGCCCAGGTGTGTGCGGGCGGGGTATGGCAATGGGACTGCTGTGAGAATTTTGGGATTGATTGGATGCGTATGATGTCTTCAATAACTAGTGGGAAAGTGGCGTGGGGTACCCAAATATCAATGTTCTATTACTATACATTACTTTACTTGCATTATTTTGGCAGTGTTCCTTGGTGAGTCTTGGGTGGTTAGTTTCCTTGTTAGGTTCTTGGTCATCTCTTTTCTCACAGGGCATTATTTTGACTCCCCACTTGTGCACGAGAGTCTTTGGTTTTCCCTAATGAGTATACTTTTATGCTCACCCTACGTAAATAAAACTGGTTTCTGGTTTCCAGGAGGGATTCAGGGATCATGATAGACGGTACTAGCTCACACCTTGTGACTGATCATCGCAGTTTCTTTTTTTCTTCCTTTTGCTATTTTTCTCTGTAGTCTCCTTATACATTGTGGATTTTACTTTTATAACATGCATTGGGAATGGTTCTTGGATTTACTTTCACTTCCATCTTTGGTGTTGTGGGATTTACTATCGTATCTCCCGATCCTATTAAAAGAAAAAGGGTAATGCCTTCAATTTATTGTTTAAATATATACCCTTGGTGCTGGTCACCACTCTGGGACTTATTAAAGGTGGGTTTCGAGGGTCATTATCTCTCCATCAACTAAAGGAAGGAAGGCCCTGGCAATCTTCTAACCCTTCCCTCCTTTTGGTGAAGGAGGGTCGTGACAGAATGGTATCAGAGGTAGGGGTTTGAGAGATAGGATGGAGTTTGGAGTTAGGCACAGTGAGGATTGCATGGGATGGTAAGGAAACGGATTTGGGTGACCTTAGTACGTCAATTAGGCCATGGAAGACTAGCTAGGACATGGGATTTTAGGGCCCCATGTGATTCGATGCAAGGACTCTGGACCAACCGAACGACCAAGTGAGGCCACGCTGATTGCGGGGTAGAGACCCTTGGAATGGTACATGCATCATAATGACTTGTGTTATTGTGTTTAATGGGTGTTTTGGGGAACATGAAATAAATACGACGTTTAAGAAGTTTTATAAACAATATTCTGCACTACTTGGGCTTAGGCATTCCTTGTTTACGTTGCAGCTATGGCACCTAGGAGACGACCACGAGTTGTATGAGTGATCGATGCCCAAGAGGTCGACTTGGATGATCAGCAGAGGTCTGATCGGGAGGAGGAGGATGACCAGTGGTAGAAGATGCTTCGAGCCTTCTAGCGACAGACCCTCGAGAAGTACGAGGGCAGCACCTCTAATATGAAGACGGTGGGATGGCTAGAGGATCTGGTGATAGCCTTCAGCTTGATCCGGGCTCCGACTGAGTAATGGGTTCTTCTGGCCATCAGCCAAATGCGGGGAGTAGCGCGTTAGTGGTGGACGCTCTACCTAGGGGAGATGAGAAAGTCTGAGGGGGCATGGTCTGATTTCAAGAAGGAGTTCTGGGAAAAATTCCTCTCTTCTATGATGAAGGTGGAAACGAGGCATGCGCTACTATTCCTCCAATAGGGAAGTACGTCGGTAAGGGAGATGAGGATCAAATTCAAGGATCTCCTCCACTTTGCTCCGGACCTCTTTCGGGGAGATGATCCTCAAGCGAGACTTTTAGAAGAGGTGCTCCGACCCTCCCTCCAGTACGTTGTTACCTTCTTCACCTTGCCGATATACATGGAGGTCCACAAGAAGGCATAGGTGGTGGAGATAATGCAAATGCTAGGAGGTGTGTCACAAGAGGGGATTCAGCTAGGCCCGTCAAAGGGAAAGGCCGTCAGCACCAAACCTCCAACATCGGGAACCTCTAGGTTCCGAAAAGTAGGAAGGAGGCTGCAGCAGTTCCAGTTGTGGTCCCCCCGTCCTCGCCCCTTCCCATCTGGCCCAAGACCGAGGTGCTTCATCTGTGGGAGCCATGGGCATCTCTGTAAACAGTTCCCAGACCGAGTTCAGTATGGTAGTGGCGGACATGCCCATCACCCACCTTAGAAGCAACTTCCATCCAAGCCCTTTCAGCATAGCAGTAGGGGACGTGAGCTGTCGCTCCGCCGAGGACAGACGTTGCAGGGGAAGGCCGACCTTTGGGCGCTCTTCAGGGACCCCGACCAGGGTGTGGTCAGGGAGGTGGCCAACAGCTGAGGGGTAGAGGAGCTGGGCGTGGAAAGTTGCACGCAGCGGAGGCAACAGTTCCAGCGGGACCTAAGGTTATTCGAGGTATGATTAGTTTGTTCAGTACACTTGCTTACTCTTTGTATGATACCGGAGCTTCGCACTCCTTTTTTGTACCCAGTCTGGCCCGTACTCTGGGTCTAGGTTTTGAGAGACTTCGAGTTCCCCTGGGTTTGAGAACACCAGTCGTAGGTCAGACCAACATGTTATATGTTTGTAGAGGATGCACACTAATGATAGGGTCACATCAGTCGGTCAGGGATATACTAATTCTATAGATACAACCATACTATGTCATCCTGGGCATCGACTGGCTGTTCTCTGTGTGTGCCATCATCGACTGCTTCTGAGGAAGGGTTGTGTTCACATACATGGGTTGCCGACGTGTTACTTTCACTGGAGAGAGGAATGGTCAGAAGGGCAGCAGGCGAGAGGAACCCATCCCCTCCTTGTTATTCGAGCTGTCAGTAGAGTCAGTAGATGATGAGATAGTGGAAGTACCTGGGATCGTCAGTGAGTCTATGCACGTCTTCCCTGAGGAGGTAACGACTCTAACCCATCGACGTGATATCGAGTTTGGGATAGACTTGCAGCCTCGTGCTCGTCCGATTTCGATGGATCCCTACCGGATGGCACCTTCAGAGCTATGGGAGTTGCGGATTTAGATTAATGATCTGATGAAGAGGGGTTATGTTTGACCAAGTGTGTCACCGTGGGGTGATTCGGTCTTGTTCTCCAAGAAGGTGGATGGTGGTCTCAGGTTGTGCATAGACTACAGGAGGCTGAATCAAGAAACAATCAAGAATTTCTACCTCCTTCCAAGGATAGACAATCTATTTGACCAGCTGAAAGGTGTAGGATGGTTCTTGAAGTTTGACTTGCGGTCTAGGTATCACTAGTAGAGGGTAAAGGAGGGTGACATCTCGAATATGGCCTTCGGGTGCAGATATGGGAACTTTGAGTTTGTGGGTATTACCTTCGGCATTATGAATTCTCTAGCTGTGTTCATGGGGATTATGAACTCTATCTTCCGGGAACATCTGGATCGGTTCGTAGTCATGTTCATTAATGAAATCCTGATCTATTCAATATCAGAGGAGGACCACGTGATGCACCTTAGGACGGTTTTTGAGGACCTCCTATAGTACCAGCTCTATGAGAAGTTGTCAAAATGCATGTTTTGGATGCGAGAGATGAACTTCCTTGGTCACGTAGTGTCCAAGAAAGGGGTAGCGGTGGACCCATCATAGGATTAGGAGGTTGTTTCTTGGGCAGCACCCAAGAACGTGGCAGCGGTTCATAGTTTCCTTGGGATGGGAGGTTACTACCAGAGGTTCGTACCCAACTTTTCTCGAGTTACGGTGGATTTGACAGTGTTGTCCAAGATGGACCGGGTTTTCGTGTGGAGTGGGCAGTGTGAGGCAGCCATCACCTATCTGAAGGAGAAGTTGGTTAGTTCCCCAGTGCTGAGGTTACCAGAAGAAGGGGCGGCATATCAGGTGTTCTGTGATGCTTTAGGGAAAGGCCTCAGATGTGTTTTGATACAACGATAAGGGGCGATCTCTTATGGGTCTAGGAACCTATACCCTCATGAACAAAATTATGCCACCCATGATCTAGAACTTCCAGTAGTCGTTTTCAAACTAAATTTATGGTGGCATCACCTCATCGGAGAATGCTTTGTGGTCTTCACGGATCACAAAATCATGAGGTATGTCTTCTCCCAGTGGGACCTAAACATACAGCAGTGAAGGTGGATGGAGTTCCTCCAGGATTACAACTTCAATATTTCATACACATTAGGAAAAGGAAATGTAGTGGCAGATGCTTTGAGCAGAAGGTCCTAGAAGGATGCAGTACGAGAGTTGGAAGACGCCTGGAAGGCGATGGAGGGGTTGGATTCCTTGCACCTGGATGTGAGGATGGATAGTGGTAGAGGTTGCCTGTATCAGATGACAGTGAAGTCTTTTCTGTTGCAGCAGGTGGAGGAGTCTCAGTGGGGAGACCCAGAGTGCGAAGTGATGCATGACCTAGTTAACCAGGGCGATGCTCTGGAAGGGTGGATGGAAGATGGTCAAAATAGGATGCTCTTCCAGGTAAGGATGTTTATTCCAGAGGTGATGTGTGACAACGTTCTTAGTGATTTCCACATCTCACACCTAGAGGTACACCCAAGAGTTTCCAAGATGTACCAAGGTCTAAAGAGACAATTTTGGTGGCCCGGTTTAAAGAGAGTAGTGGCGGAGTTTGTGGCTATGTGTCTAGTTTGTCAGCAGGTGATGGCTGAACACCATGTTACAGGCGGGTTGTTGCAAAATTTAGATGTCCCTGAGTGGATGTGGGATGACATCTCGATTGATTTTGTCATGGGACTACCCAAAGTGCAAGGAGGCTGTGATTCCATCTGGGTAGTAGTGCACCGGTTGACGAATTTGGCTCAATTCCTAGTGATTAAGGAGCCAAGTGGATAGGATGCTCTAGCATAGAAGTATGTGTACGAGGTAGTGTGGTTGCATGGAGTTATTATTTCCATAGTATCGGATAGGGATGCATGTTTTACCTTATGAGTCTGGAGGGGATTGCAGCATGCATTCGGAACCCTAATATATCTTATCACTACTTTCCACCCCTAGACAGATGGGCAGACAGAGCGCACCTTCCAGACCTTGGAGGACATGCTGTGGGCATGTATTCTATACTTTTTGGGATCATGGGTGCAACAATTTCCTCTAGTAGAGTTCACCTACAATAATAGCCATCACTCTACTATTTGCATGGATCCATTTGTATCTCTATATAGAAGGTCGTGTCGCTCACCCGTGCGCTAGACTGAGGTTGGGGAATTAGGTGTTCTTGTCCCGGAGGTGGTGCAGAGCACGACAGAGAAGGTTCATCATATACGAGAGAGGTTGAAGGTGGCTCAGGACCGGCAGAAGTCATATGCCGATGATAGGAGGAGACCCTTGGAGTTCGAGGTTAGGGACCACGAATTCTTGATGGTATCCCCTTGTCATGGACAATGGAGGTTTGGCAGAGGATGTAAGATTTCTCCCATGTTCATCGGGCCCATTCAAAGTGTTGTGACAGGTCAGTGAAGTGGCTTATTAGCTAGCGCTACCACCGCCGCTACTGAGGATACATGATGTATTACATGTGTCCCAGCTATGATGATATCTGCATGACGATTCAAATGTCCTCGACCGGGGAGGTCTAGATATCGAAGATGATGCAACCTTCATAGAACGACCGATCAAGATCAAGTATTGTGAGGAGAAAGTAATTTGTGGGAGAACCATTCCCTTGGTTCGTGTGTTACGGAGACATGGTGGGTTGGAAAAAAGTACCTGGGAGAGGGAAGCACAGATGCGTGCCCAACACCCCGAGTTGTTTTGAGTTTTATCCTGTTCGGTTGGTAAGTGTTTTCTGTGTAAATATTACTTTATTGGCTATGGACGTGCAGTTTCCTTTTGAGTGGATATGTGTGTGAAGTGTCCTAAAGAATGGGGAGGGGGGACCTGATCCCTAGTTAAGACTCATTAAACCAGATGCGCCTAAACCCGTGTGGGCGAGTCATTGCCACCCAAAGCGTATAAAATTTTAACACAGAGAAAGGGAAACCCCTCTCCCACTGGTCTGGACGGTTTGGCCCTTTTGTTTTGCATGTAATGGGGAAAGAGTGGTAGGGTGTTTGTGTTTGTTTAGAAGATACCATGATCCTATGTTGTAGAGGTTCACTCCTGAGAGGTATCTTCCAGGGTGGTTGTTCGGATCCCCCCTCCTCCCTCCAGGTCTGGTTTTGATTCTCGAGGGTGATAATGGTTTGAGAGGTATCTGATGTAATGACCCAGACCCTCATGACCCCTTCCTTTTCCAATTATCGGCACGACTGATCGGCGAGACCGATTAGTGTCACCCAACCTTGGTGGGTTTTTCTTCTGCAGCCTCCCCCTTAACCACAGTTTTAGACCCTTTTTAACCTTTTGAATCTTTTCAAGGCCGTTTTTAAGACATAATTAATATGTAAAAATTCTGAGAAACCTCCCGATTAAATAACAATTAATCCAGTCGTGTGTAACCACCCTACCACGTGGAATAACCATGATCCGACTTCCAAGACGTTCAAATTTCTTATTCCATAACAACGGTAGTTTATCTATATATCACAGAAGAAGTTATTCTTCCCCCTTCTTCTTTTTGGCCGACTTATCTCTTCTTCTTTGTGCATTGGATGTCCTTTGTTACCGAGGTAGGTGGGGCACCTGCTCTGGAGCCCTGAAAGTCGCACATCCCCTATTCCTAGGGCATGGAGAAAAACATCAATCATTGATCAATCAAGTAGGGTTTCACCTTTGACTCTCCTTTTTGTGTATCTTGTAGGGTGGGTACACTAATTTTTCTATAGAATAGGATGGACCAAACTTTAATGAAGATAATAAATGGATTCTAAAGAATGAAGGGGAGGGGTGTGACAGATGATGCTGCTCTGTTTTTCTCCTCTTTTCTGAATAATGATTTCTTCAAGCCTACTGAAAATCATTACCGTTGGGGGTCTTTCTCTATGCATTAATAATCCCTTACATCTTGTGTAGGTCTTGTAAAGGAAATTAGTTGATTACCTATATTTGGCTAATGAAATTGAAAGCATCAAGATCAATCCTTTTCTGTGATAACTCGTGTTAAAGTACAGTGGAATTAGAATCATGGAGTGTGTTAATTCTTTTAAGTCTAAAAACACCAACATGGGCCTTATTTGTGTTGGTGGAAGTGGTTTGGTTGTTTTCATTCAGGGGAATATTGCTAGGTGATGTGGGTGGAGATGGGATCCCTTGTTGTTATGGATTCACTGGTAATGAATTTGAGGCCGTGTGGTTACTTGATTATATCACGAATTGGGGTGGGATCCTCTCTTGTTGAGAAACCGTTGAATCCTTGATCCTGGGGACATAGGGCTATATCTTGGGGTTTTCTTTGGTTCTAGTACTTTGAGGGATCTCACTTATCCCTTTATTGTTGTGACTTTACAAGAGAACTGGGTGTGAATGCATAAATTACTATCGGGTGTATTCTTTACTTGTCTTGTGCTAATGCTTACCAGTTTCCCAAGTAGGTGTAGAAACTTATTTAAATATTATTAGTGAACATGAAAACAAGGATGGGACAAATGATTTTTGGTTTGATGTGAGTTGTGACTTGGAAACAGGTGCTGAGTGTGTTCTTTAGGCTGGCTGAAGGAAAACCTAGATTTGGGTGAGTGCTTGTTACCTATACATACTTGTAGTTTTTTGTGTTTTTTATTCAGGCCCCACCAAAGTGGAGCTGTTAGTGCCGAACACCCCCATTTCATGGGGGATGTTGTTTTTCCAAACACTTCTATTAGTGGCTGGTTATTAGTTCCTTTCTGCTCCCTTTCCCAGATATGCCAAGTAACTTCGGGCAGGCTATGATGGCCTGAAGACCATTATTAGCCCAAGAATCTTTGGGCAGGATAGTGTGGCGGTTGGCCCAGGTGTGTGCGGGTAGGTGGTTTCCCAAGTATCTCTAGGATGAGGCCCAGGTGTCTTCGGGTGTGGCAGTATTTCTTTTAGCCGAGGTGTCTTCGGGCGTGGCAGTGGTTGTTCTGGCCTAGGTGTTTTCAGGCATGGTTATGTGTGATAGTTGTGGCCCAGGTGTCTATGGGCGGGTTAGTGGTTGTGGCCTAGGTTTTTGCGGGCGGGATGTGTGGTTGAGGCCCATGTGTGTGCTGGTGGGGTATGGCAGTGGGACTGCGGTGAGAATGGCGAGATTGGTCCGATGCATAGGATGTCTTCAATAACATGTGGGAAAGTGGCGCGGGGTACCCAATCATTGATGTGCTATTACTATACATTGCTTGAATTGCGTTATTTGGGGAGTGTGCCTTGGGGAGGCTTGGTTGGTTAGATTCCTTGTTAGGTTCTTGGTCATCTTTTTTCTCATATAGAATTAGTATGCCTCCCCACTAGTGAACAAGAGTCTTTGGTTTTCCCTTCTGAGTATACGTGTAAGCTCACCCTACATAAATAAAACTGCTTTCAGGTTTCCAAGGGGGATTCAGGGATCATGCTGGACCATACTAGCTCAGACCTTATGATAGATCATCACAGTTTATTTTGTTCTTTCTTTTGGTATTTTTCTTTGTAGTCTCTTTATACATTGTGGATTTTTCTTTTGTAACATGCATTGGGAATAGTTCTTGGATTTCATTTCACTTCTAGCTTTGGTGTTGTGGGATTTACTATATTATCCTCGGATCCTATTAAATGAAAAAGGCTAATTCCTTCCATTTATTGTGTGAATATATACCCTAGGTGCTGTTCGCCACTCCGGTACCTATTGAAGGCGGGTTTTGGGGGTCATTATCTCTCCTTCAACTTAAAGAAGGAAGGGCCTAGAAATCTGGTGACCCTTCCCTCCTTTTGGTGAATGCGGGTCATGAAAACCCTAATGGTCAAATGGTTTCCAAGGATGGTCCTCATGGATTTCTCAAACCCTATTCCATCCATGTGATAATGGAAAAAAATACAATACTCAACATTCAAAACTATCACACCCTCAACATGATACAAAAACCCATGTCCAAATCATTAACAAAATCATTGGTTATAAATAAAAATGCTGGTGTGACCAAAACATGATTTACAGTCTCCAAGGAAACATGGAACAAGGTCATAAATCCGTGCATCATTTTAGGAATGATATTTTCTTAATTATATAAACATGGGTGACAGAATTTTCCTTTCATTCCCTATCTGTTCATTCTACATGTGAGATCTTTTCAAATAAAGGATGAAATTATTTTATAAGAATTGAATGTATAGAGAACAAGGTGTATGATATATGATAGTTTTTCCATGTTTTTATATTATTTGAAAATAACATGGCCCAATGATTTATCAACAAATCATTCTATTATTTGATATATCCACATCATGTTCAACATATGTTTTTCATATGGTGTGAAAACTAAATGTCTGCATGAATGGTTAATTGATTTTTTTTGAGATATTCAAATCGAGTTCACCATTTTTATATATGTTGTTCCAACCAATTATCTCGATGCATTGTCAATCGATCATTCTATTACATGAAAGATTCACGTCGAGTTCACCATTTTGGTTTTCAAAAAAATTGATAATACTGAGGTGATTTTAGTTTTTCATGAAGATTAATTATGGACTGGATTGAATTCTTTCATAATCACTAACATTGGGTCACCATTTTTATTCTTAATAGAAACACCCAACCATTCCCAAATCCATAAATTAGTATAGAAATTCATTCAACGGATGTTTTTCTATTGGGATTTTATACCAAATGATACTTATGAGATCACACTGGTTGAGAGGATGGGTGGTTGGGATCATAACACCCTTTTAGTGGGGGGGGGATGGGGCTATTTCATACTCTGAAACTCTCTTAGATATTTATGATATGTTCATGAATCTCTTCCTAATCTTGATATGGGACCAGATAACCCAAAAATGACTATCAGTTAACCATCTTCCATAATCCAGATACAGAACCTGTTACCCTCACATAATTTATATAGGTTGAATCTATTTTTAAACAAAAGGGGATTCTTTTGTTAAATCCATCTGTATAAATTTGTGTTTTTTAATATATTACCCCAAATGGGGAGCTTCTTATATGTTGAAGACATATATTTGGATACTTTATAATTTTCAACCATGGAGGGTGGCGTTTAATATTCCATGGAAGGGATTGATCCACTATGAGGTTTCATAATTATCTTGTTTCTGGTTGTATTAAAAAATAGTATAGTTCATTAAAAACCATCCATTTTAAAATCATGGGGAGAAGAAATATGTGTGGAACATAGGAACTAAGTATTTGATCTCATACCTTGAGGAGACATCCTACGTATCTTGGTTAAGGAAGGAATCAGAGTTGTTATAGATTGGTCATTACCATAGGACTATCCCAATGGTGTATACCCTTGTTTAGAGGTAATCATGTCATGCCACTCGTTGGGGATTACACACTAATGGTTCCCTAGATGGTGGAGATTCATGATTAGAATTATATGACCATTGTAACTCCCTAATCATACCTAAACCATGCCAATTTTCAAAATCAAAGAAAAACAATTAGTCTGTATCACTACATATCAACATGGTATGTTTTTACTAGGATATCATTTTGATGTTTCATATAGATATCATGATATAGGAAGGCATCCTAAATATCTCACTTATTATAGGAATTATAGTTCTCATAATTCAGTTTTCTTCTCAGTCCACTGATGAATGAGTAAAATTATTATAACATAGGAATTATTGGGTATCAATGGCCCAAATATTAGAGGCATGGTAGGAAATACAATGAAGTGGATTCTTATTTTAGCTTGGGCCTTAGGAAGGAATCCTTCATGCCCTAGTTATTATAGGAATATTATTTCTTGTAGTTTATCTTGATCTAGGGTTACATAATGTGTAATACCTTATATTTGGGACCATATCAAATTATAAAACTTATCTGGTCTTACACCTAGAGGTGTCCCCTGTATATAGGTATTTTTACATGATGCCGACCAAGAAATACATACTGAGGATTCGATAGATGTAGGTTGGATAATATTATCATATCCTAGGATGCTTGCCTAACTAGACATGATTATATTCCTTACATTATTCGATTTTCTACATGAAATATCATATGAGGTCTTATTGACATGTCCAAAGGAAATCACAATATCCAGTTTTCTTTTTCAATGGATTTCACTTAATATTGGTTGAAAGATTAAAGGTTGTTAGAAGAACAAGGATGCCTTATCCAATGGATATCATAAGACATGGCTGGATGATCCTGCAGGTCATCGCACGATCCCATCTAACATGCTTGGATGGTGATGCTTAATTAGTAGACATTCCTTTGGGTTGACGAAAATGCTTGATGAAAATCTTGGGGTGTGACACAAGAGTTAGTGTGACATGTTTGGAGGGTGATTCATTTCATCGTTGGATTTTCCAGAGGAAATCTCATGATTTAACTAACTTATATGAGGAAATCATAACAACTTGGTGACATGTCTGGAGGATGTTGTGAGTATAAGGCCCCACCCTTAAACCTTACTTAATATTGAATTAAATGAATAATTCACATTGAGTATCTTTTCAGGTTTAGAGTTTTAGAGAATTAGAACATAACTATTACATCTTAAAAGATTACAAAGTAGACACTTCTACTAAGTCTCCATAAAATAAAAACTCTTAAAAAGAAAGATGTCTAGATTCCATGTTTTAGATATCATGAAATTCCCTTGATCCCATCCTTGACCTTATTCCACTTTATGTCCTGTGAAAAACTTTTCGAAAAACTTGGGGTGAGCATAAAAATCTCAGTAAGGGATACACAAAGAATGAAAACTGTTAGTTTTTCAAAATCAAGTAAACCATGTATACTCTATCAAAGTAATACCTTCACCTTCATGAAGTAGTAAAAAACTCTTCACTGAATAATGTATCATTACTTACCTTTTTGTAACCAATGGATTACCATAAAATCCATAAAAAGAACACATAACATATATAAAGGTAACTTGGGACATAAACATACTTAAGTGGAATAACCATACGGTTGACTTCCACACATATCACTTAATGGAATAGCCATACGGACAATTTCCATACATACTTAATGGAATAGCCATACGGCCAACTTCCATACCCAATGCATTGGAGGTTATAACGTAACCACCCATCCTGGTATTCACGGCACCACCCGTCATATGTTTTATAACGTAACCACCCGTTAAAATGTCCAAGTACCAATATAAAATCATAAAACATAAAACCAATATAAAGGAAAGATAACATTTCCACATTTCAATCACAATATATCATAAATATATTGATATAATTGAATCCTTTATCAAAACCATTTTCAATACCAAAATACATAAAAGAGTATATGGTATTTATTTTATTTTAAAAACATTACGGCTTGTTGAGGAAGCCAAAGACCAAATAATACTCGCGGCGGCGGAAAAAGTCATTGTCACCGCGTACGTTAAAAAAACATTCCTTTTTGTCGTTTAGTAAAACGCTTCGTAGAAAAAGATAGCTTTTGTATAAAAGTAAAAGTCAAAGGAGTTTATACACCGTATAAAAGAAAGTTGTGTATAAAACGAAAAATGCCTCAATGAAAGGAGATTGAGACGAAGTCCCTTACAAAGATCATTTTTAAATAAAATAGATATGTTATGTGTATTAACTATAAGTACACATAAAGAAAGTAAAAATGCAAGATAGGACATAATAATATCATGAAATAATTCGAAAGTAAGAGATTAACCCAAAGAACGGAAATTGGGTTAAGAAGTTCCCTTACCTCGGGTCCGACTTGACTCGATCGTTCATTAACGTCCTGAATAATAAACTTGAGTTAATTTATACTTTATTAAGAACCTTTTTATAGTTAATTATTCCTTTTATATCACTTATTGCCATGTTATAAACATTATGTAACCATTTATGTTAATAATGTTTGTTTTGTCAATATTTGGTTCTTAAGTCGAAAGTTGACTTCTTACAATTACATGTTGTTCATGTGGTCAAAGGTTCTTTATATCCAGAATGAAATTACTGATTTGGATATCATATATATCATATATATCCATAATATACATGTATTTATAATATTACATAATCATTTAGAGGTAAGAAATGAAATCCACCGTTCATGGAGACGGTAAGCCGTACGTACGCATGAACGCTACTTTCATTTCTTTGTCATATTAGTGGAATTAAAACTAAATGAGAGGTATGTATATTTTAATTCCAGAATTATATTCATCATTTAGATATATCATTAATTATATATATACATTATATACATGTACTTTAAATAGTACATTACATTTGGGGATAAGAAATGAAATGCACCGTTCATGGAGACGGTAAGCCGTACGTACGCATGAACGCTAATTTCATTTCTATCTCATACTTTAATGGAAAGAAATAATAATGATATAGAGGTATATTATAATTCCAGTATAACATCATATATAATAACTTTAAATCCATCCTTTACACGTCCCACATTTGGCATTAACGAATCACATCACTTTTAGGGGGCGGTAGTCCGCACTTCCTTAAATGAAGATATCGTGTTTAACCATAATGGAAACCATAAAGGTATTCCAAAAATGAAAAATACAGAAGCTTAAAGAAAACATAAACATATTATATATCATATATAAAAATAGTGACATCATAATGGCCACCCTTGAAGGTGTTAAATGAGTATTGAACAATCATCGTTTCGGGAGGCAGAATTTCACCATCCACGGAAACCGTATGTTCTTTAACCATTTGATGTAGTTGTGTGAGAGTTTATCTCAAATAAATATTATAACAACATCCCAGTATATTGAAGATACTGGTGTTGTTACAAAAGAAGTAAATAAAAAGAGTTTAGAGGGTTGGAGAAGAAAAATAAAACAAATGAAGAAGAGAGAATGAATTACCTTTAAAAGTGTAACTCACTTTTGATTTGAGCCTAAAGGCTTCCTTTGAAATGATTCTGCCCAAAGTGAATCCTCTAGGATGAGGAGAGAGATGTGGAGAGAGTAATTGGGCAGGGGTTGGCCGAGCCAAAGGCTTGAGGAGTGTGTGAAATGAGGTAGAGGTGGGGGCCTTTTATAAGAGGAGAGGAGGGGTACTTTTGGAAAGTAAAGAAATATTACTTTATTTGAAATTGTGTTTCGGTTTCAAAAGGTCCCACATTGATATAATTCGTGGATAAGGTGATAAGGGTTCGAAATCCACTCATCCAATTAGTTTTGGACATGTTTAGTTCATATATTTTATATTATCTTTCCATTTTATTTAAATCATCAAATAGTGATGTCATCGCTGCATCATTATTATGTCATAAATAATTTAATTTATTTAATGTCTAAAAATTATAAAAAAATACTATGATGTAGGAAATCCTTTTAGCTTTACAATGACTATTTATAATAAAAAATATGATCTTTTTAACCCCATGTAAAAATTGTTTTCGTAAAACATTTCTTGTTTGTGTCATTTTTACTTTAACATTTAATAAAAAGTTATTTATGTCATTTTCAAACCAAAGTGTCTCCATGGGGTCCCCAAGTTGACCCATGGCTTGTCTTGGTCGGCCATGACACAACCAATAAGGTTGGGACATGTGTCTAGGTCATTTCCTATTATTAAAGCATTATTTATACCTTAAACTACACTAATTACCTCTAATCGCGATTAAAAACTTAATAAGTTACTATTCACCAAAAAAATATTTTAATCTCATTGAACAACATTTTACTTCTTAATGACAACCATGTATGTCAGATTTTCAAAATTCAATACACATTAGTGGTAAACTTTCATTTAACTGAAAAATCAGTTTGCTTGATTACCACTTAGTGGTTTCACTATTCATCAAAAATTGATGTTTTTCAGAAAATTACCAAAAATTCACCCTAAGCTATATTTGATATTCCGAATTCAAAAATTAAGTCCATTTTAAAAAATTCAAAACATATAAGTCAAATTAATTAATTTAATAATTAATTCCTGTTGTCATGACAAATAGCGTGTTTTTGTGAAACAATAAGTATCAAAAGATTGACACCAGTTTAAGTCCAATTTCAAAGTGAAATTGATTCCAATGACCACCATTGGATTAACTGGTAAAAATATATTCTAATTTCACTTCAAAACCAATTAAAAAGATAATTTAATCATATAGATAAATTAGATTAAAAAGAGGTTTTGAATTAAAATACAACATTTTACACTATTCATTAAAAAAAAGAACTTTATCAGAAAGGTACCAAAATTTACACAAAGTAAATTTTGATGTCCCGATTCTAAAGAAGAGTTATATTTGGTCCAATAGAATTTATAAGATCGATCAAAACTATATTTAATGGCGGTTCTCCGTCAAAAGGTGATAAGTGAACCTTTCGTGAAAATTAGGGTATAAATGCCTAAAATTGAACTCTTTCCGTATTTTAAGCCTTTATCTTTTATTGGGTAAATGTAAAAAAATTTAAAAACATATATAATCATATTTTAGTTATTTCTATCCATTCTCTCCAGTACAATGGCTACTCGTTAACTAACATTTAAAATAATATTATTTTATTACTAGTGTGCTACGTAAGTTTCAAAGAAACTCATCGTTGCGTATCGGGTACGCTATCGAACATAGCAACCCCTTTAAAATAAAATTACTATTTAATTCGTAAATATTAATAAATATGAAAATTCTTTATTCTTTATTTACCTGGGATGTTACATCCTTCCCCCCTTTTGGGAATTGCGTCCTCGCAATTTTATTCACTTATCAAAATAAGTGGGGGTATTTATCCCTCATAGCATTTTCAGATTCCCACATTTCCTCTTAAATCACATGGGTTTTCCACAAAACCTTTACCTGATGAATCACCTTATTCCATAACACTTGCTCCCTGTGGTCAAGAATCTGGACCGGTTGTTCCTCATAAGATAAGTTCTCTTCCAGCTGAACTACCTCTGGGCTCAAAACATGAGATGGATCTGGCATATACTTTCTCAACATCGAAACATGAAAAACATTGTGTACCTGAGATAAATTCGGAGGTAAAGCCACTCGGTATGCAACTGATCCAACTCTCTCCAGAATTTCATATGGTCCAATAAACCTTGGACTCAGCTTACCTTTCTTACCAAATCTCATCACACTTTTCCGAGGAGAAAACTTGAGAAAAACATGATCACCTACCTTAAAAGATAGATCCTTCCTCCGGTTATCCGCATAACTCTTCTTCCTGCTCTGAGCTGTTCTCATGTGTTTCTGAATCAACTGAACTTTTTCTGCCATCTCTTCTACCAATTATGGTCCCATCCGCTTCCTTTCACCCACTTCATCCCAAAATATTGGAGTTCGACACCGCTTCCCATATAATGCCTCGAATGGTGCCATCTGTAATCTGTAATGAAAACTGTTATTATAAGAAAACTCAACCAAAGAAATTTGTTGGTCCCAACTTCCCTGATAATCCATAGAACAAGCTCGTAGCCTATCCTCCAATGTCTGAATTGTTCGTTCTGACTGCCCATCTGATTGAGGATGAAAAGCTGTACTAAAATTTAATTCAGTACCCAACGACTTCTGAAGGCCTTTCCAAAATTTAAAAGTAAACCTGGGATCACGATCCGATACAATGGAGAGAGGAACTCCATGTAACCAGACTATCTCTTTAAGATACAGACGGGAAAGTTGATCAAGAGAGAAAGTATCTCGTATAGAAAGGAAATGAGCAGATTTGGTCAAGCGATCAATAATAACCCAGACTGCTTTATTACCTCGAGATGTCCTCGGTAATCCCACAACAAAGTCCATGGATATGTTTTCCCATTTCCACTCTGGCACTGGTAAAGGCTGAATCATCCCTTTCGGTAACTGCTGCTCTGCTTTAACCTGTTGACATGTCAAACACTTCATAGTAAAATCAGCAATATCTCTTTTCATTCCATCCCACCAGTAATACTCCCGTAGATCTCTGTACATCTTAGTACTTCCCGGATGAACTGAAAATGGAGAACTATGAGCTTCACATAACAACTCATTCTTCAACTGTGAATCACAAGGCACACATAACCTCTTTCCAAACCTCAAAACACAAACACAAACTTATCCAAGAACTCATGGAAAATTTTATTCATAAGGTCCATGAATACAGCAGGTGCATTGGTTAACCCAAAAGGCATAACTACAAATTCATAATGGCCATATCTAGTACGGAATGCAGTCTTCAGAACGTCTGCTTCTTTTACTTTCAACTGATGGTACCCCGACCTCAAGTCAATCTTCGAAAAATACTGAGCTCCCTGGAGCTGATACCACTTCATTCGATGGCCCAACATCTGCTGAAGTTGTTGCAAAGGATTTCGCCACCCCTTTCTCCTTGTAGTCTGGATGCATTCCCCCAGTTGAGTACTTCGTTGGACACTCGTTTGCATAATGACCCATTTCATTACACTTAAAACATCTTACCATTGGCTTTTCATTTCATGCTTGATCATCTTCCTTACAGTTACGAGCAATATGACCAGACTTACCACACCGAAAGCACTTACCAGACTTGGATAAACATTCTCCAGGATGCATTTTACCACACTTCTCACAGTATGGATATTTGGTTTTCTTACCTCCTTGCTTCTTTGATGAATTATTCCCCTTTGCCTGCCAACTAGACCTCTTATTCTGTTATTTGTCATAGAACACCTGATCATTGGAAAACTCCATTTCCACCTTCTCCGCACATCGAACAAGTTTTTCATAACTTTTGAACTCACGAGAAGCTAAAGCTCTTTGATAATTTGGCTTTAACCCTGAGTAAAAATGGTTTATTTTACTATCAAGATCTCGTATGAAGTTTGGAGAATACCTTGCTAATCGAGTGAACTTTTCTTCATAAGTAGCCACTGAATAATCCTCCTACCTCAATTCTAGGAACTGTTTTTCCATCCTAAGACGAACCACCTTAGGAAAATATTTCTCAAGAAACATACCTTTGAATTCGTCCCAGTGAAGATCCTTAATCTCATCACTATCCCTTATATTTTTCACCATCGACCACCACTGATCAGCATCACCTTCAAAACGGTAAACAGCAAGACTAACCTTTTGATGTTCTGAACACCCCATGACATCAAAAATCTTCTCCAGTGCTTTAATCCACCCTTCAGCTTGCACAGGGTCAGATGATCCTCTGAAGGATGGGGGATGTTGCCTCATGAAATGTTCCACCACTGACATGTTCCTCTGCGGTTGATCTGGCTGATCTCGTGCATGGATACCACCACCATTTATAGCCTGAGTCAACTGTGCCATCACTGCAACAAACTGTTCAGTTCCGATTCTGACCATCTCAGGTTGCTGATTTGGAAGGTTATCTTCCTCCTGATGTCGTCCCAACATAGCTGCTTTGTTTCCTCTGCGGAAAACCATTCTGAACACAGAAATATCTTAGGCGAAGCAACATGGTAATCCGTAAATGCTATATCATTTCAATCATATTATAATTTAACACTTTTCTAACTCCTAAAGTTGTCTAAACCGACCTTTGATACCAACTATAAGGCCCCAGCCTTAAACCTTACTTAATATTGAATTAAATGAATAATTCACATTGAGGATCTTTTCAGGTTTAGAGTTGTAGAGAATTAGAACATAACTATTACATCTTAAAAGATTACAAAGTAGACACTTCTACTAAGTCTCCATAAAATAAAAACTCTTAAAAAGAAAGATGTCTAGATTCCATGTTTTAGATAGCATGAAATTCCCTTGATCCCATCCTTGACCTTATTCCACTTTAATTCCTGTGAAAAACATTTCGAAAAACTTGGGGTGAGCATAAAAAGCTCAGTAAGGGATACACAAAGAATGAAAACTGTTAGTTTTTCAAAATCAAGTAAACCATGTATACTCTATCAAATTAATACCTTCACCTTCATGAAGTAGTGAAAACTCTTCACTGAATAAAGTATCATTACTTACCTTTTTGTAACCAAAGGATTACCATAAAATCCATAAAAAGAACACATAACATATATAACGGTAACTTGGGACATAAACATACTTAAGTGGAATAACCATACTGTTGACTTCCACACATTTCACTTAATGGAATATCCATACGCCAATTTCCATACATACATAATGGAATAGCCATACGGCCAACTTCCATACCCAATGCATTGGAGGTTATAACGTAACCACCCATCCTGGTATTCACGGCACCACCCGTCATATGGTTTATAACGTAACCACCCGTTAAAATGTCCAAGTACCAATATAAAATCATAAAACATAAAACCAATATAAAGGAAAGATAACATTTCCACATTTCAATCACAATATATCATAAATATATTGACATAATAGAATCCTTTATCAAAACCATTTTCAATACCAAAATACATAAAAGAGTATATGGTATTTATTTTATTTTAAAAACATTACGGCTTGTTGAGGAAGCCAAAGACCAAATAATACTCGCGGCGGCGGAAAAAGTCATTGTCACCGCGTACGTTAAAAAAACATTCCTTTTTGTCGTTTAGTAAAACGCTTCGTAGAAAAAGATTCCTTTTCTATAAAAGTAAAAGTCAAAGGAGTTTATACACCGTATAAAAGAAAGTTGTGTATAAAACGAAAAATGCCTCAATGAAAGGAGATTGAGACGAAGTCCCTTACAAAGATCATTTTTAAATAAAATAGATATATTATGTGTATTAACTATAAGTACACATAAAGAAAGTAAAAAATGCAAGATAGGAAATAATAATATCATGACATAATTTGAAAGTAGGAGATTAACCCAAAGAACGAAAATTGGGTTAAGAAGTTCCCTTACCTCGGGTCCGACTTGACTCGATCGTTCTTTAACGTCCTGAATAATAAACTTGAGTTAATTTATAATTTATTAAGAACCTTTTTAAAGTTCATTATTCCTTTTATATCACTTATTTCCATGTTATAAACATTATGTAACCATTTAAGTTAATAATGTTTGTTTTGTCAATATTTGGTTCTTAAGTCGAAAGTTGACTTCTTACAATTACATGTTGTTCATGTGGTCAAAGGTTCTTTATATCCAGAATGAAATTACTGATTTGGATATCATATATATCATATATATCCAGCATATACATGTATTTATAATATTACATAATCATTTATAGGTAAGAAATGAAATGCACCGTTCATGGAGACGGTAAGCCGTACGTACGCATGAACGCTACTTTCATTTCTTTGTCATATTAGTGGAATTAAAACTAAATGAGAGGTATGTATATTTTAATTCCAGAATTATATTCATAATTTAGATATATCATTAATTATATATATACATTATATACATGTACTTTTAATAGTACATTACATTTGGGGATAAGAAATGAAATGCACCGTTCATGGAGACGGTAAGTCGTACGTACGCATGAACACTACTTTCATTTCTATCTCATACTTTAATGGAAAGAAATAATAATTATATAGAGGTATATTATAATTCCAGTATAACATCATATATAATAACTTTAAATCCATCCTTTACACGTCCCACATATGGCATTAACGAATCACATCACTTTTAGGGGGCAGTAGTCCGCACTTCCTTAAATGAAGATATCGTGTTTAACCATAATGGAAACCATAAAGGTATGCTAAAAATGAAAAATACAGAAGCTTAAAGAAAACATAAACATATTATATATCATATATAAAAATAGTGACATCATAATGGCCACCCTTGAAGGTGTTAAATGAGTATTGAACAATCATCGTTTCGGGAGGCAGAATTTCACCATCCACGGAAACCGTATGTTCTTTAACCATTTGATGTAGTTTTGTGAGAGTTTAGCTCAAATAAATATTATAACAACATCCTAGTATATTGAAGATACTGGTGTTGCTACAAAAGAAGTAAATAAAAAGAGTTTAGAGGGTTGGAGAAGCAAAATAAAACAAATGAACAAGAGAGAATGAATTACCTTTAAAAGTGTAACTCCCTTTTGATTTGAGCCTAAAGGCTTCCTTTGAAAGGATTATGCCCAAAGGGAATCATATAGGATGAGGAGAGGGATGTGGAGAGAGTAATTGGGCAGGGTTTGGCCGAGCCAAAGGCTTGAGGAGTGTGTGAAATGAGGTAGAGGTGGGGGCCTTTTATAAGAGGAGAGGAGGGGCACTTTTGGAAAGTAAAGAAATATTACTTTATTTGAAATTGTGTTTCGGTTTCAAAAGGTCCCACACTGATATAATTCGTGGATAAGGTGATAAAGGTTCGAAATACACTCATCCAATTGGTTTTGGACATGTTTAGTTCATAGATTTTATATTATCTTTCCATTTTATTTAAATCGTCAAATAATGATTTCATCGCTGCATCATTATTATGTCATAAATAATTTAATTTATTTAATGAATAAAAATTATAAAAAAACTACTATGATGTAGGAAATCGTTTTAGCTTTCAAATTACTATTTATAATAAAAAATCGGATCTTTTTAACCCCATGTAAAAATTGTTTTCGTAAAACATTTCTTGTTTGTGTCATTTTTACTTTAACATTTAATAAAAAGTTATTTATGTCATTTCAAAACCAAAGTGTCTCCATGGGGTCCCCAAGTAGACCCATGGCTTGTCTTGGTCGTACATGACAAAACCAATAAGGTTGGGACATGTGTCTAGGTCATTTCCTATTATTAAAGCATTATTTATATCTTAAACTACACTAATTACCTCTAATCGCGATTAAAAACTTAATAAGTTACTATTCACCAAAAAAAATATTTTAATCTCATTGAACCAAATTTTACTTCTTAATGACAACCATGTATGTCGGATTTTCAAAATTCAATACACATTAGTGGTAAACTTTCATTTAACTGAAAAATCAGTTTGCTTGATTACCACTTAGTGGTTTCACTATTCATCAAAAATTGATTTTTTTCAGAAAATTACCAAAAATTCACCCTAAGCTATATTTGATATTCCGAATTCAAAAATGAAGTCCATTTTAAAAAATTAAAAACATATAAGTCAAATTAATTAATTTAATAATTAATTCCCGCTGTCATGACAAATAGCGTGTTTTTGTGAAACAATAAGTATCAAAAGATTGACACCAGTTTAAGTCAAATTTCAATGTGAAATTGATTCCAATGACCACCATTGGATTAAATGGTAAAAATATATTATAATTTCACTTAAAAACCAATTCAAAAGATAATCTAATCATATAGATAAATTAGATTAAAAAGAGGTTTTGAATTAAAATACAACATTTTACACTATTCATTTAAAAAAAGAACTTTATCAGAATGGTACCAAAAATTTACACAAAGTAAATTTTGATGTCCCGATTCACAAGAAGAGTTATATTTGGTCCAATATAATTTATAAGATCAATCAAAACTATATTTAATGGCGGTTCTCCGTCAAAAGGTGATAAGTGAACCTTTCGTGAAAATTAGGGTATAAATGCCTAAAATTGAACTCTTTCTGTATTTTAAGCCTTTATCTTTTATTGGGTAAATGTAAAAACATTTAAAAACATATATAATAATATTTTAGTTATTTCTATCCATTCTCGCCAGTACAATGGCTACTCGTTAACTAACATTTAAAATAATATTATTTTATTACTAGTGTGCTACGTAAGTTTCAAAGAAACTCATCGTTGTGTATCGGGTACGCTATCGAACATAGAAACCCCTTTAAAATAAAATTACTATTTAATTCGTAAATATTAATAAATATGAAAATTCTTTATTCTTTATTTACCTGGGATGTTACAGTGAGATCTGGATGGCTTGTCTAGACGATGTGCTAATAACCAGTTGACATGCCTCGGTGCTGTCACAAGACTTATCTAACATGTACTTACACCTATATATGATTTGCATTTCATGTATCAGGGACATCATAAGGTCTGGATTGCGATACCTGCGAGTTCCAAAAGACATGGGTGGCATGCTAAGGGGATAACCTTATGACATTCAATGACATCTCCTTGTAACTTTTCATTTTAAAAATAATATACTAAAGGAGCAATGTGTGATCAAGGTGTCATTTCATGGTTTTTGTGTGTAACCTGAGTGGTTTACATGAATGTCATAAGGATAATTTTAACTCTGTTCACATAATCCTCCATTATTTTAATCTTTATTCCATCCTCTTATTGTGTATTCATTTTTTGTTTACTGTTATCTTGTTTATGTCTAACAGGATTTAGCATATATATGGGATTTCATTTGTGTAACCTGCCTAAATTCCTTCAAATTATTTACAAGTAATCATGTTAAGTGACTATGCATACTACATGATCACTACAATTGTTACCTTTATTTTACCTGATGTAAAATGTTTATGGTGGAATGATCATATCCTCCCTGAATTTTTTTCAGATACTTGGATGTGTCAATGTGAGGATCCAAGGAAATGTATGTACATTTTTCATACAAGATTGGGGTATTTATAGGTCTCAAAATCCTGGTTATGTGATTTTTTTCAAGGCGTGTATTTCATGAATCTAGGAAGTAGTCAGTTGAGGGATTTGGTGTCATGCGCCTTTTAAAATCCTAATGTTGTTTATTCCGATTGTATCACATTATTTTCAGTGTCTGTGAGACTATCCAATCAATGCCTAAATTATTTGATTTTTATAAATTAATGGTTTCTTTCGTAATCATGTGGACATGTCAAGTGATTTTCCCAGTGTCATGGAAATATGTCTAAGGGACTTTTGGGATCATGATGACTTCTAAATGGCTTTTGTGTTATCGCAAATGGCTTCTCTGGGAAATTTATTGAGATAAGGATGGCTTGTTGGAGATCCTTTGCAAGATAAGGATTACATTACAAGGGGTATTGCGAGTCTTGGCTTTTTTGTCAATGAGGCTTGCACACAACCATTTTGAAATGTTTAGGGGGGTTCCATGGTATCAATAGTGATCTTATTGGATGTAAAATCCATTTTTCTTGATATCAACGTATATTATAACCACAAAAAGCTCCGTTCATAATTTTTTTTATTTCAATTGATTATTTTAAAAATGTTAGGGATCTCTCAGGGTTTTACAGGTGTTGTCGAATAAAATCACTCTACACATAGATCTTGTGTCATGTATCTAAAAAGGGTTGTGTGATTATGCACGAATGAATTTATAGAAAATTAATTTTCTCCTTTGGAGCCAGAGAGGGAGCATGAGACAACCTATACATGTTTGAACATCTCTATATAGTAAGGGTGAAAGGTCTGAAGTCTATTTCATGATATGTATGTCATGATGTTAGGGAATATGTAGTGTATTGAGAGCCTCCTGGGTGAATCACATGAGTATTACAGTTGTGAGAGGCACTTTTATTCTCCCTTTTATTTCCATATTTATTTTTCAAAGGGTTGGGGATCTCGTGAGCTTCAAAAAGTGTTTTCAAAGACAATAACTCTATCCATAATTGATAACTTATGTATCCAAAAATGGTTCTTTTGGTAATGCAACAACATTTCATGAAAAAAACCTTATTTTTGTTTTATGAAGATTAAGGGGGAGAAGAATACTTTTTAGAGATATCTGAAGCCCTTTGCATAATGAGGGAGGCATGCTAGCAGGCTCTTGTTTGGTGAGGAAGACATGTATCTGGGGATTTGAGTGTATCTTTTACCACCAGAGAATGTTTCATGATATTAATGACCATAAGAGGCTCCCTCTATTTGGAAATTTTAAACTTATTTTTCATGTTTTTTGGTTAGATTGTGAGGCATCTCTTGATTGATAAGTCACATGACTTGGGGATCTATTATTTTAACCTAGTAATTTTTAGACTCTTGGCATGGGATATCAGTTTTAATCGTCATAACCAAAAGCTTACCAATTCCTAGATTTGGGTGTGGATCCATGGTTTATGTTGGGTATTCTGGCACCCAGAAAGTTTAAAGGACATTTCATATTGTATCATGGATCCTCTAAAACTGAATAAAAATACATTTGATAGAACATTTGGGTATTATGAAAGGGTAACCATGTCATAATAATGCCACTCTCTTAGTTGATGTATCTAAGATTGGTGTGGATTTTGAGTATGAGATCGTCCCACCTTTGCGTGATTTTTTCAAGCTACTCAGGAATTCAGTTTCTGGGTGCAGACAGGTGCAAAATCTATAGGTGAAGAAGTCTGTTCCTCCCAAGCTAAAGGAGTCTGGGTATTATTTGATGTAGGATATGAATAAGGTGGATTTGGGGTCAGGTACCTCGAAGCCTTCCAAGAAGTATTTGGAGGAGCATACAGAGAACCCTGAAGCATTGGTTTCGGTGACCAAGGAGGAAATAGATAACACTATGTCTGGAAAATCCTCATATGTGCATATTTGGACTGATGGTAAGTTTAGATTGGTGAACCAGGGTCAGAAGTCTAATTTTGATCCACTACTATCTGGATGTTCTCATAGGCCTGAATGAGGAACTGAGGTGGAGGAAAAATTCAACACACATGATGCTGGAGTTGTTTCTGATCATAAGGGTTCTGAAAAAGAGCTTGATTCATAGGTTGATATTGACATGTAGATGAGTCCAGAAAAAAACAAGAATACTTCATTTGATCAAAAGGGAAATAAAAAGACTGTTGTTGATTCCTATATTATAGCTAAATCTATTAAGGGATCTAGCAAGGGGTCCTTGGATGGAGCTCAAAAAGGCTCTATGGTTGACACATCTAATTCTTATAATTTGCTTATGAATAAAGATGATGTCATGCAAACCACAGATCACAAGAGGGATTTCAATGCACAGGTTGTTGAATTTGGTGGTGTTGTCCAACAAAATGAGTACTCTACAAATTCCGGGGCAGATGTACCTACAGGTCCTTCAGGTAAGTAGTCCTTGTCAGATGCTACTTCTTTACAGGAAAGTGAGATAGTGGCTCTAGACACAGCTTTGTTTTCCCTGTTCAAAAAACACCATATCAATCATATTTTTCTAACCCTATGAAATCTATATATGATAACATTGGAAAGGCCACTTAATGCGGGTGTTTTATTTGTATCTATATGTGTATGTAACCATATTAAATTACTATTTTCATTATTATTATTATTATTATTATTAAATATACTAAATAATAATAATTTACATGACATACAAATTAATAATTAAAAGTTTATATCTCTTATTTTTAATCAATAATGTTTTCAGTCAAAAAAAATAATTTCTCAATAATAATCCAAGGCTTTGCCTTAAAAACATGACTTGGGGAGCTCATTCAGAACCACTATGTGATCAACGAGTGACTAAAATTATTTAATGAGAGATAAAGTATTCATAAATGTGAATTGGCAAGATCTTCTATAAGTTATTCACTACAAATGACTCATTCATGTTACCTTATGATGGTATCGTGATCACGTGTCCTCTGGAGGCATGTGAAATCCATGATTTTTTCCACCTCCTTCTTACTTTTCAAAGCAGTAAAATAATACCCATATTTATGTATTTATTTACTTATATATTTTTTATGCTCATTTGGTGTGAATCAATAGTTGGTATAGCTTCTCACATAAACACACACACACACACATCCACATATTCCATTTAATATTATCCTCCACTGTTTTATTTAATTGGAATCAAAGTGGAGTTCACAAATAAATAATGATATAATTGTCTATCATATATTTATTGACATAAATTTATTTAGTTTTCTAAATATGTATTTGTCGGTTGTCATATACTGATGAGTTCATTTCAACTCTCCTAGATTACTATACATAGTGGATGTAGCTTTGAACTACTATTATACCACTGATAATTTTTTATATTATTGAGTGAACCTAAATAAATAGGTTCATGTGGTAGCTTGGGTATCAATAGCCTATTATAGTACCACCAATTACATTTACAGATGTGACTATATATTACATATAAGAATGTGGGATCGAGATCAGAATACTATATGAAATCCATATATATATATATATATATGAGATTAATCGGAATAATTGTGTATCACAAGATATCATATAGGTTTTTCCATCATTACACCCATTCTATGAAAATTTGATTGTATATGTGAGTGACCACAAAGTATATCTAATTACTTTGAAGGTCATACTATAATCTGACAATCCATGTTTATTTTACTTATTAATATTTTATTGTAAATTTGTTATTCTTTCCATTTACTGTTACTATTATTTTGAAATTTTTTATTTTATTTATAAGGTGATGATATCAATCAACTATATGACAAGATCACATCTATTAAATGAGATACATTTAGAGTTCACTAGCCACAATAAGATCATTATTTGATGAATGGTTCATTATATAAGGCTTAAACATATTTTTATAGTCTATGAAAGCTCATTTCCTACAAACCACACTTAATTCACTAGTGAGTGATGAAGGCCAACCTTCACATCAATTCTGTGATAGTATATATATGATTAACCCATCATATATATAATATATGAATGGGTATATCATATGGTTTGATATTTGTAAAATAAGGAATATAGTATGCCTTGTTATGAGTGTTTTGTAAAAACAGGGTATATCATGCTACTCCAAGTTGATAATTAAGCTACTGATATTTGAATCATTCATCCAAACAACCTATCATTAAAACAAGGATAATCAATGCACTTTAAAGTTATAATTGAATAAATTAGATATATTTTTTCATATCATATTCCAAATAATTAAATATGATTAAAAATATGATCTATGAATTTTATTATGATATATGATATCATAAAAGGTGATTAAGTCACCCCATATGATATGGTATATCATAGGTAGTGACATAGAAGTAACACCCTGGATTTTATCATGTCTTAACATATGACATAAGGATATAATAAGGAACGATGATGTTCTCATGTGCTTGTAAAATATAGGATTGAATCATTCATATCATATATATTATATCTTAAATTAAGATTCCCAAGCATTAAAGATTATCTTGCATCTGACCATTGATAATGTGGAAATCCATAAACGAGGATATAAAGATATCATAAAATACGTTATCAATTATTATTTTCTCTATATTTAAATATAAAATTAAATTTAATTGTTTAGAAAATGTATATAAAACATATAAAGAAGTATTTTTGAACGACTAATTAATTTATAAAGAAATTTTAGTTAATGAATTTCATAAAATTTCAAATTAATTATTAACTATAAAAAACATTAACCAATAAATATCCTATAACATTAAAAGGGAATATTAAAATCCCTTTTTTAATTATGTATCATGGATTATAATTTTCAAATAATGGTTTTATATATAAATTATAGGTGTAATAAATAAACGAATACAAATAACAAAATAATAATAAATTATATTAAAAATTTTATATTTAAATTTAGTATTTGTTTAATATTTAATTTATATTATTTAAATTAAATTATTTACATCAAATTATTTATACCATATGAAATGGATTTTTTATTTATATTATCAAAGTATAAATAATTTAAAATATATGATATTTAGATTATATAAGTAATTTACACAATAGAATTTGAATATAAAAAGTTTATATTTCATATAATATCATATATTTAAATTAAATGTTATATAATGGATAATTTGGAGTTTATATTAGAAAAAATATAAAATGATTTGATTTATTTAATTATGTAATATCGATAGTAAATACAAAATTTTAAAGTGTTTCTAATTTCTTTTTCAATGAATTTTTCCTAAATTTTTTATCATGTGTTTAAATATATGAATTACTCATTTTTAGTTAATTACATAATTAATAGAAAATAATTAATTTTTTATATTATTAATATGTGTAGGCTTTATTTTAATATTCTAAAAACCTTCTATAAATTATTATACATGTGTTAAATGATTTACAAGCATACATTATATGAATATGGATATATATACAAATATAATTTGAATTTGAATTTGGGTTTGTAATAAATTTTTTGAGTTATGTAAAGAGGTAAAAATCAATTTGGTTTAATTATATTGATTAGGTGGAAGGTGTGGATTCAAAAACATATCATTATAAGCATACATGCACATAAAGGTAATACCTGAGAAATGATAATGACATTAAATTAAATTTAAAATACTAAGGTCAATATTTCATCCAAATAAAAAATTCTCAAGACCTCAATCATCCAACATGGTAGGCCATACTAAAGATGGGTGACCAGGGATTATATTTTGTGATAAAAGAATGTAATGGCTGACCTCTATAAGATTAATTTCTCATCTGTGATGTTTTTTTTGGGATACCCTTAAAAGAGATAAAATAGAATTAATAGGGTAATATAAGAATTTAATTGAGTTTATCTATGATATTTATTATAGTGTTAATTGAACAACAATACAGTAGTTATATATGATATGGTGACCATGATAAACGACCTAAATATCTAAGTGATGGGAGAAATCCTAAACTAACCCAAAACATAGTGAAATATGGTTTTATCCCAATAATATATATAATTAAATTAAAAGGATTTTTTGTTTTTGTGGGATCATGTTCAATAAATGTCCTTATTATGTGTTTGTAAAACATTATACTAATTTGATAAAGGATTCCCTTAAATATAAATTATTTCTGCAACATCCAACAAAAATGTGTTGTCAAGAATGAAAATGATAAGCTTAATGAAAGTGACATCTTTTAATAGTAAAAAATATTAGAATCTATCTTAATATATAAATAAAATTATATATTTTATAGAAATATCTTATAATGTAAACCAATATTGATTTTTTTTCAAAAACAATTGATCTCTATTCTTATAAGAAGAAAATGTTGAATTAAAAATGGTTTTACTAAGTCTTCTTCATGCTATGAAATTAATTCTAATATTATTTTTAGAAATTTTCATATCAATTTAATGTGTTTAAGAAATTTATAGAATACTTTTCAATAGAATTGAGGATAGATGTATTATGAAATTTGATGTTTTTGTTTTTGTTTTTCTAGATAGTTGATGTGGAAAAAATTTCAGATCATGAGAAAAAAAGATTCTTTGAAAGTTCAAAAATGATTCTTTAAATTATCCAGTCAAGGTTACTGAAAAATGAAGGTTGTTTCTAGAAGAGGTAATAATGATTCCATATGATGGAATTGTCTATAATACAAAAAAGTGTTTGAGTAACTCTATCTGTGTTTTTGCAATAAAATATTTAAATTTAACTTGCATATTATATGAGATATATCATTCATAGGTGTTGTACATATTCATATATTCAAAATCATGGTATGAATTTTTGGAGAGAATATTTTGTGTTTATATTAATTTTAATTGGTTTTTAATTTGGTTATTTGATATCAAAGGAATATGTATCAAGCTTATATGGGGCTTAGTAAATGATGTGTATTATTATTTTAGTTTTATTATGTGGTAAAAGAAATTATTTATATAAAAGTATTTTTTATAAGAATTGTTAGGTGATGGATTTAATATATATGGTTTTTGTTTCATTAGATTATATAACGTGTTTATTAGAAGAATAAAATAATAAATTTTTAAAAAAAATGATAAAAGTGGTTTTTTAGAAGTTTGTTAAAATAAGATGGATTTTATCCCACCATCACTGGAACATTTTAATGAATAAAATCATCATTTTATAAACTTTTAAGAACATATATAGTACTATATAAGATATAGATACAATATTGTACTTGTTATGTATTTATACTAAATGTAAATAAGTTTCATATTTAAAAAATGAGTTTTTCTATCTTACCATGATATTTTGAAGTGAATATATTGTCTATAAGGTTAATGGGATTTTTTATAGACTTTTAAGAGGTCAGCATTAATATATAAAATGTAATGTCAAAAAATTTTAAAAGTGAATATTTGTTTATATCCTAAAAGTTGTTTTATAAATGTTGGTTATAGAATAATGTAAAATATTAATATTTTTAACAAAATATTTCATGGAAAAATTACCATAGAACCTCTTCTAATGAAAAAGATGGTGTGAATAACTGAGAATGTTCTAGGTAGACAATATATGTTATTAACATCATTACATTTTATGTTGTGAAGTTAAGTTGTTTGAATACTATGTTCAAAGAATTAAATATTAGGTTTATGATTCATTTCTCTAACAGTTCATCAAAGTATATTACTTCATAGATATTACTCAATAAATGGTTTAGTGTGTGGGTTTTATCATATGAACACAGTGTTATGTAGAAAGAATTACATAGATATAGATTGAGTTTAATAAAAACCTAAACTTAAATTTAAAAAATAATGTTTATCTAGTAATCAATCATATATTATATGAATAAATAGGTGTTTATGTATGGTTTTGTAATGTTTTTTTATGATTTTTAGAATATAAGTGTATCATGTTACACAAAAGATAAATATCTACATCAACATTTTTTCATGTTCAATTTATATATTCATGAAGTGTAATGATAATTTAAATATCTATGTATTGATTTGAGGTTTCCCTAACCAATGTTAGTCATGGATTATTATAGAATATGATGAAATGTAAAGGTTATAGTAATCAATATTCCTGTATCAAGGTGAAAAATATTATCATGTGGAATAAAAATATGTTATTTCACTATATGAATAATGAAGTATACACCATGGAATGAATTGTACTATATATTTGGTATATTAAGGATGTATAATTCATATTTATATTTCCCTATATGTGAGGTTTGAAATACAAATAAAATGGGAAACATTAAATGTTAATACATCAATTATTATATTCTTGAGGATTAGATAATTAGGGGTGGTAGTGTACACTTCTGATCATGCCATCAGTTCTAGCTTAAAAAATATAGGATTTATGTAACGCCCCGACCCCAGTTACCCAGAGTCGGTGCATTATTACATAACATTGGCATGATCACAAGAAAGATCAAATCTCGAAAGACCGATTGGTTTAGTAGCCTTGGAAACACTAGATATATTCATAAGTTTTACATTACATCATAAAATGAAAAACTACTACAACAACATAATGTTTCCACAATCCACACTATTAACCCCTCATAAAATCCCTACAGGTCATTCATAACTTACTTCTTCACATCCTGGGAAAAATAAAACATAGAAAAGGGGTGAGCTCAAATGCCCAGTAAGGATAACAATATAGCGGAAACTTTCATAAACAAGAATAAACATTTAAGGCAATGTATAACTAAAACAAAAGCCTTTTAAATATGAACATTCAACATGGTATGGCATAAATAAAATGAAATAATGCCATTTACTTATTCACATGGATATTCTACTAATCGAATAATCACATGCAAAAATCAATAACCACTTTCATAATGTTGGAATGCATAATGCCAGACTATCATAACCACATAGCCAAGGCCTCGTGCCAAGACTACAAATAAGATTTTGTCAAGGCCTTGTGCCAAGAAACTAGTTTGTCTCATGAGACCTACCGATGCATCGAGGAGCTATAGCGGGCTCCACCCGTCACATATTAAGTCCAATGCATTCCCATATGAAAAGGTTTAAACATAACATAAACATTCATATTAAAACTAGCATATGAAATGTCAATACTTTCACCATAAACTATGAATGGTATAAAAATATCACATCCACAGTCAAACATATCACAAAACCTTCAATACAATATAGAAGTTTTGTATCATAATAAATCAAATCCAAATAATCATAAAATCCATCAAAGGATGTTGACATAGATGAAATCAAAATTCTTTTTAAAGAAATATCTCCTTTTATTTTGAAATAATTTAAGATCCATATAAAATAAAACATTTTCTTTTAAAATATTCTTATAATCTTGTAAGGGAAGCTTTGAAGATTTTCTAACGGCGGAAAATAGCCGCACCCGCCGTATAAGTTAAAAAAACATTCTTACCTTAATTCTGTCGAAAAGGTTAAAAAGGACGTTGTTTTGAAAACGACCAAAAGATTCCTTTATAAATCACTTATAAAAGTCAAAAAGGGTATAAATGACTTTAACTCATATTCTAGTAAATAGTAAAAATGTTTTGAAATGCATTTTTAAGAAACATGGATGTGGATGATAAAGTGATCCTAGTAGATTATTACGTATAAACAACCTTAGATAATGAAGAGGTTGTAAAGTAAACCCTTACCTTGTACTTTTCCTTGTTTGGGGTAGGTTAACCTCCTGTATAACGGTGAAATAGTTGTTATTAAATTATACAAGAATCATATATAATAATATGATATCATATATGATCTTTTAACATTGATTTGTTAATAATATCTTAGAATTATCGTCGTTTCGGGAGTTAACTTACTCATTTTCTTTTATATGTTTTGTTACATAAGCCATGGTTGTTGTATCTTATTCATATCCAGAATGATATCTAGTCCTTAAACATCATTTTTAAATCATCAAATGATAATTATACTTGAATGGATACGATGGAGAATGAATCTCATCGAGTTCGTGGAGACAGTAGTCCGTACGTACGCACGAGCGACAATATCATTCTTTTGATATTAAAATAATATATAAATGGATGGTATATCATATATACAGAATCATTAACATGTTATATTTATTATTTACATGAGTTACACATCATTATTATACCCATCCAAATAATATTGTATTGAATAACAATTACACCACGACGTGGAGACGGTAGTCCGTACGTACGCACGTATGGTGACATGTTATTAAAAGGGTGCATAGAATACTGAATATGGTTGTACCATATTTATAATAACATCACAGTATATGTGAGATACTGGAGTTATTATTTTATAATGGTAAGAACAAAGGAAGAAGAAGTGGAAGAAGAAATGAACTTGGAGAAGGGTGGTGAAATCATTACCTCTTCTTCGGGTTCTTCCTTTTGATTTGATCAAAAGGGCTCCTTAGGTTGGCTTTCGGATCAAACTAAGGCCTCTAGGTTGTAGTGAGGGATGTTGGGAGAGTATTTGGGCAGAGTTTGGTCGAACCAAAAGGCTTTGAAGTTGTGAAGAAATGAGAAGGAGGAGTGCCCTTTTATAAGAGGGGTTAGGGGCACCTTTGGAAAAGTTAGAAATATTAATTTATAATAAATTCATATTCGGTTTCTAATGGCTCAAAAGCTTATTATTCAAAGGTTAAGGTGGGGATAGGTATAAAACCACTCAACCAATAGAATTTAGACAGGTTTGGGTACTTATATTAACCTTATCTTTAAGTATTAACTCTAAGTTAATTAGTTTCACTTTTACAATGTCTCTTTGTATTTTTATATAATATGGTTAATAAACTTACTATATACATCCAAGAGACCCCCAAGTGGTAAATTAATGATTAACCTATCATGATATAAGTCTCTTGGCCGAACCTTAGATTTTTAGGAATTTAATATCAATTAATAATATAATATTTGTTTTAAGAACTCTTTTATGTCAATTTTGACACTATTCAATAGTTGATTTTTGTGAAACTCATAACAGATTGATTACTTCGAAAAAAGTCAATTACATCAATCCTAATATATCATATTATCCTATAAAATTAGTTTAATTCATTAAAAGTTTCATATTATATTTATTTGGGTATTTATAATATCAATTAATTTAATTTTTCACTATTATAGTAATTACTGCATCATCATTGTGTCATAAATAAAATAACTTATTTAATGTCTAAAAATTATAAATAAAATATAATTATGTAGGAAATCGTTTTATCTTTCTAATTAATATTTATAATCTAAAATCCATCATATATAACTCTATGTAACAATTGTTTTTCTAAAAGATATATGCTTGTGTCATTTTTGTATTCATTTTAACTTAATTAAAATAAAGTGTCATTTTCACTTACAAGTGGATCCATGGGGTCCCAATATAGACCCAAATATTCCCATGGTCGACCATGTATCAACTAATAGGGTTAAGACACGTTTTAGGGTAATTTAGTATTATTATAATATTATTTTTTAACCCTTATTTACCGGATTTACCCTTAACAATGGTAAATAAAATATTTACCGCAGTAATTATTCAAAATGTCTAAAAATAAAAGTTACCTATTTACACAATTTGAACATCTGGATTCCAAATATGGAATCCATTTTCCTAAATTCAAAACACAGAAGTGGCAGAAATTAATTTAAAATTAATTCCCGCTGTCAAAACAAAAAGCGTGTTTTTAAGAGATAATAACTATCAAAAGATTGACACTCGTTTATGTTCGGTTTAATTGTAAAATTATCTTCAATGACCAAAATTATATTAAATGGTAAAAATATATTCTAAATATACTTTAAAACCACTCAAATTCATAATTTATCACTATTAATTATTTTGATTAAAAAAGTTGTTTTTAATTAAAACTTAGTAATTTTCACTATTCATCAAAATATGAAAGTTATCCGAAATGTACCAAAATTTCACCTTAGGCTAAATTCGATATTCCGAATCCAATAATGAAGTCCATTTTCAAATATAAAATATATATAATTTCAAAAAGTAGGTATTACTATTCATAACGACTAGTTTGATTAGTTATGGTGTGTTAGAACTCGGTGTTGCGTACAACACACGCTATCACATTATTCAAAGAGAAGCGTACCGTAGAAGCTTGGGGTGTTACATTCTCCCCTCCTTCAAATAATTGCGTCCTCGCAATTTCTAGGGTATTACTGCATAAAAAGACTCGGGTGGTTCTTCATCATAAGTTCCTCGGGTTCCCACGTTGCCTCTTCTATCTTATGGTTTCTCCACAAAATTTTTACCAGACGCGTCGTCCGGTTTCTCAGCACTTGTTCTCTCGTATCAAGAATCTTGACGGGCTCTTCGCAATAAGACAGATCGGGTTCCAGTTCTAATTCCTCATAGGTGAGTACATGCATCGGATCAGGCATGTATTTCCTCAATAGAGATACGTGGAACACATCGTGAACTTTGGAGAGACTTGGCGGCATTGCCAATCGGTAAGCTACAACCCCAATTTGTTCTAGAATTTCGAAAGGTCCGATGTACCTGGGACTCAATTTACCTTTCTTACCAAAACGTATGACTCCCTTCCACGGAGATACCTTCAGAAAAACATGATCACCGACTTGAAATTCCAAATCCTTCCTTCGATTATCGGCATAGCTCTTCTGCCTACTTTGAGCTGCTTTGATGTGATTTTGGATTACTTTCACCTTTTCCACCGTTTCCTCCACCAGTTCTGGGCCTACAAGTTTTCTTTCACCAACGTCATCCCAACAGGTTGGTGTACGACATCTCTTTCCGTATAACGCTTCATATGGTGCCATCTGAATACTCGAATGGAAGCTATTGTTATAGGAAAATTCTACCAAAGGTAAATATTGATCCCACATACCCTGAAAGTCAAGTGAGCAAGATCTCAACATGTCTTCTAAGGTTTTAATAGTCCGTTCTGATTGTCCGTCTTTCTGAGGGTGGTAAGCAGTGTTCAAATGAAGTTCAGTATCCAGGGATTTCTGAAGACTTTTCCAGAATCTTAAAGTAAAATGGGGATCACGATCAGAAACAATTGATAGGGGTACTCCATTAAGTCTCACAACTTCATTAATATATAGTCTTGCTAGACGTTCCAGGGGTAGATCTTCTCTTATAGCATGAAAATGTGCTTTCTTGGTAAGACGATCAACAATAACCCATATTGCATCGTTCCTTCTAGGAGTCTTTGGTTGCCCCATGACAAAGTCCATCATAACATTGTCCCATTTCCACTCCGGTATGGGAAGAGGTTGCATGACTCCTCCAGGCTGTTGCCTTCCAGCTTTCACTTGTTGACAAACCATACATCTTGACACAAAATCAGCAATCTCCCTCTTCATGTTGTCCCACCAAAAATGTTCCTTCAAATCTCTATACATTTTGGTGCTCCCAGGGTGTATAGAGAAATTGGAACAATGAGCATCATCCAGCAATTCCCTTTTTAGATTAGGTATATTGGGAACAAAAAGTCTCTTCCAGAATTTCAAAATTCCATCTTCATACACAAAGTCTCTCAATCTCCTATCATTCACAGCTTTAATCTTCTTTTGGAATTCTTCACCATCGGTCTGAGAACTCTTAATCCTTTCTAGTAAAGATGGTTTGGCAACCATTTGAAAAAGAATTGATGTTTCACCTTCCCTGGTTATTCCCATGTCCATCTTCACTAGATCCATGAAAATTGTATCCCTTTCAATTCTCATATTGTTCAAAACTCCATGGTATTTTCTACTCAAAGCATCTGCCTCCTTGTTTGCCTTCCCTGGGTGGTAGTGTATCGTACAATCATAATCATTGAGTAATTCAAGCCATCTCCTTTGCCTCATGTTGAGTTCTTTTTGTGAGAAAATATACTTCAAACTCTTGTGATCAGTATAAATCTCACATTTTTCACCATAGAGGTAGTGCCTCCATATCTTCAGAGCAAAGATCACTGCTACTAACTCGAGATCATGAGTAGGATAGTTTTGTTCATGAATTTTCAACTGTCGTGATGCATAGGCAATAACTCTATCATTCTGCATAAGGACACAACCAAGTCCTTTCTTCGATGCATCACTATAAATAACGATCCCATCATTCCCCGATGGTAGAGTCAATATAGGAGCATTGACTAATCTTCTCTTCAGTTCTTCGAAACATTCTTCACACTCTTTTGTCCAAACAAATTTAACCCCTTTACGTGTGAGCTTCGTTAATGAGTTAGCCAATCGGGCAAAATTCTGGACGAAACGTCGATAATAACCTGCCAAACCAATAAAACTACGTACCTCAGTTATACTCGTAGGTGCTGGCCATTCTTGGATTTCCTTGGTCATAGAAGGATCAACAGAGATTCCATCTTTAGAGACAATATGGCCAAGAAAAGAAATCTCCTCAAGCCAGAATTCACACTTGCTAAACTTCCCATATAATTCATGCCTCCTCAGAGTCTTCAAGATAATGCGCAAGTGATTTTCATGATCTTCGTAGGTTTTGGATTATACCAAGATATCATCAATAAATACCACCACAAATTCATCGAGATACTCCTTGAAAACTCTATTCATTAGATCCATGAATACAGAAGGTGCATTAGTCAATCCAAACGGCATTACAGTAAACTCGTAATGCCCATACCTGGTTCGAAATGCTGTTTTCGGAATGTCTTCCTTCTTCACACACAACTGATGGTATCCAGATCGAAGGTCAATCTTTGAAAAGTATTTAGCTCCATGCAGTTGGTCAAATAAATCATCAATACGAGGTAGGGGATACTTGTTCTTTATCGTTATAACATTGATCTCCCTGTAGTCGATACATAACCTCATAGATCCATCTTTCTTTTTAACAAAAAGAACAGGGGATCCCCATGGAGAAACACTAGGGCGAATAAATCCCTTATTACTCAATTCCTCTAGTTGTTTCTTTAGTTCGACTAACTCTACAGTGGCCATTCTATAAGGGGTCTTCGATATAGGCCTTGATCCAGGAATCAAATCAATAGAAAACTCAACTTCTCGTTCTGGAGGATGTCCAGGTAAATCTTCCAGAAATACATCTACAAATTATTTCACAATAGGTACATCCTCTATTTGAACATTCCTTTCCTCACCGACAGTTATTTCATTCTCTTCCTCCCCAATAATTGAATTAAGTTGAGCTACTGGGGGTGGATCTAAATAAGAATTAGGTGGTGACAATTCTGCTCTAAAAATAAGGTGCTCCTTATCATTATCATCAAGAATCGTAACCTCTTTCTTCTTACAATAAATCTTCACATCATAGTCCGAAAGCCAGTACATACCGAGGATTATATCAAACTCAATCATAGGTATGACGATGAAATCAGCAGATAAAGAAAATTTATGTGCTCTAATGGGGACTGATTCACAAAACATTGTTGCAACGATACTTCCCTTAGGAGTTTTAACTGACAACTCCCTTATTAAATCAAATTGGAAATATCTAATTTTCTTAGCAAACTGGGAAGATATGAAACAATGCGATGATCCAGAATCAAATAATGCATTTGCTAAACTTGAGGAAACCATTAAATTACCTGCCACCACGTCTTTCGGAGCTTTTACCTCAGCAGTAGTGATAGCATAATCCTGGACTTGATCCCTTGGACTTTTCTGAGGTAAGTTCTCCTGACGCTTAGGACATGCATTTTCATAATGCCCCATCTCCCTGCAATTGTAGCACTGAACGTTGGTAGCTTCCTTCTTCCCCTTGCAATCATGAGCTTGGTGGCCTTTTTCACCACACTTGTAACAGACTCCTATTCCCTTCAAGCAAGTACCAGGATGTTTCTTCCCGCATTTACCACAAGATGGATATTCAACCTTTCCCTTCTTCCCCTTATTTCCATTCCCAGATTGATCAGCAGGTCTCTTCTTCTCTTGCTTTGCTTTAAAGTCATAAGACTTAGAGAATTCCTTTTCGGTCTTGATAGCACATGAGACAATGTCTTCGTATGATGAAAAGGATTGTGAGACTAACGCTCGACGGAGAAATGGTTTTAACCCATCAAAGAAACGATCAATCTTACTTCATGGGTTACGAATATAATCACCAGCGTACCTCGCTAACCTTGTAATGTTAGCCTCATACTTTGTGACATTCTCATCCCCCTTTTGTCTCAGACTCAGAAATTGCCTTTCCATATCTGCTCGATGGCCGCGAGGGAAGTATTTTTCTAAAAACAGATCTTTGAACTCCCTCCATTCCATATTTGATACTTCATCATCTTCCTTTGTATTTTGAATCAATGACCACCATTGATCAGCATCTCCAGTGAGGCGGTAAACTGCCATGATAACTTTTTCCCTTTCACTGCTCCCCAAAGCATGAAATATTTTCTCTAGGGAAAATATCCATTGCTCAGCTACTAAGGGATTTGTATTCCCATTGAACGTTGGTGGTTGTTGCCTCATGAATCGATCTAACATTGATCCTCCACACTGCGGATCAAGGTGCTCCATACGGGTAAGGTTATTATTCATAACCTGAGTAAGTTGTCCCAGTATGGTGATTAGCTGATCAGCACCAGTTGCATCACCAGCCCCACAATAATTATCTTGAGCAGGAGGGAAATCCCTACATGGAGTGCATGCATTGATACGGTTTCCATTTCTTCCACTAGGCTCCATTTCTAACAATGGCATAAACTAGATCAGTTTATGAATCAAAATACATAATCCCATACTTATAAAACACTTAACATAAATTGAACTATTTATGGATATAATCCATAATCATAAGAATGTTTTCTTTGAGGAAGTATATACTCATAATCCCTTCAAAATGATTTGTAAAGAAAATGAGAGTTATCCTAAGAATATCCCCCGAGAGTGTCGTAACCAAGAGTGCAGCAAGGCCCGTTTTCGTGCACCAGTTCCCGTTCGACTCTAGCTCAAAGCGGTGTTTTCGGGTTTTACCCCTAGGTACATCTGTGCCAGAGCCGCCTCTACCTGCTCGTATCCAGATAGGGATGTATTGCTTGGAAAACTCACAAAATCTCTACAATACCAAAATTCTAGGAAGTTCTTCTATACTAATCCTTAAAGTTCATCTTAGGTCTACGTGCTCTAATCAGAGTTTATCTAAATCTAGCTTCCAAGGTTTGTACTAAACTTCCTCTGATACCAACTGTAACGCCCCGACCCCAGTTACCCAGAGTCGGTGCATTATTACATAACATTGGCATGATCACAAGAAAGATCAAATCTCGAAAGACCGATTGGTTTAGTAGCCTTGGAAACACTAGATATATTCATAAGTTTTACATTACATCATAAAATGAAAAACCACTACAACAACATAATGTTTCCACAATCCACACTATTAACCCCTCAAAAAATCCCTGCAGGTCATTCATAACTTACTTCTTCACATCCTCGGAAAAATAAAACATAGAAAAGGGGTGAGCTCAAATGCCCAGTAAGGATAACAATATAGCGGAAACTTTCATAAATAAGAATAAAAATTTAAGGCAATGTATAACTAAAACAAAAGCCTTTTAAATATGAACATTCAACATGGTATGGCATAAATAAAATGAAATAATGCCATTTACTTATTCACATGGATATTCTACTAATCGAATAATCACATGAAAAAATCAATAACCACTTTCATAATGTTGGAATGCATAATGCCAGACTATCATAACCACATAGCCAAGGCCTCGTGCCAAGACTACAAATAAGATTTTGTCAAGGCCTTGTGCCAAGACACTAGTTTGTCTCATGAGACCTACCGATGCATCGAGGAGCTATAGCGTGCTCCACCCGTCACATATTAAGTCCAATGCATTCCCATATGAAAAGGTTTAAACATAACATAAACATTCATATTAAAACTAGCATATGAAATGTCAATACTTTCACCATAAACTATGAATGGTATAAAAATAGCACATCCACAGTCAAACATATCACAAAACCTTCAATACAATATAGAAGTTTTGTATCATAATAAATCAAATCCAAATAATCTTAAAATCCATCAAAGGATGTTGACATAGATGAAATCAAAATTCTTTTTAAAGAAATATCTCCTTTTATTTTGAAATAATTTAAGATCCATATCAAATAAAACATTTTCTTTTAAAATATTCTTATAATCTTGTAAGGGAAGCTTTGAAGATTTTCTAACGGCGGAAAATAGCCGCACCCGCCGTATAAGTTAAAAAAACATTCTTACCTTAATTCTGTCGAAAAGGTTAAAAAGGACGTTGTTTTGAAAACGACCAAAAGATTCCTTTATAAATCACTTATAAAAGTCAAAAAGGGTATAAATGACTTTAACTCATATTCTAGTAAATAGTAAAAATGTTTTGAAATGCATTTTTAAGAAACATGGATGTGGATGATAAAGTGATCCCAGTAGATTATTACGTATAAACAACCTTGGATAATGAAGAGGTTGTAAAGTAAACCCTTACCTTGTACTTTTCCTTGGTTGGGGTAGGTTAACCTCCTGTATAATGGTGAAATAGTTGTTATTAAATTATACAAGAATCATATATAATAATATGATATCATATATGATCTTTTAACATTGATTTGTTAATAATATCTTAGAATTATCGTCGTTTCGGGAGTTAACTTACTCATTTTCTTTTATATGTTTTGTTACATAAGCCATGGTTGATGTATCTTATTCATATCCAGAATGATATCTAGTCCTTAAACATCATTTTTAAATCATCAAATGATAATTATACTTGAATGGATACGATGGAGAATGAATCTCATCGCGTTCGTGGAGACGGTAGTCCGTACGTACGCACGAGCGACAATATCATTCTTTTGATATTAAAATAATATATAAATGGATGGTATATCATATATACAGAATCATTAACATGTTATATTTATTATTTACATGAGTTACACATCATTATTATACCCATCCAAATAATATTGTATTGAATAACAATTACACCACGACGTGGAGACGGTAGTCCGTACGTACGCACGTATGGTGACATGTTATTCAAAGGGTGCATAGAATACTGAATATGGTTGTACCATATTTATAATAACATCACAGTATATGTGAGATACTGGAGTTATTATTTTATAATGGTAAGAACAAAGGAAGAAGAAGTGGAAGAAGAAATGAACTTGGAGAAGGGTGGTGAAATCATTACCTCTTCTTCGGGTTCTTCCTTTTGATTTGATCAAAAGGGCTCCTTAGGTTGGCTTTCGGATCAAACTAAGGCCTCTAGGTTGTAGTGAGGGATGTTGGGAGAGTATTTGGGCAGAGTTTGGTCGAACCAAAAGGCTTTCAAGGTGTGAAGAAATGAGAAGGAGGAGTGCCCTTTTATAAGAGGGGTTAGGGGCACCTTTGGAAAAGTTAGAAATATTAATTTATAATAAATTCATATTCGGTTTCTAATGGCTCCAAAGCTTATTATTCAAAGGTTAAGGTGGGGATAGGTATAAAACCACTCAACCAATAGAATTTAGACAGGTTTGGGTACTTATATTAACCTTATCTTTAAGTATTAACTCTAAGTTAATTAGTTTCACTTTTACAATGTCTCTTTGTATTTTTATATAATATGGTTAATAAACTTACTATATACATCCAAGAGACCCCCAAGTGGTAAATTAATGATTAACCTATCATGATATAAGTCTCTTGGCCGAACCTTAGATTTTTAGGAATTTAATATCAATTAATAATATAATATTTGTTTTAAGAACTCTTTTATGTCAATTTTGACACTATTCAATAGTTGATTTTTGTGAAACTCATAACAGATTGATTACTTCGAAAAACGTCAATTACATCAATCCTAATATATCATATTATCCTATAAAATTAGTTTAATTCATTAAAAGTTTCATATTATATTTATTTGGGTATTTATAATATCAATTAATTTAATTTTTCACTATTATAGTAATTACTGCATCATCATTGTGTCATAAATAAAATAACTTATTTAATGTCTAAAAATTATAAATAAAATATAATTATGTAGGAAATCGTTTTATCTTTCTAATTAATATTTATAATCTAAAATCCATCATATATAACTCTATGTAACAATTGTTTTTCTAAAAGATATATGCTTGTGTCATTTTTGTATTCATTTTAACTTAATTAAAATAAAGTGTCATTATCACTTACAAGTGGATCCATGGGGTCCCAATATAGACCCAAATATTCCCATGGTCAACCATGTATCAACCAATAGGGTTAAGACACGTTTTAGGGTAATTTAGTATTATTATAATATTATTTTTTAACCCTTATTTACCGGATTTACCCTTAACAATGGTAAATAAAATATTTACCGCAGTAATTATTCAAAATGTCTAAAAATAAAAGTTACCTATTTACACAATTTGAACATCCGGATTCCAAATATGGAATCCATTTTCCTAAATTCAAAACACAGAAGTGGCAGAAATTAATTTAAAATTAATTCCCGCTGTCAAAACAAAAAGCGTGTTTTTAAGAGATAATAACTATCAAAAGATTGACACTCGTTTATGTTCGGTTTAATTGTAAAATTATCTTCAATGACCAAAATTATATTAAATGGTAAAAATATATTCTAAATATACTTTAAAACCACTCAAATTCATAATTTATCACTATTAATTATTTTGATTAAAAAAGTTGTTTTTAATTAAAACTTAGTAATTTTCACTATTCATCAAAATATGAAAGTTATCCAAAATGTACCAAAATTTCACCTTAGGCTAAATTCGATATTCCGAATCCAATAATGAAGTCCATTTTCAAATATAAAATATATATAATTTCAAAAAGTAGGTATTACTATTCATAACGACTAGTTTGATTAGTTATGGTGTGTTAGAACTCGGTGTTGCGTACAACACACGCTATCACATTATTCAAAGAGAAGCGTACCGTAGAAGCTTGGGGTGTTACATTCTCCCCTCCTTCAAATAATTGCGTCCTCGCAATTTCTAGGGTATTACTGCATAAAAAGACTCGGGTGGTTCTTCGTCATAAGTTTCTCGGGTTCCCACGTTGCCTCTTCTATCTTATGGTTTCTCCACAAAACTTTTACCAGACGCGTCGTCCGGTTTCTCAGCACTTGTTCTCTCGTATCAAGAATCTTGACGGGCTCTTCGCAATAAGACAGATCGGGTTCCAGTTCTAATTCCTCATAGGTGAGTACATGCATCGGATCAGGCATGTATTTTCTCAGTAGAGATACGTGGAACACATCGTGAACTTTGGAGAGACTTGGCGGCATTGCCAATCGGTAAGCTACAACCCCAATTTGTTCTAGAATTTCGAAAGGTCCGATGTACCTGGGACTCAATTTACCTTTCTTACCAAAACGTATGACTCCCTTCCACGGAGATACCTTCAGAAAAACATGATCACCGACTTGAAATTCCAAATCCTTCCTTCGATTATCGGCATAGCTCTTCTGCCTACTTTGAGCTGCTTTGATGTGATTTTGGATTACTTTCACCTTTTCCACCGTTTCCTCCACCAGTTCTGGGCCTACAAGTTTTCTTTCACCAACGTCATCCCAACAGGTTGGTGTACGACATCTCTTTCCGTATAACGCTTCATATGGTGCCATCTGAATACTCGAATGGAAGCTATTGTTATAGGAAAATTCTACCAAAGGTAAATATTGATCCCACATACCCTGAAAGTCAAGTGAGCAAGATCTCAACATGTCTTCTAAGGTTTTAATAGTCCGTTCTGATTGTCCGTCTTTCTGAGGGTGGTAAGCAGTGTTCAAATGAAGTTCAGTATCCAGGGATTTCTGAAGACTTTTCCAGAATCTTAAAGTAAAATGGGGATCACGATCAGAAACAATCGATAGGGGTACTCCATTAAGTCTCACAACTTCATTAATATATAGTCTTGCTAGACGTTCCAGGGGTAGATCTTCTCTTATAGCAAGAAAATGTGCTTTCTTGGTAAGACGATCAACAATAACCCATATTGCATCGTTCCTTCTAGGAGTCTTTGGTTGCCCCATGACAAAGTCCATCATAACATTGTCCCATTTCCACTCCGGTATGGGAAGAGGTTGCATGACTCCTCCAGGCTGTTGCCTTCCAGCTTTCACTTGTTGATAAACCATACATCTTGACACAAAATCAGCAATCTCCCTCTTCATGTTGTCCCACCAAAAATGTTCCTTCAAATATCTATACATTTTGGTGTTCCCAGGGTGTATAGAGAAATTGGAACTATGAGCATCATCCAGCAATTCCCTTTTTAGATTAGGTATATTGGGAACAAAAAGTCTCTTCCCGAATTTCAAAATTCCATCTTCATACACAAAGTCTCTCAATCTCCTATCATTCACAGCTTTAATCTTCTTTTGGAATTCTTCACCATCGGTCTGAGAACTCTTAATCCTTTCTAGTAAAGATGGTTTGGCAACCATTTGAAAAAGCATTGATGTTTCACCTTCCCTGGTTATTCCCATGTCCATCTTCACTAGATCCATGAAAATTGGATCCCTTTCAATTCTCATATTGTTCAAAACTCCATGGTATTTTCTACTCAAAGCATCTTCCTCCTTGTTTGCCTTCCCTGGGTGGTAGTGTATCGTACAATGATAATCATTGAGTAATTCAAGCCATCTCCTTTGCCTCATGTTGAGTTCTTTTTGTGAGAAAATATACTTCAAACTCTTGTGATCAGTATAAATCTCACATTTTTCACCATAGAGGTAGTGCCTCCATATCTTCAGAGCAAAGATCACTGCTACTAACTCGAGATCATGAGTAGGATAGTTTTGTTCATGAATTTTCAACTGTCGTGATGCATAGGCAATAACTCTATCATTCTGCATAAGGACACAGCCAAGTCCTTTCTTCGATGCATCACTATAAATAACGATCCCATCATTCCCCGATGGTAGAGTCAATATAGGAGCATTGACTAATCTTCTCTTCAGTTCTTCGAAACATTCTTCACACTCTTTTGTCCAAACAAATTTAACCCCTTTACGTGTGAGCTTCGTTAATGAGTTAGCCAATCGGGCAAAATTCTGGACGAAACGTCGATAATAACCTGCCAAACCAATAAAACTACGTACCTCAGTTATACTCGTAGGTGCTGGCCATTCTTGGATTTCCTTGGTCATAGAAGGATCAACAGAGATTCCATCTTTAGAGACAATATGGCCAATAAAAGAAATCTCCTGAAGCCAGAATTCACACTTGCTAAACATCCCATATAATTCATGCCTCCTCAGAGTCTTCAAGATAATGCGCAAGTGATTTTCATGATCTTCGTAGGTTTTGGAGTATACCAAGATATCATCAATAAATACCACCACAAATTAATCGAGATACTCCTTGAAAACTCTATTCATTAGATCCATGAATACAGAGGGTGCATTAGTCAATCCAAACGGCATTACAGTAAACTCGTAATGCCCATACCTGGTTCGAAATGCTGTTTTCGGAATGTCTTCCTTCTTCACACACAACTGATGGTATCCAGATCGAAGGTCAATCTTTGAAAATTATTTAGCTCCATGCAGTTGGTCAAATAAATCACCAATACGAGGTAGGGGATACTTGTTCTTTATCGTTATAGCATTGATCTCCCTGTAGTCGATACATAACCTCATAGATCCATCTTTCTTTTTAACAAAAAGAACAGGGGATCCCCATGGAGAAACACTAGGGCGAATAAATCCCTTATTACTCAATTCCTCTAGTTGTTTCTTTAGTTCGACTAACTCTACAGTGGCCATTCTATAAGGGGTCTTCGATATAGGCCTTGATCCAGGAATCAAATCAATAGAAAACTCAACTTCTCGTTCTGGAGGATGTCCAGGTAAATCTTCCAGAAATACATCTACAAATTATGTCACAACAGGTACATCCTCTATTTGAACATTCCTTTCCTCACCGACAGTTATTTCATTCTCTTCCTCCCCAATAATTGAATTAAGTTGAGCTACTGGGGGTGGATCTAAATAAGAATTAGGTGGTGACAATTCTGCTCTAAAAATAAGGTGCTCCTTATCATTATCATCAAGAATCATAACCTCTTTCTTCTTACAATAAATCTTCACATCATAGTCCGAAAGCCAGTACATACCGAGGATTATATCAAACTCAATCATAGGTATGACGATGAAATCAGCAGATAAAGAAAATTTATGTGCTCTAATGGGGACTGATTCACAAAACATTGTTGCAACGATACTTCCCTTAGGAGTTTTAACTGACAACTCCCTTATTAAATCAAATTGGAAATATCTAATTTTCTTAGCAAACTGGGAAGATATGAAACAATGCGATGATCCAGAATCAAATAATGCATTTGCTAAACTTGAGGAAACCATTAAATTACCTGCCACCACGTCTTTCGGAGCTTTTACCTCAGCAGTAGTGATAGCATAATCCTGGACTTGATCCCTTGGCCTTTTCTGAGGTAAGTTCTCCTGACGCTTAGGACATGCATTTGCATAATGCCCCATCTCCCTGCAATTGTAGCACTGAACGTTGGTAGCTTCCTTCTTCCCCTTGCAATCATGAGCTTGGTGGCCTTTTTCACCACACTTGTAACAGACTCCTATTCCCTTCAAGCAAGTACCAGGATGTTTCTTCCCGCATTTACCACAAGATGGATATTCAACCTTTCCCTTCTTCCCCTTATTTCCATTCCCAGATTGATCAGCAGGTCTCTTATTCTCTTGCTTTTCTTTAAAGTCATAAGACTTAGAGAATTCCTTTTCGGTCTTGATAGCACATGAGACAATGTCTTCGTACGATGAAAAGGATTGTGAGACTAACGCTCGACGGAGAAATGGTTTTAACCCATCAAAGAAACGATCAATCTTACTTCATGGGTTACGAATATAATCACCAGCGTACCTCGCTAACCTTGTAATGTTAGCCTCATACTTTGTGACATTCTCATCCCCCTTTTGTCTCAGACTCAGAAATTGCCTTTCCATATCTGCTCGATGGCCGCGAGGGAAGTATTTTTCTAAAAACAGATCTTTGAACTCCCTCCATTCCATATTTGATACTTCATCATCTTCCTTCGTATTTTGAATCAATGACCACCATTGATCAGCATCTCCAGTGAGGCGGTAAACTGCCATGATAACTTTTTCCCTTTCACTGCTCCCCAAAGCCTGAAATATTTTCTCTAGGGAAAATATCCATTGCTCAGCTACTAAGGGATTTGTATTCCCATTGAACGTTGGTGGTTGTTGCCTCATGAATCGATCTAACATTGATCCTCCACACTGCGGATCAAGGTGCTCCATACGGGTAAGGTTATTATTCATAACCTGAGTAAGTTGTCCCAGTATGGTGATTAGCTGATCAGCACCAGTTGCATCACCAGCCCCACAATAATTATCTTGAGCAGGAGGGAAATCCCTACATGGAGTGCGTGCATTGATACGGTTTCCATTTCTTCCACTAGGCTCCATTTCTAACAATGGCATAAACTAGATCAGTTTATGAATCAAAATACATAATCCCATACTTATAAAACACTTAACATAAATTGAACTATTTATGGATATAATCCATAATCATAAGAATGTTTTCTTTGAGGAAGTATATACTCATAATCCCTTCAAAATTATTTGTAAAGAAAATGAGAGTTATCCTAAGAATATCCCCCGAGAGTGTCGTAACCAAGAGTGCAGCAAGGCCCGTTGTCGTGCACCAGTTCCCGTTCGACTCTAGCTCAAAGCGGTGTTTTCGGGTTTTACCCCTAGGTACATCTGTGCCAGAGCCGCCTCTACCTGCTCGTATCCAGATAGGGATGTATTGCTTGGAAAACTCACAAAATCTCTACAATACCAAAATTCTAGGAAGTTCTTCTATACTAATCCTTAAAGTTCATCTTAGGTCTACGTGCTCTAATCAGAGTTTATCTAAATCTAGCTTCCAAGGTTTGTACTAAACTTCCTCTGATACCAACTGTAACGCCCCGACCCCAGTTACCCAGAGTCGGTGCATTATTACATAACATTGGCATGATCACAAGAAAGATCAAATCTCGAAAGACCGATTGGTTTAGTAGCCTTGGAAACACTAGATATATTCATAAGTTTTACATTACATCATAAAATGAAAAACCACTACAACAACATAATGTTTCCACAATCCACACTATTAACCCCTCAAAAAATCCCTGCAGGTCATTCATAACTTACTTCTTCACATCCTCGGAAAAATAAAACATAGAAAAGGGGTGAGCTCAAATGCCCAGTAAGGATAACAATATAGCGGAAACTTTCAAAAATAAGAATAAAAATTTAAGGCAATGTATAACTAAAACAAAAGCCTTTTAAATATGAACTTTCAACATGGTATGGCATAAATAAAATGAAATAATTCCATTTACTTATTCACATGGATATTCTACTAATCGAATAATCACATGCAAAAATCAATAACCACTTTCATAATGTTGGAATGCATAATGCCAAACTATCATAACCACATAGCCAAGGCCTCGTGCCAAGACTACAAATAAGATTTTGTCAAGGCCTTGTGCCAAGACACTAGTTTGTCTCATGAGACCTACCGATGCATCGAGGAGCTATAGCGTGCTCCACCCGTCACATATTAAGTCCAATGCATTCCCATATGAAAAGGTTTAAACATAACATAAACATTCATATTAAAACTAGCATATGAAATGTCAATACTTTCACCATAAACTATGAATGGTATAAAAATAGCACATCCACATTCAAACATATCACAAAACCTTCAATACAATATAGAAGTTTTGTATCATAATAAATCAACTCCAAATAATCTTAAAATTCATCAAAGGATGTTGACATAGATGAAATTAAAATTATTTTTAAAGAAATATCTCCTTTTATTTTGAAATAATTTATGATCCATATAAAATAAAACATTTTCTTTGAAAATATTCTTATAATCTTGTAAGGGAAGCTTTGAATATTTTATAACGGCGGAAAATAGCGGCACCCGCCGTATAAGTTAAAAAAACATTCTTACCTTAATTCTGTCGAAAAGGTTAAAAAGGACCTTGTTTTGAAAACGACCGAAAGATTCCTTTATAAACCACTTATAAAAGTCAAAAAGGGTATAAATGACTTTAACTTATATTCTAGTAAATAGTAAAAATGTTTTGAAATGCATTTTTAAGAAACATGGATGTGGATGATAAAGAGATCCCAGTAGATTATTACGTATAAACAACCTTGGATAATGAAGAGGTTGTAAAGTAAACCCTTACCTTGTACTTTTCATTGGTTGGGGTAGGTTAACCTCCTGTATAATGGTGAAATAGTTGTTATTAAATTATACAAGAATCGTATATAATAATATGATATCATATATGATCTTTTAACATTGATTTGTTAATAATATCTTAGAATTATCATCGTTTCGGGAGTTAACTTACTCATTTTCTTTTATATTTTTTGTTACATAAGCCATGGTTGTTGTATCTTATTCATATCCAGAATGATATCTAGTCCTTAAACATCATTTTTAAATCATCAAATGATAATTATAATTGAATGGATACGATGGAGAATGAATCTCATCGCGTTCGTGGAGACGGTAGTCCGTACGTACGCACGAGCGACAATATCATTCTTTTGATATTAAAATAATATATAAATGTATGGTATATCATATATACATAATCATTAACATGTTATATTTATTATTTACATGAGTTACACATCATTATTATACCCATCCAAATAATATTATATTGAATAACAATTACACCACGACGTGGAGACGGTAGTCCGTACGTACGCACGTATGGTGACATGTTATTCAAAGGGTGGATAGAATACTGAATATGGTTGTACCATATTTATAATAACATCACAGTATATGTGAGATACTGGAGTTATTATTTTAGAATGGTAAGAACAAAGGAAGAAGAAGTGGAAGAAGAAATGAACTTGGAGAAGGGTGGTGAAATCATTACCTCTTCTTCGGGTTCTTCCTTTTGATTTGATCAAAAGGGCTCTTTAGGCTGGCTTTCTGATCAAACTAAGTCCTCTAGGTTGTAGTGAGGGATGTTGGGAGAGTATTTGGGCAGAGTTTGGCCGACCCAAAAGGCTTTGTAGGTGTGAAGAAATGAGAAGGAGGAGTGCCCTTTTATAAGAGGGGTGAGGGGCACCTTTGGAAAAGCTAGAAATATTAATTTATAATAAATTCATATTCGGTTTCTAATGGCTCCAAAGCTTATTATTCAAAGGTTAAGGTGGGGATAGGTCGAAAACCACTCAACCAATAGAATTTATAAAGGTTTGGGTACTTATATTAACCTTATCTTTAAGTATTAACTCTAAGTTAATTAGTTTCACTTTTACAATGTCTCTTTGTATTTTTATATAATATGGTTAATAAACTTACTATATACATCCAATCGACCCCCAAGTGGTACATTAATTATCAACCTATAATTATATAAGTCTCTTGGCCGAACCTTAGATTTTTAGGAATTTAATATCAATTAATAATATAATATTTGTTTTAAGAACTCTTTTATGTCAATTTTGACACTATTCAATAGTTGATTTTTGTGAAACTCATAACAGATTGATTACTTCGAAAAAAGTCAATTAAAGCAATCCTAATATATCATATTATCCTAGAAAATTAGTTTAATTCATTAAAAGTTTCATATTATTTTTATTTGGGTATTTATAATATCAATTATTTTAATGTTTCACTATTATAGTAATTACTGCATCATCATTGTGTCATAAATAAAATAAATTATTTAATGTCTAAAAATTATAAATAAAATATCATTATGTAGGACATCGTTTTATCTTTCTAATTAATATTTAGAATCTAAAATCCAACATATATAACCCTATGTAACAATTGTTTTTCTAAAAGATATATGCTTGTGTCATTTTTGTATTCATTTTAACTTAATTAAAATAAAGTGTCATTATCACTTACAAGTGGATCCATGGGGTCCCAAAATTTCCCCAAAGATTCCCATGGTCGACCATGTATCAACCAATAGGGTTAAGACACGTTTTAGGGTAATTTAGTATTATTATAATATTATTTTTTAACCCTTATTTACCGGATTTACCCTTAACCATGGTAAATAAAATATTTACCGCAGTAATTATTCAAAATGTCTAAAAATAAAAGTTACCTATTTACACAATTTGAAAATCCTGATTCCAAATATGGAATCCATTTTCCTAAATTCAAAACATAGAAGTCGCAGAAATTAATTTAAAATTAATTCCAGCTATCAAAACAAAAAGCGTGTTTTTAAGAGATAATAACTATCAAAAGATTGACACTCGTTTATGTTTGGTTTAATTGTAAAATCATGTCCAATGACCAAAATTATATTAAATGGTAAAAATATATTCTAAATATACTTTAAAACCACTCAAATTCATAATTTATCACTATTAATTATTTTGATTAAAGAAGTTGTTTTTAATTAAAACTTAGTAATTTTCACTATTCATCAAAATATGAAAGTTATCCGAAATGTACCAAAATTTCACCTTAGGCTAAATTCGATATTCCGAATCCAAAAATGAAGTCCATTTTCAAATATAAAATATATATAATTTAAAAAAGTAGGTATTACTATTCATAACGGCTAGTTTGATTAGTTATGGTGTGTTAGAACTCGGTGTTGCGTACAACACACGCTATCACATTATTCAAAGAGAAGCGTACCGTAGAAGCTTGGGGTGTTACAATTTATCCTCACATATGATATGTATTAATTCAACAATCTCAACTGAGATAGACCGAGGATGTTTATGGTCATACTTATATAATATATATAACATTTTTATCTATCAGGTGAGGGGTATAAGATTTTTTTATCCATAAATGTGAAAATCATGTGATATATACAGTGTCCCAGTCAGTCTATTATAAGAAAATTATGAAAAAATATATTGGAAATATAGAATTGAAATAATATATTTCCCATATACTCTATATTTTTTAAATTATGAGATTAAATAAAAGTGAATAATTTAATATAATGAATATATTGGATTAATATATAGAGATACATGTGTTTCATAGAGATCACCACAAGTTCCTTTATTTATTTGTAACATTGATTCTATGTTAAAGGATTCTCTTTTTTTAAATTTAATAATTTATGAATTAAAATTTATTTTTAACATTCAAAAGTATATTGGGGAGATATTTAGTTTTTTACTGAATAAATATTGATATTTATTCAATGAGATATAGTAAAAATTATTTTATTATTTTCCCAAAATGGTTTGGTTTTAGGATTTACAATGTATTACATATGAAGTGATACACTGTGATACTCATTATAACATTCCAAAAAGTTTTATAGATATCCAAATAGATTTTTTGATATGGATTCTTTAGTTATTTTATATGATACATTGTTAAGATAAATAAACGAAAAAGATTTCTATTCTGTGAAGTGCCTAGGAATGTGATGTATGACTAAAAATGTGGGCTGAATTAACAGTTCTATTTCAAAAAATATTTTTAAATTATAAATGAAATTTATAACATATTAGATTCTTGATCATTTAAAATTTCAAAACATACCATTACTCATATTCATAAAAGTTTTAAATAAACATAAAGAACAAAATATTTTTTTTGGTTCTAACCCTAGTGTGGATGACTATGTCCATGCTATATTTTTGCTCAGTCTGAGATGAATTTTTTCCATTAATAACGAAAAATAAAATGTGTTATGGGAAGTTATTATCATTTCCCCACCAATGTATCTCAAAAACATATTACAAATAATAAGGTAAGGTCTCATCCTTTACCAAAAATAGATTCCCAACACTTATTTCTCCTTATAAATTATTATACATGTTACCACCAATGATCATGTTATCAAAAAAAAAGAGAATAACCACTTTACTTCTAGGACAATTCATCAACAAAATTAATCATTTTTATGCCTTTAGAATAATCTTAATCATCACCTATAAGAAACTAAACCACTAAAATTTCAATTTCATGAACTATAATATCTAAAACAATGGTTTCCAGTCTCTCAACTCAATTATATTTTGGATCTTTGGCCTTTTAATATACTACTATGAGATTATCTGGAATCACAATCCATTTTCAATGACCTAACAGATATTACAAAATCTATAAGTCAAATCCCCTTAATAAATACTCTCAAATTATCAACATCGAACACTGAATTATATTCCCATTTATATATATTTATACTAACTCTAATAAATATGGGTAATGTGGGATCAAAATTTCCAATATTACACCTTTATTAATTTATAGTAAAATTCTATAAAACACCTCTAAATATATCAGATTTTGAATTTGTTAATTCCTCTATAAAAAAAGTGTTTATTATCTTCTAGAATATCAAAAAATCTCATCTTGAATCATGACAAAAACTACATGATTATTTCATCCTGATGTAAATTATTAAATAGAAACTTCTTATTTGTCATCAATTTTTTTGGAATCTTTTGGTTCCATAACATCCATAGAATAATGAAAATTATGACCTGGAATTCATTCCTTAAGGATATACCTCTACCTTAGCATTGCTCAATTGAATCCATTGGATATTTTAACTTAATTGGATATACCGTCGAAGGTTTTCATTTTCTTCTTTTAATACTCTAAAACATAACTCAAATTCTACACTATGACATCTCACCTTGTTTCACACACAAAATAATCATAAGTTCTGATAATCTCAGCTTACAAACTACTAATAATACTTATCTTATGCTATCCGTAGCTACCCCTCTCCTATCCTTTTGATATTCTATGATTTGGAAAATTACAATCATTAAAAAAATTATAGACTACACTTTAAAAAACATCAACATTATCTTTAGATTTAACTTAGGCTTCTGTTGATCCACACCAACCACTACTTGTATTTTCATCTTTGAATCTATCAAGATTAATCAATTTAACATTCATTTATCCGAAAAATTTAAATATACATCAAAAAAATATATCAAAAATACTGAATACATAAATTTTAGTATGCAACATGATCCTGATCAAATTCTACTTCTTCTTTTGGACATTCCTTCAATACATGATGTTTTAAGAGAAACTTCTTTCATCATCTTCTTAATTCACCTTATAGACACACTCAATATCATTATTTTTTAGATCTTCCTTTTTAATTATCTACTTAATTCAAACATAATACATTTACGTAATAATTTTTGACTCTAACATATCCTAATACATATTGGATTTTTTTTCAAAATCATTATATTTACCTCTACATCATTTTTTTCTAAAATTTAAATACTCAACCTTTATTTCGTTATTAAATTTTCAACTTTCACACTCTGATACAATAAAAATATATTTTCAAACAATGTTAATGTTTGTTACATTGAAATATCAATATAGAATCATCAAAACCTTTGGGTTAATTCAGTTTCCAATGATAAATCAACCACCTCTTCTTCCAAATACACTTGATCTTAATATTATCATATCGTCATGTAACCACAAGAAAATAGCTTCTGGTTTTACATCTCAAATAACAATAACATATACACAATTATATATGTACATTTAACTCCAATAAATCCATCGAAATTTTGGAATAATGCTGATGTGGTTACTAAATATTTTTTGTCACATACATTTATTATCCTTTATAAAAATTTACTTATCATTAACTTTGTAATAATTTTTGAGGACTTTGAGAATCATTGAATATTTGGAAACAAAAATTACTTCATCATAAATTCAATAACTACTGTGACACATATCTCCCAGAATATAGTTTTCAGTTCTAGAACATGAGTATCTTATGGATTTGAAATTGAGTCACCATAACTATTAACATCAATATTCATATTCCGAGAATTAATATATTTACAATTAAATATTTTATAAAAAATTCACTCACATAAGGTATAAAAAAATACAATGACTTCAACAATAACATGGTTTCTTCAATGTCCCCTTTTTGATTCCTGTCAACACTAACAACTCTAAAATACATTCAAATCATAATAAAATATAAGACTTTTACTGTGAGTTGTGTAATAACACCGTAAAAATTGATAATGTAATGTTTTGAGATAATTTTATCCCTTACTGACACAAAATATATCTCCACAAATTTTTATTATCTTTACCTTAGACACCATGATTTTCTTTTCTCCCCCTTTAAATCATTAAAACTCGAGGACATACCCAAATGATAAGGTAAGATGATGTACATTTCCCCCAAAATAGTTTCATACTTTTATCCCCTTTTTAATATAGAATCCAAAGTATTATGGGTTTAACCATAACTTCCTTTTGTAAGTTGGAATGGTTAAACATAGTTTTCAAGTCATAATAACTTAAATATCTCCCTTATAATACATTTAGTGAACATATCTGCAATATAATATTTTATTGAAATATACTCCATCTTAGAATCCCTAATAAAATATTTCACCTTGATGATGTTATATTTTTTATCAATATTTTTGGATATTTATAATTTCAATGGGTTCTTGTAATGATCTATTAATCATTTATTATTAAAATTAATTTTCAATTGTTTGGTAACTTTCACAATAAATCCTCAAACTAAAATTCTGACCACATAATTTGTGCATAATAATGTGTTATATATTCCAAATTTAAATTGTATGTACTCAATGTTTCCTAAATAATATTTATTAATATTCTATCTCAAAAAAAATTCTATATAAAAAAGAAATTCTAAACTGACATTTTATTTATCCTTACAACCACCATCCCAATCAAAATTATTGAAATTGAACAGGTTCATTTATTTAGTTAATTTATATATCATACCATAACTCAATGGTCTTTTAAAAAATCTAAGAAATCACATGGAAACCATCAATCTTGATTCCATTAAATAACTTCGAATCATATCACATATATTTACTATATAAAAAATTCCTTGTCTTGATAATATAAGATAAATAAATCTTATAGTAACCTTCTTGAGGTCTATCTAATTCAAACTTTTTCTTTACATTACCTTTTCTTATCATCACACTAATAATCATGTGTATTGATAACACTATTAAAAAACTACCATGAAATACTTTTTCTATCATATTAATATATATTTTTCCTTCTAAAAACCATGTTATCCAAGAATGAAATTCACCTCTCCAAGTAACAAAATTTAAAATGAATCTTTATTTTATTTGTAAATTAATCACAAGAACAAACACATTAAACTATAAAAGCTATTTTATAAACATGGAGAATGTAAATTTTAGTAAATTTTCTCATCTCTATTATCTATTATTTATTATAAAGTTTTCTTTTAAAAAGGTTCAATTTCATTTCCAAACTATTGACATCAGAGTACCAGATCTAGAGGATCTTTTACCCTTTTGAGGACTTATTGATCCTAAAAAACATGGATTCATCACTCTCAAGTAAAAAATAATTTGTTTTCAAAATGTTAAAATATTATTTAATATCAATATTCAATATTTGATACTTTACTTCCTTCAACTAAATTTTGTAATATTTTCATAACATAATAGGGAAAAAACATCATTATAGTTTCAATTATATCAACAAGTGAAAGATTTTTTTAAATCATATAACTTACCCATAAAATTAACCTTTGAAAAATAATTTATCCTTATTCCTTCATATAAAATATTTTTCAATTATTTTATTCATAAACTCCAAATTTGTTTCTATAATAATCATTCTATATGGGTTAGGAAAAATATCAAAGGTGTAATTTTTATTAATCTCACCTATATCTTCATTTATTTCATTTATCCACTCATTATTCATAACAACCTCTATAACTGATTGTGGATTAATCACTAAAATAAGGGCTATTTGAATTTAAAATATTTGTTTTATTCTAGTTCCCATAAGAGATTCCATATTTTCAAATATTTTTTAGGATTAATATGTGGAACCCCGGATCAACACTCTTGGAATATAGTGTGAAAAAACAAAACATTATATACTAGAATTGAAAAAAATAAAGATAACCATACATAATTATCTTTTACTAAAATATCAATATAATAATATTGAGTCACTTATACACAAAATAACATTTAAAATTAGTGTTCTATAGAGTTAGGAAAAACCAAGAACTAATAAAATACATATCTTTCACATCCTATCAAATGGTTTCCATTAAACCAAGAATTTATTATTTAACTCTATGTCTTCAACATCTCCCATAATATTCTCTACACATAACACCCATATTAGAATGTAATTTGAAATCATATTCTATATAATCCTAGAGAAAAGGAATCATAATAATCGTGAGTCCAAATTCTTAGTAGGGGTAGAATATATTAGAAAAAATCCAAGAATATACATGGATGAAATAAATATAGTTGGAATAAATTTTAATCAAATAATTATATATAAATAATAACATGGCCCTGAAATAAGTACATTGAATAAATAATAATATAATTAATCCCATAGACATTAATGATTGATTTTATGTAATTGAAAATCATAACCCAATATATCATAACCATATCATCAAGGAAGTTATCTAGGATGTAATGATCTTACTGTCAAGTTATTGTGTCAAGGATATATTAAAAAATGGGAAGGAAGACAACAAATATCCAAAATAGTTCTTCTCATGATACATACTAATGGATTGAGGGGTTATAATACTCCAGGTCCCCCTTTTCACAAAATTACTTACAATCCATACACTATGTTAGATAAATGAATGAAAATATAATACATAATCATCATTCCTTAGTAACCAATTAATATCCACATTGACATAAAAAACATCATGGATATCAATACATTTTTTAGTTAATAAATGAAATTACTTGATCATACTACATTTAGTGAAATAAGTTGTATGATATCATGATATAATATCACCAGTAAAATGTAACAACTATAAAGGATGTTCATATAGATAAAAAATTTGTTTATTTAAACCCACATAATAATAAGAACACTAAAAATACTGATTCAAAAGTGGCGAAGAAAAATTAAAATACCACATGATAAAATGTGTATTAAGATTTCAAAATATGAAATATAAAGATTTTTGGAATGAAATAATATTGATATGGAGGAAATGTATCTATGAAAGATAATGATGATTATCCTAAGAAATAGTTCATTTATATGAATAAAAAAATCCATCATACAAGAATAATTGATGTGACAATCCATTGAAATCGATTTGATTAAAAATAATTATAAATCCATAAATATGAAAGTGGAAGTAAAATATTATTAAATCATAAGGTATAATTTAACCAACATATAATAACAAATTTCAACAATAATGGGCACAATTTAATGAATTCAAATTCAGTTAGTATAATCCTTATAGATTTTTTAGAACTTGAATGAAAATACATTGAAAAATATAAACTGTGATGGATATTTAATTTTGATTTTTTTTTCAAAGGTACATTGAATGGAATCCATATTGTAGGATATAAAACAAACACAATAAAACCTGTGTTGGATTTGAAATATTTCTTGAAGAAGAAAAATTGAGATTAGGCACTGTTAAAATTTTGGTAATCTTTTAATAAAAGTCCATAGTGATAAAGATAATAAATGGAATTGAAATTTCCAATAATAATAAATTATTTACGTTATTTGGATTAAAGGTGTAATAGTTACACCATATAAAAGTAAATTAGTTAAACAAATTATATCTTCCCATGTAATGTAAATTAAAAAGAAAACTATTACATCTTCGGTATCCTTTGAATTGCAATAATATAAAAGATAAAACATTAGATAAATATTTGGTTCATTTTAATTTCATTAAATATATGATAAATAGAATCTAGGGGGAATTAAATAGAAAAAAATACATAATAATTGGTGAATATGGCTTATATATTAATGAAAGATAATTGAGACAAGAAAAGTGTACCATAAATATTTACTTACATAAAAGTGATATAACCTCTGATATAAAAAACATAAATGAATGTATAAATTTTTTTAGAGCCTTATTCATATAAATTTACTTTTCTAATCATTAGTTATAATCATTAATTATATATTAATTTACATTGTTGTTTATTTTCATCATCATATATTCATATCCATGATCATTTGGCTACTTTTTGTAAATTCATTGCGATTCCTCATTATTTGAAAAAAAGTTCATCATTAAAAAATTATTAAAGGTAATTTAATAGGATTTGAATAATTTTTCAGTAATTTATACCTTAATTATATTTTAATTTTACTTATGATTCATGATATAAAATTGATGATGAACATGTTTCGGGTAATTTAATGATACCAAAAAATTTATTTATAATGATTATTAATTTTTGTGTCACCCATTCATAATATGAATCAATTTAAAATAAAATTATTATAATAACATTTGACCATAAAATTATTTCTATAACCATCCTTGAAAGTGGTGATTGAAAACAAAACTCATCTCTTATAGAGACAATGGTCCCCACATAACAAGGGAGGAATTTTCATTTTCCATATGATTAGATTATTAACATAATTGAGAATTTATTTTTATATTATCTTAACCATTTCATAAATATCATATTTCTTTATTATATACATTTTTATAACAACACATATAATGTTTTTTTGGAAAAAAAAACACATCATCCATGGTGGGGGTAGTATGCATGTATGCATGAGTGACGTTTTCATTTTTTAAATAGATGAGGTTTGTGGATAAATTATGGTTGAAAAATGAATATAATAAAATACCAGTATTAAAAATATAATTATTTTTTAATATTAAAATTTTTATGATCGGTTATTAGTAGAATGTATGAAAATGATAATGAAGAAAACACTAGTGGGTGGATATTACTCATGTAGGGGATTTGAGTCTCCTCTTGGAAGAATTATTTGAATTAGTGGACCTGGGACACATTATTGTAACCAAGGGATATGAAATGTAAAAATGAATTCCATGACTAGTAAAATGGGTATGGGTTTAAGGAAATTATGTAAATGTTGGTCATAAAGTTTGTGGAAGTGAGTTCCTTTAAAAGGTAAAAAAGATAGACTTTTCCATGGAAAAGTAGAGTAGGTGATGGGTAAAAATGGAATTTCATGAGAATAAGGAAATTGAATTGAAGAAATTTTGGGGAAACATATATGTATGAAATTAAAACCTATGAAATATCTTATTTAAAGATTTTTTTTCTGGTTAATTTAGTAATATTGAACCCACTTTATGTTACTCATTTTTACCCTTATTATCCATGATTAAAATTAACCTGGTAAATATTTTTTTTACTGAAAATATTTGATGAAGCATTTTGTCTAATTCAGGTGTACCGAATCCAAATTCAGATAATATTTAATATAATTCAATTTAAATATTATATAAATCTTTTATTAATATTATTTCATATAATATATAATACAATTTATTTGAAGATGTTTCTTTATACATTATGTGTTTTTATTCTTATTCCAATCAACCAATAAATTAATGATTTTCAACAAAAAAATTTATATGTTTAAACATCACAGTATTATCATTATTTTAAACTAATAAATTTTATTTATTTATAAAAAATTACATAATGTGTATTAAATAATTAAGAAAACATAATTTTTTACAGTGTTAACTAATATTTACTTTTATAACTTATTTTTTTGGTAAAAAATAAATATTACATGTTACCAAATTTATATATACTAATTAAAAATATAAAAAAAAAATATTAGACTCCATTTATATAGTTTATTAAAATTAATTTTAATATAACCATGCATAAACTGTAAAAATGTTATTTTTTATAATACATTTTTATGAATAAAAAATATTATTTTACTCATTTAGATATATTAATCTAATTTTATCAATAAATTTTTATAAAAAACTTATATTTTATTTAACTCTTGAAGTGATAAATGTTTAAAAAACATGAGATATAAAAATATATATTAAATTGATAATAACATGTTAATATCATCCTGACACATTCTTACCTAACCTCTGAAGATTTAATCAAAATTCCAAAGGATAATATAAGTGATTGTGGTATTCATGGGCGGTTATTTCACTAGAAAGGATATTGTAGTGATATCCACAAGGATGAACATTGCCCAAAAATAATTTCTCTCAAGTATTACTTATAATAGATCATCTTAGGATTACTATAGAGAAATCCAATAATATGATACCACCATCAAAATCATTGAGAGATTTCTCATAAAGAAGTCCCCAAATAATTGATTCCATTTATACTTATTTTTGTTTTAACTTAGAAAAATGACTACACCTGTTTATACTGACTAATTCAACAAATATTTTGAAATTTTCATATATTAATTATTACATTATTCAATTTCATTCTGGTTTATATATATAAAAAATCTATAATAATTTTAAAGAATTAAAAGTTTTGGGGTGTTAAATTCTATCGCTCATAAATAAATTTATTTCTCGCATTTTTCATTATCAATAAAAAATAAAAAAATTAAATTGTTTTTTATGTTTCTTAGGAGTCATTATATAATTACTAATGACATATGAACTATAATTGCATATAAAATATGGGTAAATCCATTTATTTATTATTTATTTGGTCCCATATAATAGAGGTAATATTTAGAGACAGATCATATTCAATCTTTCATAAATAGTTGATCGTAGGATGATTTAGATTATGAAATGTGATATACTAATATTGGAAATTAATATAGAGTCTAAAATGAGATAGACATTCAAATTAAAAAATTACATTAATTTAATTTATGGGAACAATAATAACTTTTTCTTAAAACACATTTTCTTCAAATTCCACTTGAGTTAAAATAAAAATTCAAGTAGATTATTTTCAGCAAAAATTAAATTTTTAATCCTTATTGTTGTGATTTTTATTCTCTTATAAAAATTCCAAGATATACTAAAGTTTCTAGAATCAAATTCTTTTAATACATACATAGACCTATTTTAGAGAATAAGTGTACATTATTTATTTGGATAACATTTAGTAGAAGTTCTTACATAGACATTCCCTAGTCCTCTTGGTTTAGGGAATTATTTTTCATAGTTTGCAAACATATTATATTTAAATCATTAAATTTTATATGGTACCATTTGATGGTCATTGTCTTCTTCGAAAATTTTTAACCAAATTCATAATTTTTACAAGGTAGTTTGTTTCTCTATTTCCATATTTACCATATATAAAACAACTTCCAAATTATTTGAGACACTTAGTTGGGTAATTATTCCCATAATACTGACATGTAGAAAATTAAATAATCTTTCCTCTATATTTTCTGATAAACAACCCTGAAACTCATTTATTCTCTTATTTAGTATATTTCTAAATTCAATTAGGTTGAAATGGTTAATCATGGCTTTTGGTGGTTTGATAGGCATAACGACAATATTCCTCATTTTATCTCCTCTATCATTTGGATATTCATAAATATAATTACCACATTATCCCTGGTACCCATTGTTATCTTGGTTCCTCCAGGTTTCTACCATTACATTAATTAAAGGAAAATTGTGGAATGATAAATCATACATTAAAAAATGTATAAAAAATAAAAATATAAAAATATAATAAATAACTCATATATGATATGTATAGCCTAATTAATAAATATATTGGAATCTATCTAGGTCATCCATTTTCATATTCTTATTAGGTTCTCTAACCTATTTGTTTACATGTTACACCATGAAGTTATTTTTAAACACTTCATTATGGTTCATAAAGAGAATTTTAATTAAGAAAATAATATTAAATAGGTGCATAAAACCATGTGTATAATTAGTCCAACATATTCTCTATAGAGTCAATATTATTTTAATATCTGAAAAACAATTTTAGGTTTTATGCACTAGGTTCATTTGTTGGAGATCATACAACCATTTTTGTATCCATATAGTGGTGTCATTTAAATAAAGCATCACACATTATACTCTATAAAAATTTTATTATGGTTTCCAATATTTATAATTACACCTTGGGTTTCCACTAATTCATTTTAGTCTATATATTTAGTAATAATCAAATCATGAACTTTATTATTATTTCCTAAACCCAAATATCATGGAAATATATACCTCTATAATTCAAATGAATCCTTATCCAAAACCGATATTATTTTCATACAAATATATAAATACCATAACCATTTATACTCTCAAAATATATTGATATTTTATGAATATAACTTGATCTTCCTTGAAAGGAAAATTCACAGAACAAACCTATGGGATACCCATACCTAGAAAATATACTCATCCTAACCTCTAATGTTATATAAAATCTATATTGATACCAACTATGGAACCCTAGATCCACACTCCAACAATTTGGTGTGAATAGACATATAAAAAATATATAGGTATTGAACCTAACTAAAGTGATCAAAACATAACAATCCATAAATACAATATAAACAAATAAAATTGATTCACTTATACACTGAGGTCATTTTATGTTTATAGTTTTATATTGTTTTAAAATTGACTATTTTAGAAACCCATATCTTTTAAATCCATTGAAATATTTTCCCAGTATACCCATAACATCGTATTTAATATAAAGTCTCCGGACTCTCCCACAAAATTCTCCGTATTTCAAACCCATCAATGAATTTCAAACATAATACTATTCTTTAAAATACTAATAAAATAAAAACATAAGAAGGGTGAGTGAAAATTATTAGCGAGGTATTGAATATATTAGGAGCTGTCAAAGTGTAAATGTGACATAAATAAATACAACATCAATAAATAAAAATCAAATAATTCCATATAAGTGATCCCATCTATTTGAAATAAAACCATGCTTGAGATAAAAATATAATTAATGACATGGAAAACAATAATTGATTTTATGTTAAAAAAATAAATAATGTAAGACAAATTAACATTACCATCAATGTAATGTTCTAGTTCACAATGATTATTCCATTAAGGCCTCATTTATAGAACATCATGTTCTTTCCATCAAAGATCCATGTGAAGAAAAATTTAATATATTTTTATCTACACAAAAAATACCCAAACTAGTTTATCTATGGAGAAATAATGATTCATTGAGGGTATATAATAATCTGTATCTTAATTGTCACATCCAAATGAGTCCATCATGTAAACGAAATGAGAAATAATACAATACATAATCGACATTACATAGTAATCAATAAAAATCCATATTTAAAACATATATATGGGATATAAAACCTTTACCCAATCAAAAAATGGAATAACATAACAATAAGATATCCATTTCAAGATGGTGGATGATTTCATTAGTGAATATCCCCATGGATATGTAATAACATTGAATAATGTTGACATAGCTAAAAATATATTCTTTAAATACATTATTGTAGAAAATATAATAAAACATCATTTTGAAAAGTGATGGATAAAATTATGAATAAAACACAAGTTAATATATATTGTTATTTAAAAAATAAAAGGGAATAATATATTGAAATAAAAAATATAGATATAGAGGAGTACCATCGATTAAAGATGACAAAAATTTTTATCAAAAAATGTTATTGTTTTATGAATAAATAAATCTATAAAAGGAAAATAATAGATGTAATAATGATAAAAATGATTTTATGAGAACAAATTTTAAATACCTAGAAAGGATAGTGGAAGAATGATATCATTCATCTATATATTATAATTTAACTTAATTATAAGATTAAATTTCATGATGAATGATCATAACTTAATGAATAGAAATTGATTTAAAAACCTCATACAACTTTAGTAACACGTAAATTGGTTTCCCTTTAAAAAAATATTTTGTTATGGATTTTTAAATTGATTGAATAACATGAATGGTATGTTGAAAGGAATCCATAATCCAATATTTGAACTACAAAAATTAAAACAAGTTGTGAATATGGAATATGTATCAATGAATGAAAATTGATGAAACAAACCCTTGAATTGTATTTAATGTACTAATCAATGTGCATGCTAATTGAGATAATAAATGGAAGAGAAATTAAAAATAATAAAAAATTTAACAAAATATAAGATAAACATATTTTGTTACACCGTATAACAGAAAAAGATTGAATATTATGAATAATTTCTCACGGAATGGAAATTGAGATGAAAACATTTAAACTTTGGTATATTTTTAATCAAAATCCCATAAAAATGAAACATGAGAATAATTTGTTTTCCATTAAATTTAATTAAATTTATAGTAATATTAATATGTAATTATTTATATAAACCTTAAAAAATAAAATAAATGGGGAATATGTCATATTTATTAATAAAATAAAATCCATATGTTAAACACTTACCATAACTCTCGACTTCCACATAAGTGCTTAGAATCCTATTTAATAAAAAAACCATGTTAAAAAATTATATCATAAACTTATTCATATATATTTAATTCTCTACATTTCATTTAAAATAATTCATTATTTATTCATTAACTTTGTAATTTTTACTTTCATTATCGAGTTTAGTATCCAAGATAGTTTTGCACAAGTTTCATAATGTCGATGTTTCTCTTCATTATATGATATATATTTCATCATTACAATATTATTAAGGGTATTAAAATATAACATCTCTAATTATTTATATTTTTATTATCATTCGATGATATGTTTTGCGATGATTAATGAAAATGAAATCAGTAATAATCTTGTTTTGGGTAATTTAATAAGATCAAAATATTACATTACAAGGATTATTAATTTCCATGTAATCCTTTATAAATAAAAAAAATATATAATTATTAGTATCATATTTCATGGTAATTTTTTTTTCTATAACTATTAATCAATGTGTTGATGGAAAAAAACATCATTCAAGAGGGTGTAGTCAACACATAACACATGCGATGTTTTCATTTTATGTAGGATGGTATTATTAATTTAGGTACCCATTTATTTCTATAGAACCCTAATAATATATTATCTATAATATTTATATATTAAATAATTTTTTATACCTAAAAATGAATGGTGTGATGAGAAATTATGCATGTTTTCCATGGAGGTTGTAGTCTACACTTACACAAAAGTGACATTTTTATTTTTTGAATGGATAATGGTAGTAACATTAATATAATAATATTTAAGTATACAAATTATAATTGCTTATTAAATTAATATGGTTAAATTTTTTTTGGAAGATGATGGGTGAGAATGATAAATATGAAAAGACTAGGGTTGTATATTACTCACATTAATGATTTGAGTCTTCTCTTGAAGTCTTCTTAGAATAAGAGAATGTGTCTTACCATATGGTAAAAAAGGTCTTATAAACATGTAAATATAATCTATAATAAGTAAAATGGAATGAATTTCATCAAAACATCTAATTATATACGTTTCTTTAAGTTGGTGAAAGTGAACCCATTTTATTCGGGAAAATATTTACTTTTCTGTGGAATTGAATGGTTTATGAGGAGAATGAAAATAATTGCATGAGAGTTAGGTAATTTTTGTTGGGAAATGTTTTTGGAACATATAATTATAACATTAAAACCTAAACAATATATTTTCCAAGGCCTTTGTTTCATGTTACATCATTAAAATACATTTCACATTATGTTACTCATGTTTACCTCTATTAACAATGATTAAAAATTAACCATGGTAAATATTTTTCCTAAAAATATATTATAATACATTATACCTAATTTATATGTTATGAATATGAATTTATAAGTAAATTAATCTATTTTAATTTATAATAATTGGAAAATTAACTTTTAAAATTTAAATATATAATATATAGAAAAACAATTTTTATTGCATATTTTATTTTTATACATTAATGGGTTTTATTATTATTTCATATCAACTACTAACTAAACGAGTGTTAATATATTTTTTATATTTTTAAAAATTTAATTATAGTCATTTTCTAAAATTAATCAACTTAATTAGTACAGATAAAAGTTAGACAATTTTTATAAAAGTAACTCATTAAAAGAAGAGCAGTTTTACTATGGTAAATAATGTTTACTTTGGTAAAATATTTTCTGAAAAAAATGAAAATAGAGTCATTACACTCTTTGGATATAGTTATTAAATAAAATAAAAACCATTTTATTAAATATAATTTTTATAATTGATAAAAAATAATTTTATTCTAGTGATCCATAATATATAAATGATCAGTTTTTAGTTAAATTCAATTTTAAGAATATAAATGATTTTATTATTCATCAATATATATTAATTAAATTTTATTAATATATTTTTATTAAAATTACCCTTAATTTTTATTTAAATTTGTAAAGTATAAATTTGAAGAAATACATGTGAAATTTAAATAAATTATTACTTTAATAATTACATGTTTGTATATTCCACACATCTAATTACATAACCTCTCAAAAATTACAAGTATGAATTAAGGATATGGTAATAAATTATAGTCATCATGGGAGGAATTTTTTTCCGTGGATCTTTTATTGATTTACACAAGATTGAACTTATCTCATAAAAGAATTCACTCAAGCAACACTTGTTAGAAATCTAATTTAACTTGGCATAGTGAAAATGACATATATGATTCCTCCCACCCAATATCAGATCAATTATCCTCATAAAGAATATTATTACTAATATATTACATTTATTTTACAATTATTATTGATTTTATAACACAATTACTTCAACTTATACTAAATAATTCATAAGCTAGGATACAACTGCAAAATTTTTTATTATTACATGGTTCATTTTCATTCAATATTACAGATAAAATAGTCTTTGATAATTTTAATGTATTATAATTTCTATGTTGTCACATAAAATGATTTTATAGCATCAATAAATCTATTCGTGTACTTTTAGTAATTTTTTAATTTCCAAAGGAATGATTATAGTATGTATTAGTTTGGATGTGTTCATGGTCAAATTAGGTTTCATTAACTTTTTTGTAACTCTTCAAGTTAGCATTCATTAAATATTCTAATTCATCACCTGTATTCCGTAAATTTTTAAATGAAAATTGTATAATTCCCCCGCACATAAAAAAATCAAGTGGGACTTTACCTTTGTTCTTTACCATTCCTGTACTAATTTTCATTGATATATGATCTATAATCCTCTGAAACTCATCATATATTTCTTCATGAACATTATATCATATAGAGTAATCATCTAATTATTCATTAATTTCAAACATGTTTATAGATTTGACTAAAATATCATACTTATTCAAATTATTAATCATTGTAGTTTTCCTTATCTTATTATCATCAAGTATATTATGAAATTCATCAAGTTATAAATCATAAAAAAATTAATTTAGGAAAATTATCATCAAGAATGTCCAAGATGTTTCTCAAAAATTTCATTCCAAAAGTATTTTTGAAACATCTAATTTTTTTGATGACCTCATTAACTCTTTTGAATTATTCTTCAATAATTTCTTTATAATCCATCCTCAAATATCCAAACTGAAATCTATATATCTAAAAAAATATTTTATCAACACTCACATTCTCTTTAATGTTGTTTTCAATTTTCTCCAAAATATCTTTAGGTAATTGATGTCCCATCACATTTATATATAAAAAAATTAACAAGGAAATAAGAATTTCATTCATCTCCCTCCCATAAACCACCATGTTTATCATACCGAAAAAATCATGATATTTTTTAATTAGTTAGAAATCCAAAACAATATCTTCAATAACTTCTAATTAAAATAAATGAAGATAGGGAATTGACATAGTATTTTATTTGTAAAACTGTTTTCCATTGAATGTAAGAATACATCTACAATTATATTAATTAATATTATTCATCTCCAATAAAGTAAGTACTATTTCAAGGTAACATATTTTACTTTGATATGAATTGAAGTTTCTCACAATATGAGCTACCACTGATTAAGGGGTGGGGTTCATTTGTTATAATCTTTTACAATTTCCAATAAATATAAATTATCCTCAATGAAATTTTATTGTCACTATCATATTAAATTTAACATCTCACCCTTACTTGAATATAATGAAATTATAAATAAACACTTGGAAGACACAATTCTATAAATTTTATCCCTCATTGAGGGTTACTATATGCATAATCTATTTAGGTTTATTATGAGATATAATGTTTTCACAAATGTCAGTAAATAATAAAAGTATTGTGGGAAGTCATCACCCTTTACCCTAAAGTGTTTATCAACACTTAAGTATCCTAAAAATATATTATACAGGTTTCCACCAATTTTCAAATTTATCATCATATATAATGATCAAGATCTCTTTATGTCATTGTGACTTTAGCACTAAAACTGATCTTCCTGATACCCTTTATAATAATCAATAACATGTGGTACTCGTAGGTCGAACTTCCAAAAAATCATTATCTATAACTATAATATATAGAACATCACTATCCAATATGTTCACTTAGTGATATTATATAATTTTGTGACTTGCATACACTAATACAATATTCTATAGAATCAGAATCCTTCTTTAATCAAATAGATCTTCTAGAACATGTAGTTCAGAGTCCCCAATTCTCTACCTACAAACTATCAGTATCATTCTTAGAATTAGTTTCCCATTATATAACCATAATTACTCATATAAATTTGGGGAATTTGTGATCCATATTTAGAATCCTCCCCCATTATTAATTCTCTACTGACCACCTTCAATGCCTCTGAAAATATTTGAGTATGAATTCCTCAATGGATCCAAAAAAACATGTTGTCAAATATATTTATGGTTCTAGATGATCTAATCTAGAATCATGATTTCAACATTATATTTTTTATCTTGAAATACAGGAAAAAAATTTACATTGAATTTGACTTCCCATAAATTTTATGTGACATATTTTTACATATTTTGGTTCCATAAATTTTGTAGACTCATGAAAATTCTTAGATAGAATTTTTTATACTCGTTTTTATAATTCTTCTTATTCCTTCAAAGTACTCAATCATCCAAAAACATTAGATTGTAAAACCTAATTAGACATAACTATAGAGCTTCTACTCTACTTATTTCATATGTATACATCAATTTTCAGACCCTATATTTTTAAATATCACCTTCTTCTTCACAAATCATGTTCATAACATTTTATATTCTCAATTATAGACTACTGAGCTTCCTTAACTTTTTATCTCCTAAACATATACTCTCCTCAGCTTCCAATATTCTAAAATTTGGTAAATTGTCATATTTTAATACCAAATATAATAAAATAAAAAAACATAAAACCAATATTTTACATTCTATGATTCACACCATCCTCTAAAGTTTAGGTTATCTTTTACTCTATTCAAGTAAATCAATTAAATATTCATTACTTTAATACTTTCTGATTTACTTTAACTGAGGATATAATGATTACTAACTTTTTTATTAACTATTGAACAAAAAATTTCTCAAACTAAATTTCCACTTTTATACTTTCCCTTAATACATGATGCTTCAAGAGAATCCTCAACATCCACTTCCTCATCTTCTAAATTCACATTCCAGAAACAAATTTTTTTTTTATTTTTTCACTTCATTTTTTAATTCAAAATTCTCATTAAACATATTACCTTGAAATAAGAATTTATTACCCATACATAATATACTTTGGATGGGATAATTTCCAAAATCCGTAACCTCATTTATTCCTCAAAGTGTTTTTAATATTTAGATACCCCACCACAAATACATTATAAAATATCTATCATTTAGAATCAATAATAATAATATACTATTCCAATATAATGATGATGTTTATACTTTAAAATATGACCTTAACATTATCTAACGTATTTTCTAAAACTTTTAGTTAATTATAAATTAGTAACACTCTCAATTGCCTCATCTTTTAGATGCAGTTTATCTCACAATCTAAATTTAATCATGTAAATCCATAATAATAGATTCCTATATTACTTTGAAATTATCTATAACTTAGAGACTTTAACATGTGAATATTCAGATATTAAAAATCGTTCAAAGTATCAAAATATAACATGCATACTTATTGAAAAAACACAGGGACTTATATAATGATTCTATTTTCAAATCTCAACTCCTATAAAACCTATGATTTGTTAACAAGGAATTTTATATTTTTGAAACATTTCGGAACACAGATACCTTCAGTAAAAAATAAAAAATAAAAAATTCTCATCAAACCATGAAATTTTTTTGTCATTTTATAACATGGCTAACATCCATATTTCGGTCAAATACACCTCAACTCATATAATTTGGATAAAAATTTATTTAATTACATACTTCAATATTAACTATTATGTAAAAATATTCTCTAGCACTAGATTGAAAATAAATACCACACATTTAGAAAATTTACGAGTTATTTTGGATTTAGTGTAAGTGGGATATTGAAAATAAATATAACATAAATACAATTTACATATTTTTGTTAATAAATATATTATGTGAAATTATATAAATAACAGAAGGAAAATAAAATTTCTTATTAAGGTTGTTTTTATAAACATGGTTATATCTTGTTACTACGTATCAATTGCTATATTGATAATATTGAGATCATTCCTCCTTGTGAGCTACCATTAACTCAAGAAGAATAATTTCACTTAACAGTTGATTTGATGGTTATGTGATTATAGACTATTATAACAATATCGTATTTACTGATTGTTATAAAAAAAATGAGTAAATTAATTTAAACTTAGGTAGTGTCCCCGAGGTCTTTATAAAAACGCTAATAGATATGAAAATTTTTATTGGATCATGAATATTATCTTCTTTTCTATTATTCATACACTTATATCAATCAAGATGAACTTTCAAGACATGGGAGATGATATGGCCACAACAATTTAATCATAAATTCAACAGAAAATCGTAGATACATCTACAAGGAGGGACTCTTTTGGATACCTCTTTGTCCAAATCATCAACTATAGTGACTGAAGGTAGAATCATTATAAATAATTAGTGAAATGAACTTGTTAGTTATTTATTTTATATTATCATGGCATCATATTTCATATAGGAATGATCTTGGGATTTGAGTTTTTAAATTTCTTCTTCTATAATTAATGAGTTTTTTTATCCTTACAAACCCTTTATGTCATAATTTTTGTCCCACTATATAGGAGACTATAGACATTTGTGCTACTATTTTACATCCATAGATTCACCTTTATTGTTTTACATGCTTCAACCAGACCCATTTCCCACACAACATTTTAAAAGTGGGGAACCGACCATGACATTAACAAAGGCATAATTTTGGGAGTTATTTATCATATTTCCACCATCTGTTAAGGATTTGGATTTTATATTTCACCTCTTGTGTCATTTGTATCTCATGTAGTTCCACATTCTTTATATTGGGATCTTTATAGGGGAACCCATGTACTGATATTCCTTTTGTGAGTTAAGTAAGATTGAAAATTACTATACAATAATCTATTGGATGGGAGGTTAATTCAAGATCAATTATTACAACAACTACTAATGAAATCTCAATTTTAACATACAATTGAGAAAACATCTAAAAAAATTCATCACATGAGTCCTTATGGATATACTAATAAAGTGTCATGTTGTGGGACTAGAGAATACTTAAATATGATTCATCATTGATGATTTATTATATTTACATATCGCTAGAAGTATTATTGTAATAATTTATAATTTTATTAAATTTTCATTATTTATATGTAATTATATTTATGTATACAATAAAATATCATCATCATTTCTTAATAATTCATTATAATGAAATATATATTTTGATTATAATTAATAAATAATTTCATTTATATTTTAGTCAAATAAATAAGCTAAAATAAAATTTATAATCATTACTGAAATAATAACCAATATTATTAAAAAACAATGATATAAAGTGAAATATAACCATTTTTTTAAATTTCATTATTAAGTTAAATAATAATCATATTTTAAAAAATATTTAAACTAATTAAAAAAAATTTCACTCTCATAATCTAATTTAATTAACATGAATTACACGAGAGAAATAAATAAATCAATCAATCAATATTTTTAAATTATAGTATATTAAAATTAAATATTCAATTTTTAAAATGTTATTTATAATGTAATATTTATAATTTTACTAAAATAAAAAATTATGAAACATAAAAAATTAAATTCTAAAATATCATAAAATTATAAAATTATATTTATATTTTTTAAATTTTTAATAAAAAGATGAATTTTTTTTTCAAGGAATAAAATAATTAACAATAAATATTCAATTTTATTCATTTTATATGAAATGTAATTACAGTAACAATTATATTAATTTAAACTTTCAAAAATTGTTAAAATTAAAATGATGGGATAAGGGATGGAGTTTTCAAAGTAACATATTTCAGTAAACATATTTTTTGGAAGGTACATTCCAAAGATGATTTTTTTATTAGGGAGGTTCTTAAGATTGAGGTATCTTAGAAAACTCCAAGTTAAAAACAATATAAAAATGTGAATTTGTATAATTTTTCATTTAATCAGGAATTTTACATCCATTAATTCAATAACTAGTTTGAAATGTACAATATATACGAAAATTATTTTCCTATATTTATTATATACTACATTTTTTCAATCGAAAATATAGTTGAAGAAATCTATGAATTTATATTAAAGATTCAAAAAATAAATAATTTAAAAAAATTTAATTATCACCAAAAAACATTCTGTGGAATGTGTTTATTCATTTAATACCAATTATTATTGTATAATAAATTTTGTATGTAAATTTTAATAAATTAACATGATGTTTTTCTATAATATATCTAAGAACGTCATATTCGAAATAAAATTCAAATAAATATAAAAATATTATATATATAATATTCATCTTACCAATAATTATTTCAAAAGACATCTCTTGTTAAGAATGAAAAATTATTTCTTCTTATTCTTGTGCATTCATATAAATCATGATATAAAAAATAGACCATAATCATCAATATGTTTGAAGAAACCAAAAAAATTATATTATAAAAAACATAAAAAAATACTCTAATTTTCACTAAAATATAATATATTAAAATCATGCATATAAAGTCCTAAAAAAATACACCATATTATATTAAATTTTTTTAATATTCATTTCATATTATGTAATGTGAAAAAATAACTTCATATATACCAATATATATAATTTTATTTAGACATGGGATGTGTGTGCCTATATTTTAAAATCCTATTAAGGGTCATTAAATAAATTTAGAAGTTGCTAATGCATTATGAAATAAAAAAAAGTGAAACATTTAATGTTTTACAAAAGCGATCAGTACATATGTTTTTTTACTATTTACAGTAAAGATTCCATATGCTACATAAGAACAGAAAACAAACAAAATACCATAATAAACTATCTTTAATATATTTATATATTATAAAAAATTAACTTAATAATTTTAAAAAATCAAACAATAACCACCCTAGAAGTGATCATTTTTTCTAATGAGCAATGTGTATAATTTTTTTGGAGTTAATGTGGACCATCATTCTAGATTCAGAATATCACTGGGACATTTTAATTAATTCATTTTGTTGTGCACTGGTATAGAGGAGGAGAGTTTGGGGTCATCTTACCATTTTCATTGGAATTATTACTTAGTTTGGGACACGTATAAGGAGATATGTTTATGAATCCTTCCTCATAACAGTATCACTTCTAGATTTCACTATATATATAATCAATTTAAAATAGGTGCTAATGTGAACATCTGTATTTATCGGAGGTTCTACATGTTTATTTTACATTGTTACTATTAAATGTTTAAATAGTCATAGAGGGGAACTCGGGAATTAATCACCAACCAATGAGGTAGTGGGGATTACAAATTTGGGATTAACCTCATGAGTAGGTATTTTCTTGTATCACTAAGAAGTTAATTATAACCCTAGTAGTTTAGTTACCCATAATAGGAAACATAATACCTTTCACAATCGTGTGGAAAAGTATTATGTGGTACTTTTAATGTCATGTATCCAAGACCAATGGGGTGTTGGGGTTGAACATCAGAGAAGACCCATACATATCTTGATTAATAGTAATAAAAACCACCATATTTTGTAACACCTAGACGATATTATATAAATGTTTGTTTAAATAAATACCATCATGAATATTTTATTTCACACACAACAAAAAACTAAAATAATTCACATTAAATTTTATTGATACAACATATTTTAATATAGGATAAATATAAATATATTATGATAATTAAATATCAAACATCATTAAAAATATCTAAAAATTCAATAAAACGGCAGGATAATAAAATAACTAAAAGGTTATAACATTCATCACATTAATATACCTTGGGGATCATACCACATCTTACAACTATATAAATAATTCTATGTGTAATAAAAAGGATAAATATATTAGGAAATGAAATAGAAAAATGAAATGAGTGATTAATGATGAAATATTTGAATCTATATGATTATTATATGGCCATTATTCTTATAATACAATTGGTATTATGTGGTCATTGTAAATACATATCTAATAATTCCATCATCGGAAATATTAATAACTAGGGAAATAAATTATTTCTAATATTCTAATAAAATAAGATCATTGAAATCAAGTCATTATTTTCATAGGTATATATAAAAGTAATAAGACATAAATTGAGGAGGGAGTATTGACATCAAGTTTTAGAATCCTTCCATATAAGGCCAATTTGACCAATATTGGAAATGAGGTAGCATTATTATCGTTTCATCTAGACTAAGTACAATATGAAATTCAATAGTCACGTCCTGAGTGAAATATTCTATCTAAGGAGTTCGAGAACCATGAAATCCCAATGAGTTCCATGTACGCAAAATTACTATCCAAGACCTCCACAATATTTTATTTTACCCTTATATATTATGCAATGGTCTTGAGGGGACTTTTTAGTAGAAGTTAGGATACTATAAACATGTAATTAATAATGTAATAAATTTTATATTATTTTGTATACATTTATTATTTCCATAAAATATAATTTTAAATAATGAGTAAACCAAATAATAAATTTTTTATTTAAAAATTTTACTAATAATCTTAATTACATGTTATCCAACTAGTAATCAATTATAAATATTTATAATGAATTTCTTTAATATTAAATTATCTATATTTTAAATAACTGTATAATTTTATATATTTTTTATTTTAATATTCATAATCTAGATTAATAAAACTATATCATTATTTTAAAAATATATTTTGTTTATGTATAAAAAAACATTTCTTAGTATTTTTAAATTACATTTAATTATAATAAATTGATTTTTATACATAAAAATATATTTTAATGAAAAAAAATTACGCATCCTGGATTCTAATTGTAGAAAAATTAATACATCGTTATATATAAATGAATTTATAGAAGGCTAATGTTTATAAGAATAACAAAATATTTAATCATTCATCTAATTATTGAAGATTATATAAAATAATATTTTAAAAAATTAATGTTTTTAAATATCACATTTCTATAAAAAATAGTTTTTTATATAAATTATGTATTGATTTAAAAGATAAATTTATAATAATTTTATTTTTTATCAATAAATTGGATGTAATTTTCGTAATCATCATTTTAATTTTTGAAATTTAGTTTAAAATAATTATTTTGTACAAAATATATTTACTGAGGTAAAAAAATAATTACTATGGTAAAAGTAAAACAGGATAAAAATGGTTAAAAGCAAAGTGATAATAGCCCATAATATCCAAAAAAAATATCTATAAATGTGTGGTTGGAAGATTCCTTATCTATTCCCTATCCTAACTCTGTTAATATCAAGTTTTTTACCTTCTTTACATTAATAAATCTTGTCTTATTAGAAAACACCACTCCTCACACCTATAAATGGAGTTATTCACTACCCCACTTATCCACACTACATATGCCTATTATTTTGAATATAATCTACCAAAAAAAATACACAAACCAAATTATAATGTCCTAAAAGTTTTTTAATCACCATAATACCACCCTTAAAATATTATCCCATTTAAAAATGAGTTCTATCAAGTAGTAGGGAGGTTATACATACACATTAAGAGAATGAGGACTTGATGTAAGGGTTTTCTCATCTACATTTTCACTCAATGAGATATATTCTATATTCACCTTTATATTTTTTATGTGACCTATATACTTACCCATGAGTATATTTTACCATATAATCTATTTAATTCATTTAATTAACAAGCCTATATCATGTACATTCCTTTAAAGTACTCTAATTTAAACATTACAGTAAACAAATGATCCCTACTCTCAAACTACCTTCTTGAGATATATTTTTAACTATGAACCTATTGTATTTTATGTTATTATTATAATTCCTACATGATATGTTATTTAATTATGTACTCTTTAATTCAACATATTTAATGGTAAATTTCATGTTTAATCTTTTAAGAGGTTTTCATTAAAATGTTATAAAAGTAGTAAATATCTTCCCAATCATTTTTATTAATTGTGTCATGAAATTTCTCCATGTATAACACTTATAAGTTTCTTATATTTATTTATATATTTATTTCTTATTTTATTTTCCCCTTATCTCTAGGGAATTTATATTTTCACATCAAATACTTCTTAATTGATGGATTTTTTTCTTCTTAAAAGTATGAAATTGCTAACATTAAACCAATCTTTCTATTAGATATTGGTCCACCATTTACATATTCATTAATTTTAAGAAAGTTTTTAATTATTATTTTGAGACTCAAATATTTATTCTCTCATGTGATATTAATACTTCTATTTATTAATTTTCAGATGGAATCTTGATTACACTTTAAATATTATGGATCTCAATATGGGTATTTTTAAATAATAAAAAGTCTTTACCTTTCATGATCATTTATTTTAAAAATTACTCGACATTGTTTTATCTTAAACACTATAATTTTTCTTATTTACATTAATGAGACTGGTTTAAAAATTATTTTTGAAAAAATATTCTTACCTAAACCCTTAGGAAAATTTTTTAACAGTAACTTGAAAATTGCCTTTTATGAAAAACATAATTTTTATTATGAAATATCTTTTCAATATTTCTCTTCTATTATCATATTTATCTCAAATATATATATATATATATATATTTATATTATGTATTTTTTCAGTAAACAAAATATAAATTCCTGAATTAAATGGTTCTTTTGAGTTCATGAAATTTGGTATCATTCAATTGAATTCTTGAATTCAATTTGGGTGATTCCATTTGGAATTGTTATGAAACCCTTTTAATTTCCATGGGTATTATATGAAATTATGATGATTTATTATATATATGAAGTTCATATGAATTTAATTTGTTTTCAATATTGATTGAAGTGCATAAGTGTTTCATTTGTTGTCAATGAGAAGTCAATATGTGAATGGAAGGTATTTATAAAGAAGTTGGTGAAGCCTAGGATAAATTTTTTTAATATAATACATTGAATACTACACATTATTAATTATCCAAGAGGATATAACTCTAACGATTGTAGAACTAGTATTATGTTTGAAGACTTGTATCTATGTGACACATTTTTACCACACTTAAATGAGTCCATGAAATCCTTAATTTCATGAGGAAAGAAGTGAACATCCATACATTGTCACTAAGTGGATGAAGTGTTGAAGACCATGCTTTATTCTTTAATAAGTAAGGAATGGAGACATGATCCAAGAATCATAGATTATTGTATTAATGGAATGTTGAAGCTGTTGTATTTTTTATTTCAAAATGAAAAGTAAAGGTGGTGTTTGAAGATAAAAAAGAGACGAGGGTGGGATTTGGAATGAAGAAGGTGGCCATGCATTTTCCTTGTACTAGACACTTGGTTTTTAAACAAGTATATATATGGTGCTTTAATAAAAAGAAGGCCATCCATGGAGGCCTTCTGTTGACCTCACCTCTAGAACATGCAAGACCCATGGGGTCAACCATGCTTCAAGGATGCCCTCGAGGCTAGCCCCGCATGAGGAGGGAGTTAACGGGACGTGTGTAAGCCCGCGGGTGTCGCCCGACGATGAACCCATGCAGCACGGGCGCTAGGTGAACTCCTGGAAGAAAAGAGTGGGTCCTAAGAGCATGCCCATATAGTGAACATGGTACAGGGTGGTACTTTGGAGTGAGAGAGGAGAAATATGAGCTGTGGTTGGGAAGGCCTGATACTTAAACTGCAAGAAAACCCCAACCCGTTTCGATGTGGGACAACTTTTAAAAATGCGGAACTAATCCCCAACGTCCATTTGATCCTATGATCGATTGCTACCGCACAATCTATACTAGGCTCCGCGATATAATCTCCACCATCCGTAATTGATCTAATGGCCTAGGAGAGACATCAAAGTTGTATTCAACCTCTAGCCACCTCCACTGCACCTGCGAACTTGGAGGTCCAGCCAGACACCCAACTCATCACCCCATCCACAATTTGAGCTCTGTTCAAGTCCATTGTGATCGTCTAGATGAACAGAACACATGTATGCATTAAAATTTTCATGCATGTGAATGAAATGAGATATCCACATAGGCTGAGAGAAAATGAAGATGCCAATGCCGTGTCGTTAGATGTACATAGAGAATATTTTCATGCATTCGAAATCACATGCACGTGATGATGGTCACGTGAAATTAGGAATTCAGGATGAACAAAAAGATACCGAGATAAGCGGCGTATCTCATATCCACGTTTGAAATAAGCTAACTGAATATCACGGGTATTCTAATATTTGAATACCATGGAATCTCACACAGATTTTAAACGCGCTCCTCACCTATAAAAGGGGGAGCCCAAGCTATGAAGAGGCTTCTGCCATCATTTGAGAAAGATCCTATTTTCGGAAAAACGGAGGACTGAGGGTTTTTGTACAGCCTAGCTACGTGAAGATTTTTTGAGAATCCCTTGCGTGAAGGATAACCGTGAACCATCCTAGTTTGTGAAAGAGAATATCTGCACCCTCTATGTGAAGGAAAACACATGAACATGTGATAAGTTTTATAAACCCTCATTGTGTTTCGTGAGAAGCCACTTGTGGGTAAAACAACTAGTGCCTTGACACCCTTATTTTTCTCTTACAAAGACAGCACCACAAAACTCTTAGGTTCAAGAGACTCTCACTCACTGTTTCTGCGAAGAAGAAGAACCCAAGACCCTTTTATTTTGCACAAAGAAGAAGAACATGAGGCCTTGTGTTTTCAGAAAAAAGGAACACATGCATAAGTCCGAGCCTTTGGTAAACTCTTGAGAATAAAAACTCACACATGCACCATCCACATACCTATTTGGGTTATGTGTTCTTTACATGATGAAGAAGGTAGGTGCATGCATGGTAGTGTTCATGTGCATGAAAACATAAGAACAAAGTGTCTGTGCACATGTGAAGAAAGTGAATGAAATAAAAATAAAACACACCCTATGAACCCTAATTGAAACTAAAATGTGTGTGTGCTAAGACCCAAAATAATAAGAGAAAGATAAAAGGATAAATAAAATAGATTATTTTTGTATTTAAAGAATTATAACAATTAGTATTTTTCTCACAAGCAAATAGAAAAGAATTGTTCATGCATGAACATTCATATGTAAATAATGAATCCAAAGTGTGTGTTTATATTGAGAAAAAGAGGGGATACAGTGCATGTTCAAAAGAAAGAGACCCTTTCATGAAATAATTCATAATCACATGCACGTGTGTCAATTCAGATGATGTTAAGGGAGCTGATCTTCAGGGTATTAATAATCACATAAATGTATGTGATTCTTTCCAAGAAAACAAGTAGAAGGTTTCATGAATTCAGATATTGAACTATGGAAGAAGAAAGTGAAATATCTAAATACAATAGGTATTGGATCCCATGCAATCCATGCATGAAGTAAGTGTGTTTTGAGACTAAAGCCTGACTGAAATAAAGAAGCTCTTATATCTGAGTGTTTAGTGTTTGAGAATCCAAGAATAGAGATCGTGATGATATTGTTAAAGATCATTCTTGCATATTATAATATTGAAGAAGGTGTGTTCCCCATTGATGAAAATATTAGTGAGTCCGGGTCTTCATTAGAAGAAGAAAAAATTTCCTGATCATTTTAGAGTCTAAGAACTAATAAACTCAAGTGATCAGAAATATTTAGCAAGCCCAACAAACCATCCCAAAGGCTATTGAAGATTCTTGAAGATATTCACAAGCAAGTGTGATTCAGAAAGCCTATATGAAGATATCAGAAGATCATCTACAATGAATAAAATAATAACATAAATAAGTAATCTGCGTGTATGACTTGAGTGCTAGAAAAAGCCTTTGATATTCAATGAGGAGAAGAAGACATCAGTGGGACTCTTAAGTAGGCCAATAGGACTCTGGTAACATTGTGTGAAGTATTATAAATAACCTCCTGTGGGACTCAGGAGATATACATTATGACTCTGTATTGACAATTGTATTTACTAACCTAATTATAGTGGAGAATCTATGTTGGGGAGAATAACAAATAAAGAAAGGAGTCGGTCTTTAATCCGAACCATCTAAATTCTTGTGTTCAGTGCCTTTATATTTACAGCATCATTCGAGGTAAGGCTGAGAGACACAAGAGGAGTGGATCGATTCTTTAACCATCCATAGAGGTTTAATTGAAAAGAATAAATTAGTAAAAATATTTAATGGAATCACTGAATCACCCCCTCCACATCCCAGTGATTCACAATGATCTGGGCACTTCAATTGGTATTAGAGGGAGGTTACCTCTATATGATCCAAGGGATTATTTTTAATGTGCCCACTCGAGGATATGATTGAGCAAACTCAAATGGAGATATCTGCAAAGACACAGAAGAACAGAAAGAAGAAATAGGTAAGGAATATGAAGAAGAAGCATACTACTACTGGGGATACACCTTCTACTGAAGGTAACCTAAAAGATACAATATGTGGTAATACTTATTATTCTTATGATGAATCTCGTTCATGTTGTGATGATGATAGATCAATTATTGATCTTCAGATTATAGTCAAATATCATATGAAAAAAGTCTCTATAGAAGTTGAAAGACACATTGCTGCAAGCATTAGTACTCTTAATGATGAAAAATTACTACTGGAAGAAGAAGCTAAGGCCATTGAAGAAGAATTGGCTAAAAGGGTTGGCATATCCAACACATTCACACAACTAGTGATGGAAAAAGAAGAAAAAATTTCAATTTTCAATGAAAGAGATAATCACGTTACTAATTAATTGTAGGGAATTATTTGTGAGAAATATTTCTTTGTGATTGTTTTTATAGAAGCTTTCCATGCATTTAAAAAGTTCCACAAAGTTTTTATGGTTGTCATAGCTTATCCACTAGAAGTCAAATCCAACCAACTAAAGGAGATTGAAATCAATTTGAATCAATTAAGAAATGTGCATGAATAACAAGTAACAATGATGAAAAATAATTGGAAAAGTAAACAGAGAATGTTTTAGGATGAGAAGAACTCTCTCAACATAAAATGTTTAGAATTGGATGTTAGATTGAAAATATGCAATCATCCCAAGATTAAACCTCCCAATAAGATGAAAGAAGTGATATTTCCACTCAATTTAGCATTGAGGAACATGACTCAAATAGAAATTTCAAATCATCCTCCACTCCAATGACAAGATCCTCCAAGAAAAAGGTATCCCATATTGCAGTTATTTTTGTTACTACTAATGCAGCTTCATCTGCAAGTACAGATTCAAAACCAAAATATGGGATGAAGTGGATTGAAAAATTTAATACATCCATAAAAATATCAAGGGTGGATACTAGAATAATTATGAAGTGAAACTCCAAAAATTATTCTCCAAATAAAGAAATATAATTCCAGAAACAACAAAGAACATAATCTATCTAGACTGATACTAAAACAAAAAGAAGGTAATTTATTGCCTATTGTTGGTGTAGTTGTATGTTTTGGGATCATGCCAAAAATTGCTAGAATAAAAATGAAGCATATGAAAATTGTGGAAGTCCTCTATTCAGGGAATGTAGATGGGATGAAATGAAGCATCCTGCAAAGAAAATAAAGAAAACACAAATGGAAAAGAGTTTATCTATCAAGAACAGATTTGGGTAACTTGAAGACTTCTGTGGTTATTATAACAGAAGTGGTCACAGTTATGATGAGTTTTGGTTTAGTCCTAACATTTATCAAGAATATTTTGTTAATAAGAATATACCACAACATAATCAGGATAAATCAAAAGGAGTTGAAACGTCTTCCATTGCGAATATGCAATACAATGAATTCAATAAACCACTAAAAGAAATTATTCCCAAAAATATGTTCAAACTAGATTCCAAGAATTCCATCTCAACCAAGAAAATATTCTTCTACTATAGAAATAATGTTCATACAATGTATCACTACAAATGATCCTTAGAATTGAATGGAATAAAGTGGAAAATAAAAGGAGAATCAATCCCGAACAAGATGTGATTAACTGAAGACATTCTTGAATATAATCTTAATAAGTTTCCTAAGAAAGGCAACTTGAAGATAATGAAGAAACCATTTGGAAGCTCCAAATCAAGGAAGGGTAAAGAGTGTTTAGTAATCTGGCCTAATAATTTTAATATTTCTAGAGAACTGCAAAGAGATAAAGATTAAATACTAGTTATAGCTACAGAAAAGGGAAAACAGGTCATTCCACATGAAAGAGAATTCAAATTTCATGAGAGGTTATCAAAACCTGATAACCCAAGTGTATCACAACTACTGTGTGGAAGGTCCAAAAAGGATGGGCATCATGAAAACAAATGATTAACTGTATTACCAGGCCAAATAGTGAAAATTTAACGACATGCATCAAAAACTACTTCACCACTGACAGAAGTGATGAAAAAAAATCCACACAAGTTGAAGGTGAATGGATGTAAATAATCCATGATGAAAATGAAAAAAAATTCAATCAGGGAGGCGACATGAACATGAAGAGTACCAGACACTTTAGAGATGCATGGAATGTGTTTAAGGTTTGAGAGTAAATTCACATCCTCAATTCTTCTATTAAGAATGTAACAAGTGTTCCATATTATTCCCTTATATTTTTGTGGTAAATGTGTACCTATATTTTAGGGAATTTAAGATGAAATTCATTCTCAAGATGACTGTTTAAAGAGAAAAGTGGAGAAAAAAATGTTGGACTCATTTTTCATAGTTTGATAATAACTTGAAGTGTTCCACAATGGAAAATTATCAATATGAATATCTTGAAGCTTATTTGATGATATTCTCCACTATGGTGATTCATAGGGAGTTGACCTCTTGAAGGGGAGAAAATATGAAGGAGATTTTATCAATTATTATGTCATGACAGATCTTGAAATTCATATCCTCTCAAGAAGATGAAAATGAGGTATTGTAATCACAGTTTCATCCTTTGGTGTTAATTGTATTTATCATATCAATTAAGGGGGAGTGTGTGATTGATGACAAGATGGGATGAAAGGGGGAGGTTTATCTTTGCACATGAAATTTTTAATATGTTTGGTAAATTATGTGCTGGATTTAGCATTTCATTGATTAATATGATTATTTCAAACCCCTAGGATAAGATTTGACACATTCTGAGCATTATTTCACATGTATGGTTTTTTATGGACAATATTGAATAACATGGTCATATATATCTTGTTTTATACACTGGGATAGCCCAAGTAGAATTAAGTTGATTTACAAAAGGCTATTTTCTAAGTGAACCATGTGACATCATCCCTCTCTCAAAAACATTCCGAAAGATATTATTCAAAGAGATGAGGACGTTTTTTTGAAGAGACCTCACTAACACCATTGCATTTGTTTTCCAATAAGGGAGAGAAAACATTGGAACACATATTGACTCATACAAAGTGTGCTTAGGTTATATTGAAAACTAAATTCTAATGGAGATATTGAAGTGCATAAACATTTCATTTTTTGTCAATATGGATTGAAGTGCATAAGAGTTTCATTTGTTTTTAATGAGAAGTCAATATGTGAATAAAAGGTATTAATGAAGAAGTTGGTTAGGCCTTGGAAAATTATTGTTAATTAAAATAATTGAATACTGCACTTGATTAATTCTCCAAGAGGATATAACTCTAATAATTATAGAACATGTCTTAAGTTCCAAGACTTAAATCAAGGTGATACATTGTTACAACACTTAACGGAGTCCATGAAATCCTCAATTGCATGCAGAAAAGAACTGAGTATCCATCCATAGTCACTATGTGGATGAAGTGTGGAAGACCATGCTTTATTCATTAATGGATAAGGAATTGAAATATGATCCAAGCATCATCCATGATTTTATTAATGGAATTTTGATTCTATTAGAGTTGATATTTCAAAAAGAAAAATAAATGTGGCGTTTGAATATGAAGAAGAGAGGAGGATAGTTTTTTTAATGATGAAGGTGGCCATGCATTTTCCTTGTATTAGACACTTGGTTTTTAAACAAGTATATATATGGTCCTTTTCTAAAAAGAAGGACAACCATGGAGGCCAACCAAGGACCTCACCTCAAGACATGTAGGACCCAAGGGGTCAACAATGCTCGTTGGAAGCCCTCGAGGAAAGCCCCACATGAGGCGGGTGTGCTCGGGCCGTGTGTAATCCCACGAGTGTGGCACAGTGATGAACCCGTGTAGCATTGGTGCTAGGTACGTTCCCGGAGGAGTAGAGTGGGAACTAAGAGAATGCCCAAAGAGTGAACACAGTACGGGGCGGTATAGTGGAGGGAGAGAGAGGAGAAATATGAGCTTTGGTTGGGGCATCTTGATAAATAAACTACAATAAAACCACGGCCCGTTTTGATGTGGGATGGTGTTTTAAAAACATCTTACTAATCACGGTCATCCATCTAATTCTGTACCCAATCACAACTGCACAATCTATCCTACACTTCGTGATATATTCTATGCCCTCTATGATTGATCCAATGGTCAAGGAGAGACACCAAGGGTGTCTTCATCCTCCTTCCACCTCTGTTTCACCCGCGAACCAAGAGCTCCAGCCGAACAACCAACTCATCACCCCATCCACCATTCGAGCTCTAGTCATGTCCACAGTGATCGTCTGGATAAACTGAACATATTCATGGATTAAAAGGTGCATGCATGTAACTGAAATGAGAAATCCACATGGTCTGAGAACAAACGAACTTGCTGAGGACGTGTTGATCAATGTACAAAGAAAAGATTTGCATGCGTTTGAAAATGCATGCATGTGAGTATTTTCAGGTGTAATGGGGAATTTAGGATGAAAAAAAAATCAAATATTTTTGTTGTATCTAATATCCTCATTTGAAACACTCAAACCGAATATCACAGGAATTAAAAGATTTTAATACCGCAGAATCCCACATGGATTTTGAACGCGCTCCTCACCTATAAAAGGAGGAGCCCAATCCGTGAAGAGGCAGCTAACATTATTTTAGAAAGCTCTTGTTTTTTCAAAAATAGATCACCGAGGGTTTCCACATAACCAAGCTATGTGAAGGTTTATCACACATCCGTTGGGTGAAGGAGAATTGTGAACGATACTAGTTTGTGAAAGAGAAGATCTGCACCCTCTGTGCAAATGAAAACACATGAACATGTGATAGGTTTTATAAACCCTCGTTGTGTTTCATGAGAAGCCTCCTATGGGTAAAAAAACAGGTGCCTTGACACCTTTTATTTTCTCATTCAAATATAGAACCACAAACATCTCAGGTTTTTTGAAGGAGACTCCCATCCACTCTTTGCGCGAAGAATAAGAACTTGACGCCCTCCTGTTTTCACAAAGAAGATGAACCTGAGGCCTTGTGTTTTACCAAAATAGAACACATGCATATGGCCGAATATTTGATAAAATATTGAGAATAAAAACCCACACATTCACTATCCACATACCCATTTGGGTTTTGTGTTCCTTAACTGAAGAAGAAGGTGGGTGCATGCATGGTGGAGTTCATGTGCATGGAAACATAAGAACAAAGTCTCTGTGCACATATGAAGAAGGATAATGAAATAAAAAAAGAAAACACACCCTATGAACCATAATTGGAAGGAACAAGTGTGTGTTTGATTATATCGAAAAGAAGAAGAGAATGTGAAATGGATAAAGAGAATAGATTGTGTGTGTGCTTAAAGAATTATACCTATTGGTGTTTTTCGCATAATAAAGCATAAAATAATTGTGCATGCATGCATGCATGCACATGAATAGGTAAAGAAAGAAACAAAAGTGTGTGTGAATATTGAGAAAAGGAGAGAAGATAGTGAATGTTAAAAAGAAATAGACCCTTTCATACAATAATTCATAATCACATGAACGTGTATCAATTCAGATTATGCCAAGTGAGTTGATCTTTAGTTTTTGAATAATCACATAAGTGTTAGTGATTATTTCCATGAAAAGAAGTAGAAGGTTTAGTGAATTCAGCTACTTCACTAAGGAAGAAGAAAGTGATATATCCAAATATAAGAGGTATTAAATACAATGAAATCCATGCATGAAGTAATTGAGTTTTGAGACTAAAGGAAGACTGAATTAAATAATCTCTTCTATTTGAGTGTTCAGTGATTATGAATTGAAGAATATAGATAATACTAATATTGTGAAAGATCGATAATTTATATTATATTCTTGAAAATTTTGTATACCCCATTGGCGCACATCTTAGTGAGGAAAGGTCTTCATTAGAAGAAGAAATAATTTCCTAAGCATTGTTGAGACTGAGAACTGATCAACTAAAGTGATCAGAAATATTGAGAAAGGCTAACAGACCTTACCAAAGGCTGTTGAAGATTCTTTAAGAGATTCACATGCTACTGTGATTCAGCAAGCCTGTGTGAATAGATCAGAAGATCATATACAGGGAATCAAAGAATAACATAACGAAGAAAGCTGCTCCTGTGACTCGAGAGCTAAAAGAACCCTGTGAGATTCAGGGAGGAGAAGAAGAAATCAGTGGGAATTTGAAGCAGGCCAGTTGGACTCTGGTAACACTATGTGAAGTAGTATAATGAACCTCCTATGAGACTTCGGAGAGATACAATGTGACTCTATATCGACCACTGTAATTACTAACCTAATTATAGTGGAGAATTCTTGTTATGGAGAATAACCAACACAACAAGGAGTAGGTTTTTAAACTGAACCTTGTCAATCCTTATGTTCAGTGCCTTTACACTTACAACATCATTCGACGTAAGGCTGAGAGTCATAAGAAGAGTGGATTGAGGATTTATCCATCCCTAGATGTTTAATTGAAAAGAATAAATTTTTAAAATGATTTAATAGAATCACTGATTCACCCCTCCCCCTCTCAGTGATTCACATTGATATGGGAACTTCAATATGTAACACATATAAATGTTATATCTCTATGTTATTAGTGGGGTCCTCTATTTCCTGCTAATGAATTAGCTATGTTTTTTATCTTTCGCAAGAGAAAGATGTTTCCTTTACATTATTGTTTTATTCCCAAACAGATGTATCTACATTATTTTTATGTTCATTACACAGTAAAGAGACATTATTTTTGTGTTTACCACATGATGTATGGAGATTATTGTTATGTTGACAAATTTATACATGAAGTGGTTAATTTTTTCATTCTTCCAAAAGTTTATGATTTTTTATTCCTATACTTATGCACCATTTATGTGTTATTCCATATACATATGTTATACTCAAGGGATCATGATTTTTGTCTCTTTTTTCTATACTATCACACCATGGTATTGTTTCATTATTTGATATAACTTGTCCTTTTCTTGTGTATTTTGGATAATTTTTATTTTTCTATATTCACTATAATGTGATATTTCTCCCATGATAATTTTTTTTTCTGGTGATTATGATCTAACCCTTTATGAAATTTTTATAAGTGTTTCCATTACCGAGCTTATGATCTCACTCTTAATTTTGTTTCCCAATTTCCAAGGGAATTATATGTAGGACTATATTTAACATGAATTCTTTTATAGAGATTATATATGGGTGATATTGAAGAAATAATGTGCAATAAGATTTTTATGTATCTAATATTCTAAGACACTAAAACATTATTTTTTGGTTGTAGTAATTATTTGTGAGTTAAAATTATTATATTGTGAAATTACTATATAAAATATAAATTTTAGATAGGGTAATATCTAGTGGTATTGAAGATAGTATGTGAAAAATGTATTTCTTTTAACTAGACTTGAGAATGTGGGTATGGAGATTATTAGTTGGAATTAGAAAATATATTAGTAATTTTGAGAGGATTATGATTAGAAAACACAGGTGAAAATCCTAGGAATAATCCTAAATATTGGAAAAATATCCCAAATTTTAAAAAGTATAGAGTTTATGATTTTCATTCAATGAAATTAATTTTTTATTAATACACATGCATGTAGGCACGTACTTTTATGCACAAATGAGTAATAACCTTGAAAATGAAAAGTTTGGAATAAACGTGATCATCACTAAATGAAAAACTAGTCTTCATAATTTTAATCTCTGGTTGATTCTCTAGAGGATATTCGTTGGTTAATTTAAAATCAAATTATGAACCATTTTTAAGGATTTAAATTGAATTTTAGGATGTAACAAATTACTAGGTTGGATAAGGAACCTAATTGAAAAAAGACTACGAATAACTAATATTAACATAAAGATATTCATTAGTTAAAGGTAAAAATTTTACTTATGATTAACTTAATAAAATTATTTATAGTTCCGCTTTTATACATTTATGTATTCTCATCCCTAATATTTACTTTATTCACATAGTTTCTAGAAATAGAAGGAACTAATTTAGAAATGGATGTGAATGAAAATGTTGTGATCAACCCATTGTGTAACCAAATAGAATGGGAGATAATATTTAAAATCTTATGGTTGTGATTAACTAGTTATATCATGTTATAATTAACAATATAAATCCTTTATAAAACCCATCCTCGATAAATTAGAGGAAAATGAAATTTCATAATTGTTTAGGTTATAAAAATCATGGAGTAATAAATAAGAAATTTTTTATATGTCAAAAATATGAGAATAAGTACCTAGGATAATGTATCAAAGGAGAAAGAATATTTTTTATGTTTAGAAATACTTTCCCACAATTTCTTGATCATTGAAGTCAAATAGAGTGGTTTCCCATAACAATGAACATTATAAATTTTATAACTAATACACCACACATGTATCACTAGATCAAAAAAAGGTGATTGTGTATTATAAAAATAAATTCTATAATATAAGGAACAATGAGGATAATATAAATTAGTAACATCATTGAAAAGTGATCAAAAGAAATACTATGAAATGGATCCCAAAAAATGAAGTGGTGTCAGGTACCATAATCATGGACCAAAGAAATAAAAATTTCATATTTGATTCTAATTCTACCCACAAACTTATAAAAATAATGTTTTGTAAGAGCTTAAATTATTAGATATTTACTTAAGTTTTAAAATTTCATGTAGTATAATGGTTTCACCACTATTACATAATCAACATTGATTGAATTTTATCAGAATTTGACTTTTATAAATCTAATTATTCTTCCCTTAGTATAATTTTATGTGATTTGAGAAAAAAGTGGATCTCCCTATAAAATAATTATATTAGTTTTTAGGATAAGTAAATATCGTTTAGTATCCTAAATCATCAAAATATCTAATATCAATGATGGGATGCTGGTGAAATTCTAATAGAAACATCTTATTTAATATGGGTATTCATACCAAAAAATTAAGGACAATTAATTCAAATAGTTCACGTATTACAAAAAAATGCATGGACTCTAAATATATCATTTGACATGGAACCATCATATTATATTTATTTTATTTAATCGTTTATAATTATAACCATTTTTTTGAAAAATTGGTTGGATTAAAGGTAATGAATATGATGTTGTCAACGTTATGTCTCTAGAAATACCTTAGTCTTATAAAAAATAATAGAAGAATATGTTCATAAACTATCTCTATATATTACAATTATGCACGAAAATATATTTTTCCTAATCTTACATAAGATAATGAGGATGATATTTAATTAGGATTTATATCTTGAGTCAAATCAGAAAGATACCATAATCTATATTATATACAGTCAAAATTGAGTTCATGAAATGTATCTAGGGGGTGTAAAATAGAATAATTTCTTATTTAATTTTACCGTAAATAAATTTTATGTTGAATAGATTTCTTCACATGCAACGAAAAACTAAAATTAATTTCTATAATTTTATCTGAGAAAATATTTTTCAATACTATATATACAATAATACATTATGAGAATTAAATATTCAAAATAATTTATAAAACAAAAAACGGAATAAAACTGCAATTAAATAGAATAACAAAAAGGTTTTAATAATCCACTTGTGGATATACCTTGGGAATCATACCAAAGATAATAACTATATAAATAATGGAAACTATTAAAAATTATAACAAAAATAATGGGAAAGGAAATGGGAAAAAGTAGTGAGTGATTTATAATGAAACATGTGAAGCTATAAGAGACTTATATAGACATTAAGATTATACAAACATTGGAATTACATAGATATTTATTCCATCATCAGTCATATTAATAACCAATGAAATAAATTATTGTTAATATTATATTAAAATAGTACCATTGAAACATTGTTTGTTATTTGTTAGATATAATAGTAAGTAACTACAATGAAAAGTGAGAGTAATGGCATAAAAGAGTAAAATTTATAAATATGAGGCCCATTTTTCTAATCATGTAAAGCATATATTATCATAAGGATTTTCCTTAAACCATGTTTGGGATAAACTATAATAGGCCTGGATGGAGAGAAATCATCTAAAAGATAAGTTCAAGATTCTGTAAATCACTATTGGGTCTATGTTAGCTAAAACACCACCTAATATTAAAACCATTTCTTATCATGCTCATTTAGTTTTTGTAAAGGTTCTGGGGATATTTTATGTAGAATTTAAGATGATATATATGTATAATTACTAATGTAGTAAAATTGATTGTATTTTGTGTTTTTAAACATATAGAATTTCCATAAAAAACGTCTAATAAAAATATGTAAAAAAATAATAAAGTTTTTATTTAAAAATTTTGTTGATAAATGTTTATTAATGATTATGAAATATGTAGTGAATTTTAAATATTTAGTAATAATATCATTTAATATTGATAAGATCTATTTTTTAACGAATTGTATTTTTATATTTATTTTTTATTTTTATCTTCATAATCTAAAATAATCCTTACTAATAAAGATTTCGGTCATATATATTAATGAATTATAAAAAAATATAAATATTACTATATTCAATTGATTAATTAAAAATTCATTGTATGCATAAAAATATATTTTCATAAAAACTATTTTTATAAATTATACATTTTCATTTTAGTAATCAATATATATCATCAAATTAGAATGATTTTATTAAAAAAATTATTTATAAAACTAAAAAATATTTTTTTCATTATTTTAATTATTGGAAATTGACATTAAATTAATTTAACAACACCTTTTGTTTTGAATTTTTACTTCTATAAAAAAACATTTTTTCTATCTAGATTATGTTTTGATTTAAAATATAAACTTCTAATATTTATAAAACTATTTTAATAAAATATATTTCATTGGTTCGGTAGATTAATTTAATTTAAATTTATAAAGCAATTTATTCAATTATACAAAAATGAAATAGAACCGTAAAGGTAGAACAAGCTAAAAATGGTAAAAATGAAGTGTTAAAAACTGAAAATATCACAAATCACTATCTGTAAATGTGTTCTTGAAGGATTTCTCAACCAATACTAATCCTATTTAAATTAATTTCATTTTTTGATAAAAATTAATGGAATAATTCATCTATTATTTCTCAAATTTCACTCATATAACCTATAAAAGGACCCCTTCACCATGTCACATATCCTCACACCATAAGCCTCTTAATTCAATTAAAATTACAAAAAATTATACATAATGAACTATTTAATAACTTATAGGTTATGCATTCAACAAAATATGAAACTTCAAATGATTAGTCCCATTTTCAAATGAGTTTTACCATGGATTTAGAATCCTAGATTAACATACCAAACTAGAAAGGACTAGAGGTTAGGGTATTCTCATCTCATTTTCCATTCACCGAGATATGCTCTATATTGACTTTTTTTGTTTATGTTACATATATACTTACCCAGGACTATATTTACCATATCATTCATTTAATATTATGTGACTAAAAATGAAATATCATGTCCTTTCCTTTAAATTCTCCTAATATAAATTTAACTAATGTGGTAATGGTTTCTCATTTCAAATTCCCTTATTGGGGCATGTTTTTTATTATGTAACTATTTTATTTAATGTGATTTGTACACAAAAAATTTAACATATTATATAATGATTCACTATTTAGTTCATGTTATTTAAATTTCCATTTCATGTTCCCGCATTGAATATATTTTTATACAATTGTTATAAAATTCATATTAGTTTTCTGACTCAATTTTAATTTTAATTTGAAAAAAAAAATTTCCTTGAAAATAAACTTATAAGATTATTATATTCTTAAATTTCATTTTTATTATAGTATTTTCAATTTTTATCTAGATAATTTACATATTTACATAAAATACCTCCTATTTGATGGAAACCCTATTATTGAGATTTGTGCCTAAGTGGTCAGACACAACATGTATCAATAGGTTCCATCTAATTAGTTGAAATCGAGTGTAGGATGTAGTGGACGCCATGTGTGGGGGCTAGTGGATATCCATGTTACAGATCATAGTTAAATTAATTTAATTTAATTTTTTATGTTTAGAATAATGATAAATGATATTATTTCTCAAGGTAGTCAAAATTTATATAATTATAAATAATTGAAAAATATATAGAATTTTTTTGAAACAAATGTTACATGTTTAAGATTTTTTAATGATTTAAGGGATGAATGAGTCTTTTTATTGGATTTTGTTTCATCAAAACAATTTTTATAATCACACTATATAGTTGTCAAATATTTGTAATATGCACATCAAATTTGCTTATTTATTCATGCCCTTTTTGGCCAGTTTAATATGTTTAACTTATTCATGGGATTAAGTGAAATTTTGTCAATTAAAACCTACATATTTATTAGAAATATTGAGATTTAACTATAATAACAGTACATATATATGAATTTGGAGTTGTTTCTTACCATCATACCTTATCTAAGACTTCAAGAGTTAAAATCAAAAATGGATTATTCCTATTTTTATGATCGGTCATGTGATATTCTAGAGATAAAAAGAGTTTCATAAGTACATAAATTTTCCATGAAAACCCCCAGGGAACAAGGAAAAACAGTAGTCATGTCTTGGTACACATGTGCATGATCTAAGAGGAATATAGTTTTATTTATTAGATCCATGGTGATGTAGACATGAGTGTATAACCAAGGGATCATTACATTCCCCCAAGCTACTATTTTTAATTTTTCATACTTAAATATAATTTCATGAGATACTTTTAATTAATCAGGTATCAGTATACTGTATATGATATTTAATGATAGATTAAATGTTACAAAATTGAAATGAATTTATTTTCATGATTCAACTATATACCGTGTTCCTTTAATGGTATTAGAGAAATCATGATATTATTTAGGTAATAATTAAATTTTCTATAGTTTGGATAGTGGGATTTGATATAGTAACAATGAAAATTGATGAACATCTATCAGTGTTTAAATGATCATGAATTTTTTAATTAAATAACTATTTGGTTTTCGAAATGAAAAAACTATTTGTGTATAAATAAGGTGAGTGGAGTAGTGGATCACTTGTGTGTCACCGAAGAGTGAATCTGGTGAGGTTGGGTTCATCAAACATATGCATGGTTAAATAAATTTAATGAAAAAAATAATGTGGTGGGTGGAATTGGCCACCATTCTTGACCATGTATCCCCAATTGATTAAGTATAATATTTATCATCAAATATCATTTAGGTGGAATTATATTACTAAGGCATTTCCACATAGTCCTTGAAAACCCACATGTGCATGTCCCGTGAAATCTGAGTGACCCACCACAAAGTAGTGTTCCATGACCTAGTTAGTTCCAAGTCAGTCCAAACATGAACCACCCATCCCCCCAGGCCCACAATGGGTTTGGTTAATATTTAGGGGCCACTTCATGTCCCAAATGACCCCGATAAAATTTTCAAAAACATGAAATTTATTTTAATTTTGGGTTTTGATGAAAGTTTCAAGGACTTAAGAGTTTTTTTGATAATTAATTAATATTATTTTATTTCTACATTAATACATTGAATATTTAGTGGAATTTAATTTCATTATAATAAATTTTAATCATCCACATTTATTTAATGTTCTCTAATCCACAGTTAAGAAAAAAATATATACGTTTTGGTATATATTAATTTAATTTAATTATTGCATTTTATTTATAAAATATTTAATAATTTATTTGCATACATTTTCTGTTGACCATGTTAATATCATCCCACCCATTATTAATTATATAAGGGCCTAAATTTCCACATTTGGCTGATAAAATGTAATTCTTGTATCCCAATTACCCCTCAACTATATGTCAGTATGAATTATAATGACTTTTAGAGTTGATAATGTTATGGTTTGAGATGAGCTCTAGCATGAAACAAGACATGTAAAATTCAAGTAAATTTTATAGGTGCTATAAAATGATCCATGATTTTAATCAAGGAATTACCGTAGGGTATATGTTGATCAGTTAGCTTCTCAATGGATCAGTAAATATTAAATATATCATGATCATGTCATTATATATTCATTTATTAATAATTAGTAAATAATATATTTATGTGGGTGATTTGAAATCACATAGAATAGTTAATTAACATCTGAAGATAAAAATGGATAACTACATGATTAATTTATAATATTTATGTATGGTTAAGGATGTGTGTGGAATCACATAATAACAATCATGATAAATATAATTAGATTTATATCAAAAAGAGAAATATGATATTTGAATTACGTATAAACTATTTTACCAGGACATGGATTATTAATTAGGTAAAAACTACTTAATATGATCGATCATGTAAAAATATAAAATAATTTATATTTTTGCATATGATATAAATACCACATGGAAAAATTATATAAATATAGTCTTATATTACTTCTATTAAGAAGTAACTAGTTCAATGTACTTTTCTAGCCTCTATCAGGATTCTTTAAAATATAAGGGAGTTTTAAAAAAATAGTTATACATGATTTAGTTTTAATTGAGGGTTGATAACCTCTTTCAGACATAATAAAACTACTATACAAGTGTTAAGGAAACTTGAATCTATGATTTCAATAATGGGGATTCCACTTGATAGATTAAAGAGGTTCACATTAATGTAGTTTATGAGACCCTTCTACCAAATTACTGTCCAATATATTCTAAGGACCTATCTAGGTTTTAAGAAGGAAAATATAGGTCGTTTCCCCATGAATATCCATGAAACAAGATATTCTATGTCTAAAATGTGCCAAATGGGAATTGATAAAATTGTTGGATACTGAGATGTTAAATTTACTATGATAAATTATGGGTAATCAAGATAATCTAAAAATATATTCTTTCCTTTAGTATAGAAATTGGAAAAGAAACCACGATAAAACTACAATAATTTCTAAAAAATTAACATGTTCATTCCAACTCATATTACAAGAGTAGTGTAGTAGTTTAAAAACAACCCTCCTATATGGGTATTAATTCTTTGTTTATGATTCCCCTATTCATGATCTTCCATCTCAATAACGAGAAAATGTGAGAGAGATGCCAAAATGGTGTGTGTGGAGGATGCATTAAAAGTATATTCCATCATATTATTTGCTATGTATAGAGAGATAAATATTACAATAAACACATAGATTCATATACTTTTATATTTCATTTCATATCTCTTGAGAATTATAAATAGATGCTTAATTTATATGAGAATTTCACAATACTTTACAATTTTAAATTTGGAGATGGATACTTTGCTACTGATTTTTTTAAAAAAAAATTAAGAGAATTTATCATTTAAATATTTTTGGATTCCATATAGATAATAAATTATCCATAAATCTCTATTTATCAACAATAACTAACAGATATTCCTTAATCATCAAGAATTACAAGATGAACATTATGAAGAAACCACTCAAAAATCATTAGTCTGTGCTTTGTTAGACATCTAATGATTAGATGGAACATGGTTCCTTATTTAATATGATAAATAAGTGAAATAAAAGCTTGAAAATACCATGACTAATTGAGGTATAATGGTTTCTTTGTAATGAATTTTAAATAGAAATTTTTTAGAGGTGGTGTAGTAAACAAGAGGATATGTGTTTCTCATATAGAAAGAAGGATAACCAGAATAAAGAATATTAATGGATTTTAAGGATGTATGTGTAATATTTTTCTTCATCTATATTATTCATTTAATGTAATTTTTATGATTTAATTAGTTGGTATTTAATATAATATTCAATTCACATATGTGTATTCAAATAAAGGTACCATATATGTTCATTAACATTGAACATGGTGATTTCTCTTATTAGCTAAGAATGGAATAATCCTATATTATAAGTTGAAATATCATGAATTTATTTTTTCAAAATGGATTGATTCTACTAAAAATATTGTTTTTTATAGATTATTAACAAAACATTTCTCTTATCATTGATTGGATATAATGAGAGTTTTTTATTTTTGAATGAATGATGATTTTGTTGTTTCTTACTCAATTAATAACTTTTTTAATACTTAAATAATAAAAAATTAATGATGAATATAAAATTTAATACTTATTCCAAGTTGTATAACGAAAAATTTATTTTCATGTAAAATTGAAAATAGTTTTAATTTTATATCTAAAAATATATCTAGTCTCTGAATAGCTAAACAAGTAGATATACTAACAAACCCACTTTTTGAGTTTTTGGAGAAGAGCCATTTATAAATTAGGGTGTTCCCAAAATATTATAGAGTTAGTTCATCAAATTTTGATAAACAATTATATGGGGAATCTAGAGGTAAATTCATATACTTAATGTTTCTTTAAGAAATTTAAGGAATTCTCAATGAAAATTAATTTCTTTGGTTAGAAGATATAGTATCCACCAACTAGCTTGTTAGATTATATAGTAACCAATTATTCATCGATCTTTTAACTATAGAATCATGATTTTCATGAACTTACAAAAACTTTTTCTCATCATTGATGTGAAGGTGGTATAAGGTAGATCGATTAAGAGTGTCATATATATATATATTCATTCTTTTATAGTTTTCCAAAATATTTGTTCTTTCTAAAATCGTAGTACGATGGTTAACCATAGGAAAATTATATTTACTAATGGATATCATACATGTAATGATATGATTAGAGTATATTATGTCACATGCTCTTGTGTTTGATCAGAACCATTTGTTATAAATGAATTAATATTTAGATTTATATCAAAGAAAACACAACATTTATCTTTGTTAATAATCAAATATCAACTAAATATATTAGCATCCCAATGTTTGAAAGGTTTAAGGGAAATGTGACTATAAATATAATATGAAGGAAACTTATCTTTGAGTTAATTGGATTTAGATAGACTTCAATGAATACAATGATCTAGATGCATGTTAGTTTTCATAGGAACACCAAACCACACTAGTATTATTGGGAGTAAATTTTCTGAATACACATAATGAATATGAATGTTAAATAAAGATTTTTGGTTTTATATTCACTTATATTAATGATAAATTATTCATTTAAATAATTAATCCTACATAGAGTAGTAAGTTGAATGTATAGATGATTGAAAATTGTACATTAATTTAATGATAGATTCCATGAATGAAAATTCATTTGTTAATTTTTTTTTATTTTCCAAAAGTGATGTATATCAATTAGTCAGTATTAAAGAAAACATATACATTGTATGAACAATAATGGTTCCAATAATTCCAAATTGGATAGACCAAGTCATCATAAAACAAAATCCAATATAAATATACTTATCAATTAAACAATCTATGGTAATTATATTTGGAATTGGATGTCAATACCACATTCCATGGAGGAAACCTTATGAAAGATGTCTTTATAATAAATTCATATATAAATGACATAAATAGAAAAAAAGAAATAAATTTTTAAGGATCCACTTTAAGATATAATGATAATTATGATTAGATAAAATTCATCTAGAATGAATGTTTTACAGCTGCCTATACATGCTTAGTATAATCACTCTATTTTTATCAGAATGATGTGTTTTATAAAATATATTAAAAAATGAATTATATTATATATAATACTAAAAATAATTTGTACATGAATGACTAAAATTAGAAACCCAATTATTGGGGAACATGATCTATAGAGGTATATCTGTTGGATTGCATACATCATGTCATATTATTTATGTTGACAAGGTATTGAAAAATATGATATGGAAAAATAGGAATAGAATTGTTTCCAGAGATACATGTATTGAAATATCTCTCATATTCCATAATATTTATTTAATATTTATATTTATTATGAATCAAACTTATAGAGCGACATTAGAAACAACTAAGAGAACAATAATGGCTTGTAGTCATAAATGTTCAATGTTTCCTAAGAAAGTAAAACAAGGAAAGTACTTTTTTGATGGATAACTATGAATATATTTATTCAAGGGGATAGAACAAAATCTTTTTTATATATTAATGATAAAAAATCAATGTTTTTATAAGGTATTATCTTAGATAAAAACATATTATAGACAATTGATTCCATATCTACAATTCCTTAGTACATTGCATCTTCTAATATATCCTAATAGGTGGTTTTGGAAAATATTGTTTATATCTATTAGAGTTATATCGAGATCATAATGTGTGATTATATTATGATGATAATTTAGACTATGGTATTATCCAATATTTTAGAGATAATAAAGAAAAAATGAATATACTCAATGATATCATTTGGTGATGGATTTTCATAAAGATATAAAGACACCCTATATAGAAAAATAACCAAATATTGATAGGCCTAATAACTGCTTTCATACTCAGCAAGAGAATGTTTATTATGTAAGTATAACCATTTATATAGTGAATCGTTATCTCTAGTGAATGTGGGAGTCTATTGGATTTTTTTCCCTATAACCATTGGACTTTGTAAATTCTATTACATGTATATTAAAATTATGAAATATTAATAAATATTTTATTAAATAATCATTTTTATTCTTTATAAATTTTTTTTGAGAATTTACGGGGTGTATTTTTTCCAAAGGTTATAATACTTCCTTCTATGATGATAGGCTTAAAATACCATGTTCATATTCTAAAATATATATCCTATGACCAAATGAATTCATATAACTAGAAAATGATGATTTAGGATATACAAGGTAATAGACTCATAAGATATTAAAACTTCTACTCAAGAAGTCCACCATTGGTAATCTCCACGATATGAGGTCAAGATCACTAACATCCCTCTAGGAATCCCATATGTTATATCTGTCATAGGATATTCCTATCCATGATCATGTGTATATATCCTTATAATAGATTTAATTATTATTAAATATAATTAGAAATTTAATTTAATATTCTAATTATGATTTTGATGATATATGCTCCTGGTGATGTAGGATACATTTGGTGCACCATGAGTAATATGAAATTAATAAATAATGCATGAAACGATTGTTCCCTTTTGAGTTAAAATAAGTATATATCTTTTTCCATTTGATGGAAAATAAACAATCTAATTGTGTATAGAGTCATGGATGTTTAATGATGACTTCATTTATATAAATTTAAGGAATTTTATGTCAAGAATTTTGGTTTATAACACATTCCATACAACCTGATTCATAAGATATTGAGATAATGGGATTATATTTATGATAAAATCTGTACCTATAACACAATAATTGATGATTTATTACATATGAATTAACATAATACAACCAAAGATATCACGAATCACAGTTACTTTTTGTAATTTGGTACATTACATAACAAAATAAAATATGTGGTATGTCATCTTTATTGAAAACATTAATAAAATGATCATATTATTCAATCATTCTTTAAACTAAATTTGATAACCTAGGGACATACAAAAAAGGGGTTAGATATAAATCTTAGTAAGAGAAAAAAAAGAATAACATAAAGAATGTATTACATGTTTTATAAAAACCATTTACATGGGGTTTAAAATGGGTGGGAATCATAAATATGAAAACTGAGGCACTATATACCATGATAACATAAACGAAATATGGGATTTTGGAAACAACATTTAACATAAAATTATAAGAATACATTAAGGTTGAACCTCAAAAAAATTTAACATAATGTTCTTAAGATAACCTCTCATGCTCTATACAGGTCACCTCTTGAGACTAAAACATTACCCAATTAACTTAATAGTTATCTACGCAAACTCATTTTAATCATATCATGTACATGCATAAGTGTTCCACATAGATCCTATAACATAAGAACAAATCTATTCATATTTAATCACAATATAATAGAGTGTGGATTAAATACATGTAATTCCAAAATAAATGAATTATATATTTATAGAGGTGAACACCCTTGATAGGTAATGTGTATGGGTATTAGCTAAACAATAACTTGCCATTGAAAATTATAGTGAAATATTAGCAGCATAATGGGAGCATATAAATTTTCATAGGAGGGATTAATAAGAGTGAATGTGATGTCTCATCAGTTATATATCATAAATGTAGTACCCCCGATTTCTTGTATGTAAACCTTACTTGATGATTTTCATGGTTATAAAGGTAAGGGTAATTATTGATAGATTTGGGAGAACTTTGAATAAAGCTTTGAGACAAAGGGGAAGCCACTTGGGCGGTGCATAGTTTGTCTAACCGTGCAGCCAATCCATGTGTAGTTGAACGTTTTGAGGCACTGGATTCGATACGGTTGGAGAATAGATAGAGATACCATGAGAGGAAGTTGTGTGATCATATTCTTACATAGTGTATAATGCACTTTAAGTGCACGGTTTGTCTAACAGTGCAAACTAACCGTGCGGGAAATTATGTGAGATCCTAAAAAAGTGGCCCTCACACGTTTTTTCTCTAAATGGCGTTATTTTCATCCTATGTGGCCATAAATCGGGATTTTTCTTCTCCTTAGGCCAAAGAAGGTTGTCCCATCATTCTGAAGGCAATCTGAAGGCTTCCCTTGACGAATCAAAGCCGGATTCTCGACATATCTGATCGTTCTTCTTCGTTATTGTTTATCTTCATAGATCTATTTAGATCTACTTCTCCCCTTCTCTCGGATTCTTAGATATATGCCTGTTATGGGTATATGTAAGAGTGTGGATTCCAAATATGTCAATATTTTGTCTTGGTCGTTCTAGGATAAGTTATCTAAGGAATTATCTTGGTTAATCGACCCAGTTTTCTCGAGAGTTCTTCCTTTGTTGTAGTATTCGTCAAAACCTTTGATGTGGGTGGCTTCACTCTTGACTCGCCTTGCTAGAATTGATTGGATTATATTCAAATTGGTTTATTTGAATGGAATTGATTATGAAAACCATGGAATAAATCTTCTTTACTGATGATTTATGGTTTTAGTGAAATTATGAAATCTTGGTGAATTGTTGTGCAATGTGATTTAGCCTCTTGAATTTAAAATAATGATTTTAAATTACTGATTTTCTAGATTTATTAAACAATTTGATAATAATTAGGTTTTCAAAAAAAGGAGTTTTTTATTGAAATTGTTTGGTATTGAAATGTCTTTGATGGAATCAGTTTTCAATAAAGGGGTATTTTATTTGAAAAGGAGTTTTGGAATGATCCATGGGAATATTGGTGTGTGAGTACATATTGCTTTTTTGGGTATTGGTTGAAATATGACCTTCTATTCTATGATAAAGGTTAAATCTCACATGAGATATAAAGTTCATATTGCATATGTTGGGATTGGTTGAAATATTACCTTGTGCTCGATGCCAAATGTTTAATGGCACATGGTAAACAATTACCATGTGATGACTTGGAAGATCGATGAGAAACGACTTAGAAGTATGGAAATGATTTTGATGTATCATGCTTGGCTGGTTTGATGGGTTTGATGAATGGTTGGTTATTACAAAAAGGGGATATTATGAAATGGTTTTAAATCTTGTTTAGTTAGTTTTCTAAATAAAAATATCTTTTTGGAAAATTGGATTCAATTTCACTTGTTTTCCTTTGGAAATGAATGTTTTTAGAAACGAATTTATATTTAGTTATAAACTACTTTTGAGAAATTGTTTTATATAAATAGTTTTATATAATTGTTTCTAACACTTATATCCATGTAGCGTGAGTAGGGAAGTCATTGGGAAAAACCTACTAAGTTCTATACTCACCCCTACTATGGAAGTTTGCTGCTTTTGCATATGCTATCTTCCGGGATAGGGGAAAAGGTAACGTTTCCTAGGTTTTTAGCACTACCTTGTGATTTTTGGGCTATTTAGTGATTGTGGGGCTTTGAGATTGTGGAGCACAGAGTTTTGTTGTCTTTTGAGAGTCTTGTGTTTTTTATCCTTTGTGTAATTTGATACCTGGTTATTCTTCTTTTGTTTCATACTTTGATGTGGTATTGAGATACAAAATATTGTTGAGTTGTTTTCTATTTGTTCATGCATCATATAGTGAATGTTTGGTTATGGTAGGTTGGTTTATTAGTTTATTTCATAAAGGTTAAATCTTCCCACACTTTTATTTGAAACCCTTCGACATTTATTGCCAGCCTTTTTCATCTTGGGGATGACTCTTAAGGCCTAGTAATGACTCTTTGTACTCTCAAGACGATGAGAATTGGCGAGTCATTAAAAATGGTATCAGTAATGTCCTTCCCTTGTGGTGCAAGTCATCTATGTTCTTAGTCGGGGAGTTGGAATTCCATTTCATCTATTCCTTGTGTTGGAATCTTATATAGGAGTAGGATTGTCAGAACTCGAAATGTATATCATAAAAGTACGTATCTGGCATGTTTATGCTGAACTTCAAGTTAACATGGTGTTGAATACATAAGTGTTTTGGATAAACTTCTAGAATGTTTGAAATCTCATTATCATGGATTTAGCCAATGAGATGAGCATAACATGCATTGAAGAAGAAGGACTTCCCACTATGATTTCATATCTCATTGTGAGTAATGATTTATGATTTTGTACAAAGATGTAGTTTTTTTAAAATGAAGTATACGATTTCAAATGAATGATTTTGAAAAGGGGAATGCTTATTGTATTTTGAAAAACAAAATGCTTATGTAATTTTGGAAGCGGTTAATTTCAAAAAGCATGCAGAATGTTCTCAAAAATGGTTGAACATGGATAAAGGTTGTTTTTGGAAAAACAATTTTGTGATAGTTGATAGGATATAATTTGAAATGAAAATACATCACTTTCTAGAGAGTGATATTGACGGCGTTTGTTGTTGGTTTAGAAAATGGCACCTAATAGGTGTTGTCAAACCCGACACGAAGAATCTATGGAGAATGTGGTTGCACCTGAACCACGAGTGAACCAAGAGCTGATTTTGGGAATTTTTCAAGCTTTTCAAGCTGTGGATACATGGAACCGAAGGAATTATCCAAGGCATGTAGATAATACCATTCAATTCATGAAGAAGAATCCAACAAACTTCCAGGTTGATGCTGAGCATAAAAAAATGGAGGTGTGGTAGAGTAGGATGAAATGTATCTTCAACTTCATCGACACACTAGTATAGCTAAAGGTCAAGAAGGTGACATACTTGCTTGAAGATCTTGTACGCCAGTGGTGGGATTTCGCGGTACATGCTAAATTGGATGAAGTCCTTATGTGGGAGGATTTTGAGGAATTGTTAAACAAACAATTCTATCCTCATACGTTCAAGATCCAGAAAATAAAGGACTTCTTCATGCTGAAATAGGATAGCCTCTCTATCACAGAGTATGCAGCTAAATTCATGAATTTAGACTGTTTTTCAAAAGAGGGTGCAACATGGTCATCTTTGAAGGCACATATCATCAAATCAGGGATAAGGAAAAAGATTTGATCAAATATTGAGGTACTATGTTTTAGGAATTATACGGAGATTGTGAACAGAGTGACTATGGCTGAACGTGATATATCGGGGATTATAGGGGGAGATATGATGATACCCATATGAAATGGTGGGAACTCAAATAATGGGATTAAGTGGAAAAGGGACACCTACTCTCAAGGTGGAAGTGTGAATCAAAATCAAGTGGCGGGATCGGTGAACCAACCTCCATGACCCCAGAGAAATGAAGGTTGCTTTCAATGTGGTTCGATTAATCACATAAAGCGCGAGTGTATGGGAAAACCTAGAGCATTTCATATTTGCAACAAGATAGGGCATATTCAACACTATTATCACAGTGATACATGGTCAAGTGCTTGAGACACTTCTCAGGTGTCGCAAGCATCATACCATTCGATGGGATGAGGACAACAGAATCTATCTCGTCAGCATAATCGAGCTAGCCAGGGTGATTCTAAAAATACCATGACTACCAAACCATGGAAATCTAATCAAGGAAACAAGGAGAACGGTGAAGAGACGAATAAATTATATGGAGTTGAGGAGATGATGTTCACTAATCAGGTTGGACCATTTATGGTGATAGGTACAATTCTTTTGAGTTCTAACCTCGTGCAAGTACTCTTCGATACTGTTGCCTCACATTCTTTCATTGATTCTCATGATGTTGACTTGCTATGTTTAAAGTTGGAAGTGATCCATTCTATTTTAATACTAAAAAATCCTCATGGTGAAAGAGAGTTTCAAGACATTGTGTGTCAATAATGTGTTATAATTGTTGACGGATCTGAGATAAAATGGGATTTATCGATGTTGGACAAGGATGTCTATGATGTAATCCTTGGTATGGATTGGTTGACAAAGTTTAAGGCTCACATAGACTGTTATAGGAGAATAGTCACTTTCACAACTGAGGATGGCATCGAGCATCACTTCATAGGAGAGTGGATGGTAAAGAAAGGGGAAAAGATCTTGTTGGTGCCAATGGTGGGAATGGTCTCTTACCAGTTGGAAGCATTAACTTGGGAATCAATGGAAGAGATTGAGTAAAATAGTTTTCTAGTGGTTGTGGATCAATTTCCAGATGTATTTCTTGAGCTCATCTCAGGGTTACCACCTCTATGGGAAGTGGAGTTTACAATTTATCTCCTTTAGAGACCGGTCCTATTTCCCTTTCGTCTTATAGGATGAATCCAACAGAGTTACAGGAAATGAAAGTTCAGTTTCAAGAACTAGAAAGCAAGGGTTTCATCTGGACAAGTACATCTCTGTGGGAAGCACCTTTTGTTGTGAAAAATGAAGATAAAACACTTTGGTTGTGTTTTGATTCTTTTAAGCTCAACCAAGATACGATAAGGAATAGATATCCACTTCCACGCATTGATGATCAGTTTGATCAATTAAGGGGACCATAGTGGTTCTCTAAGATTGACTTGTGATAAGGATATCATCAATAGTGAGTTCAAAAGGAGGATATTCCAAAGATAGATTTTAGAAGAAGATATGGTCACAATGAATATGTAGTCATACCTTTTGGTCTAATGAATGCACCAAAGGTCTTCACGGATTCGATGAATTAGATATTTTAGAAACATTTGGATTCTATTTTGTGGGTTTTTTGGATGACATCTTGGCATATTCAAAGACAATGGATATCAATGAGGTGCACCTATAAACAGTCTAACGAATATTTAGAGATAACCTTTTGTATGCTAAAGTATAAAACTATGATTTTTAGATTGAAGAAGTAAGTTTATATGGCCATGTCATTTTTGAAAATGGTGTTTCGGTGGATCCTGAAAAGATAGAAGCTGTTATCTTGTGGAAACCAACGAAGAATGACTTTGAGATACGAATTTTCTTGGTCTAGCTAGTTAGTACAGATGCTTTGTGCAAGATTTCTGATGACTAGATTCACCTAGGACAGCTCTAAAAAGAATAATGCTCCATTCCAGTGGACATAGAAATGCCATATGTCTTTCCTAGAGCTTAAAGTGTGTCTAAAATTGGTACCAACCTTTATTTTTCTAGAATCAGGATAAGGGTATTTGGTGTAATGTGTTTCTCCGAAAATAGGACTGGGCTCTATTCTTGTGAAAGGAGACCATGAGGTTTCTTATGGTTCAAGGAAGTTGAGGGTGCCTAATAAAACATACTAAACACACGATTTTAAGGTAGCTATTGTTTTCCATGCCTTAAAAACATGGAGGCACTATCCCTTTGGTGAGATATTCACCATGTTCATAGACCACATAAGTTTGAATCAGATTTTCTCATAGAAAGATTTATATATGGTGAAAACTAGATGGAAGGAGTATCTCCATAATTTTGACTATGAATTGATGTATACACCGAAAAAAAGGAATTCATTGGAAGATGCATTAAGTAGAATTTCATATGCTCAGTTGAAAAAAGAAGCTTTAGATGAATGGAAGTTGATGTCAGTCCTAGCCGACATGCACATGGAATGTGAAGACCTAGGTGATGTTTTAGTTTTCTTTTCAGTTATGCTTATCCATAATTTTGTAAATGTGGTTAAAGAGACACAAACATCAGATGCGGAATGTCTGGTTGTGAGTTTAAACCTAAATTGCGGGGAGACCATTGAGGGATGGAAACTTAATCAGAGTTAATTTTTTTGCTTTAGAGATCAGATAGTTGTAACTATGGATTTCTAGGAACAAATTCTGAATGCCTACCACTATTCGAGATGGGTTATACATCCAGGTTCACAGAAGATGTATAAGGATCTAAAGGATTAGTTTTGTTGGAGTGGCATGAAAATGAAGCTGGCCAATTTTGTCTCATGATGCTTAACTTGTCAGCAGGTTAAAGAAGAGCATCAGAGACCAATAGGTATGTTGAAGTCTTTACCTATCCTAGTTTGGAAATGGGAGCAAATAGAGATGGGTTTTTTACAGGTCTTCCACGAATGGTTTTGAAACATGATTCCATATGGGTGATAGTGTATCATCTTACAAAGTTGTCCCATTACATCCATATTTGTGATACTCATATTGTGTAGGATCTTTCAAAAATCAGTATCTGAGAAGTGGTAAAGAGTCATGGAGTACTTGTTTTAATAGTCTCATACATAGATCTGAGGTTCATGTCTCATTCCTTGAAATCCTTACCGCAAGCTCTTGGGAATCTACTGACTATTAACACATCATATCATCCTCATATGGATGGTTAATCTGAGCCGATGATACAAACATTGGAAGAAATGTTTTGGGCTTGTGTAATGGATTTTAGAGGCTCATGGGATGAGGATATACCCTTAGTGGAGTTCTCGTACAATAAAAGTTATTAGGTCTTGATACATATGGATATGTTTGATGAATTGAATGGGAATCCTTTTTGTTCTGCACTATGCTGGATGGAAATAGGTGAAACATCACTAGTTGGGCCAATCCTTGTCCAAGAAATAATATAGAAGATCTAATTGATTATAAAGAGGATGGAGATGTCTCATAGACATCATAAATATTACGAAGATCATCAAAGAAGACCACTGTCATTCGTTGTGGGTGATCAGGTCTTCTTGAGGATACCTCTAAGGCTTGGACCTCATCATTTCGGGATGCCAGGAAAGCTATCCCTTGATACTAAGGACCATTCGAGATACTATAATGTTTTATAGAGGTGGAATATCGGTTGGCATTACCACCATGGTTCAGTGTTGTGCATAATGTGTTCCTTGTATCTCAGTTGAGAAAGTATCTTCCTAATCCTGAACATGTAATCATATGGGATCGCATTGACATAGAGACAGATACTTCATTGATACATATCCCGATATAGATTGTGGATAGGAAAGAAAAAAACTCATGGAAAGAGCATCGGTCTAGTGTGAGTTTTAAGGAAGCTTGGTCAGATTCAAGAAGAAACATGGGAACGTGAAAAGGAAGTAAAGAGGTAGTGGCCGAAACTCTTTCAGTTGGGTGAGGGTTTTCTACATTCCGAGGGCACAAAGACCAATGGGTGGGAGAATGTGTAACCCCCAGTTTCTGGTATGTAACCATTACTTGATTGTTTTCATGGTTATAATGTTAAGGGTAATGAATGAGAGAGTTAGAAGAACTTTGAATGAAGCTTTGAGACAAAGGGGAAGTCGCACGGGCAACACATAGTTTGTCTAACCATGCGGCCAAAACATGTGTAGTTGGTCATTTTGAGGTAGTGTATCCCATAGAGTTTTAGCACAGTTAGATACACCATTTGAGGAAGTCATATGAGGGTCTTCTTAGTTAGTGTCTAATGCACAGTTAACACACAATTTTTCTAACTGTGCAAACTAACTATGCGGACACTTAAGTGAGATCCTAAAAAATATGATCTCACACATTTCGGGCACTAAATGGATCAATTTTCCTCTTAAGAGGCTATAACTTGGGATTTTTCATCTTCTTAGTCCAAATAAGGTTCTCCAATCATTCCTGAGGCGATCTGAAGGCTTCCCTTGGCAATTCAAAGCTTGATTCTTGAGTTATGTGATCAATCTTCTTCGTTCTTGTTTGGTTTCTAAGATCTACGTAGATCCACTTCTCATATTCTCTCCATTTCTTAGATATATGCCTGTTATGGGTAGATCTTGGTTTGTGGATTCCATATATGATGATATTTGGTCTTGGTCTTGTTTGGACAAGAGATCTAAGGTGGAATCTTGGTTAATCGACCCGGTTTTCTAGAGTGTTCTTTGTTTATTGTAGTTTTTGTCAAAACTATTGATCTAGATGGATTCACTCTCGAATCATCTTGATAGAATTTATTATCTTAGTTTCTTATTTTTTTTAATAGAATTTGTTATGAAATCCTCAGAATAAATATTCTTTATTGATGAGTTATGGTTTTAGTGAAATTGTTAAATCATGGTGAATTTTTGTGCAAAGTGATTTAGCCTCTTGAATTTAAAATAATGATTTTAAATTAATGATTTCATGGGATTGTTAAATGGATTTATGAAAAAAATTCAATAAAAGGGTGTTTTATTGAAATGGTTTGGTACTGAAATGTCTTGGATGGAATTAGTTGTCAATCAAGGGGTGTTTTATTGTAAACGGTGTTTTGGCATGATCCTTAAAAATATTGGTATGTGAATTCATATTTCTTTGTTGGGGCTTGGTTAAAATATGACCTTGTGCTCAGTTACAAAGGTTAAATGGAACACAAGATATAAATTTCATATTTCATATATGGGGTTTTGTAGAAATATGACCTTATTCTCGTGCCAAAGGTGTAATGGAACATGGGAAACAAATACCTTTTGAATACTAGGTAGATCGATGAGAAGCCACTCATGAGTTTGGAATTGTCATAACATAGCATGCATGGCTGGTTGAATGGGTTTTTGGAATGGTTGGGTATGCCAAAAAGGTGATATTATGAAATTTTTTTATGTTTCTTTACTTATTTTTATAGAAATATAACATGTTGGAAAATTGGTTTCAATTTCACTTGTATTTTTCTTGTAATGAATGGTTTTAGAAATTGGTTTATATTTAGTTATTAACTGCTTTTGAGAAATTTTTGATATAAACTGTTTTATATTAATATTGATAACTATTCTATCCTAGTGGCATGAGTAGGTAATTCATTGGTGGAAACCTAGTGAGTTTTATACTCACCCCTACTTTGGCATATTGGTGCTTTTACATATGCTATCTTTCAAGACATGGTTAAAGGTAATGATTCCCATGTTTTTAGCACTACCTATTTATGCTTGGCTTGTTTGGATATTGTGGAGTTTGGAACTTGGGGAGCACGGGGTCTTGTTGTCTTTTGAGAGTCTTTTGTCATTTATTTTTTGTGTACTTTGATACTCGGTTATTCTTATGTTGTTTCATAATTTGATGTTGTTTTCAGATAGATGAAGCTGTTGAGTTGTTTTCCACTTTTTCATGCATCATATAGTGAATGTTTGGTTATTTTTGGTTGGTTTTTTATTTCATTTCATAAAGGATAAATCTTCCCCAACTTTTATTCGAAACCCTTTTTCATTTATTGCCAGCCTTTGGCGTCTTGGGGATGTCACTTAAGGCCTTGTAATGACTCATTGTACTCTCAAGCCAATGAGAATTGGTGTGTCATTATAATAAAGGTAGTAACATGTATATATAATATCATATCGAAACATTATTTTTTATAGATAAAAGGTATAAGATAAATAGGAATCTGGAATAATGAGTAGAAGGAGATGATTTCAACATAGTATCGACATAAGTAAATTCTTGAATGAGAGGAGATAAATGATCTCTCATTTTTTGGAAGTAAATTGAGAAGTAGTGTTAGCTATATATAGTATTAAAATAATAAAATATGTAGATTAAAAACGATATATATAATGATTGTTCATGAATTGAAAAGAAGAGGGAGAGGTCCATCACTTTTGGTAAGGACAGTCACATGATAATTTCAACAACATAAGAGGTGTACATAATGTTTAATGAGAGGGAATAATAAGAGTTAAATGGGCCCCTTATCATATTTAAATAAAAAGTTTATTATGATAAATTGACAAAACATTACCAAAAAATAAAAAATGGAAATTGAGAAGCACAACATAATATATGTGCATGAATAAAATGATGTGAAGGAGATTCCTTATCTTGATAGGGTGATCCAAATAATCATGGGAGGATATTCTTTTGATTTTTAGATCACCATGGGAGGACTATATAGTGGTGAGGGTAGATTAAGGACTTGATACAAGATGTTTTAGTGAATAGGAATGGGTTCTTGGGTGGTTTATATTGGAAATGAGGGGTGTAATTCTTTATTATTTATCAATCATAGGTTATAGACTATATATATTAAAATATTAAAAAATATAAACCATCCCAATATATTACCTATCTATTATTCCAAGTAGGATATTTATTTAATAATGTATATGTAAAAGGTTTGAAATCCATAAATTAATTTCTTTCATGATGTGGAAGAGATTCATGTTCTTCAAGAAATGATTTTAAAACCTTAAAATATAATATTGGTTTTTGAGAATTAATAGAGAATTTAAAAAAGTAATCAAATATCCAAACAAAATAAATTTAAATGGGGAAATAAATTTTTTTGTGGATATATTTTATTTTATTTATTACACCACTTTTGGGTTTTTATGATATCATAATATGTACCATATATTTATACCATATTTAATTTTTACCTTCAAATTTTACAATATTAAAAAATTATGATAAAATTACCCTTGGATAATTTAGACTGAATGACTAAAAAATCCTAAGTATTTCATTAAAATAATTCTTCAAATATTAGGAATTACCCTTCGAAATAATAATCCATATTTATTTAAAAATACCAATTTTTTGACAATAACATTTATAACCCTCATAAAAATTACATTTTCACTTCATAAAATTATATTTCCATTTATATTTATTATATAATTTTTGATAATATTATTAAACTATAATATTATTTATTTGAAAGAAAAATTATTTAAAAAAATTATTTTATTAATTAAATCATTATATTACCCCAAATGTAGTTTATGTTTTAACATATCAATGATTGAATTTAATCAAAATCATTATTTAATCCTTTATAGGTGAAAAAAATTATATTCATTATTTTAGGTAAATTTAAAAAAATATATTCACAAAATTTGTGTTAATTTGTTTTTTTCCACTATTAATTTATTTTTAACACTTAATTAATCAATTTACCAATTATTATGGTAATAAATATTTGCAACAGTTTTCTTAAAAACCATATAGAAAATTGCTCAAATGTTTTACAAAATATTAATCATTATGAAAAAAATATAGAATATTTTTTATCAAAATAAATTCATGTAGTGGGAAAAAATTAAGTCAATATAAAAGCATCAAGCGTTCAGAAAAGCGGTTTTCGAAAAAATGAATTTTTCAGGAAATTATTATTTTACTATAATTATATAACTTGTAATATTCATTATATAAATATTAACTAATAAAGATATATATGTTATTAAAAAATTTCATTTAAATCATTCTACATTATGGTTTATTTTAATTAATTATAATTAAGAATCAATATACATTTTATAACAGTTTGCAAAAAAATGTGTTTTGAGCCTTAAATAAACATAATACTAAATCCAATATATAGATGATATAATTTTTATTTCTATAAATACATTTACCTAAATAATATTGATGTAACCATGAAAAAAATTAATATAATAATTAAACTATTAAATTTATTAATTTATAAAAAATAATGATATTTTTTCATAAAAATGGTTTTTTTTCACTTTTCAATAACTGTTTTCCTATGAATCCAAAACATTCCCCTACGCTAACAATGATATGATGATTTAAAAAAATTAATTTAATTTTATAAAATAAATTTTATTAATTTACTATAGATTTTTAATTATATATTTTACAAAAACTAATAAAAATCATTTTTGAAGAAGACTTATTTTTTAATAACAAATTGACATTACTAAAATTTAATTTTCTATTTTGTTTTATTTTTAAATATATTTGTGTTGAATAGTAAATTTATATATATATTTCATAATATATTTAATCTTACTCATATCATTAAATTTAACAGCTTGGTTATAATAGTTATGATAAAATAATCAGGCTTTTCCTGGTTCGATGTTGCGTATCGCATACCCTCTCAAACATAATTTTCTATTTAAAAAAATGTGGGGCATTAAATTATTCCCCACATGAATAAATTAATCCATCACAATATAAACTTGATATTTATATGAAATTTCATGAAATATGAATATATGTTTATTAAAACCCCACATAATAATAAAAGGTTATTAAAACAAATTCTTAAAAATAAATAAAAGGAAGTATAAAGTGCATCACATAACTAGGTTTCCAAAAAGGGTAAAAATATTTAGAAGAAAAAACATAGACATAGAAGGATTTATAATTCCTAATAACTAATGGCATGTGAAGAAAAACATGGTTATGGGAAATTAAAATACTACAAAACCATAAATTTTTAATGGGTGAAAAGAAAATCAATTCATAATATGACAACATTTTTGTTTAACAATTATTTTCCTATACTTACGAAATTCCTTTACAATATAGACTACGAACATAAGGAAATATTATTTTTTGAAAAGAATAATTTAATCCTTTAATCAATTTCCACTAGATTCATATCTTTTACCCAAACGATGATTACTCAAGATGAATTTTTTTTCCTAAAGCACTAGAGTATTCTTCTAATGAATCACATAATCCACTAATGAATAATAGGATATTCCTCACATTCTTAATAAATCCACAAGGTAAGATAATACTGAAAAAGTATTAAACATAATCTAAAAAATTCAAAAAAAGAATTCCAATTTTTTAACATATATCATTCCTCAAATAAATACCATTATATCCCAAAGAACAACAATAACTTTGTTATTAAATAATGTTTTAACCTAAAAGGATGCCCCATACCCTTCTTGTTACACATCCAAAAGATAATATAATTTTCCCAAACAACCCATTATATTAAAACTAAATTATATAAGTACCTCAAACCAAATAAAACATCACATTAAATATCATTAATCACCTAAGGATAAAAAGATTTTATCGTATAGTATGTTTCCCAAAATATCTATAATAATTCTAAAAATCCATGACATATATCCTAAAGGGGGTATCAATTATTTTAAATAGAAGATTATCCTTCGAAATATCATCAAAAAAACATTATATTGAACTGAGAATCATACACAAATTAAGGGTTATCCATCCCTCAATCTTGTGTTTTCCAAAATATCTCCTTTTAACTAAACCAGCTTTATAGGGTATTGGTAACATTAAAAATATTTTTCAAATCCTTAAAGAAAACTACAATTGAATAATCCTTAGTTGTTTCATGATTCTTATATTCATAAATACATTAATAATGTAATTATACTACATAATTATCAAATATATAAATACTTAAATCCTTGCACTTCTAAGATATTCATTGCATATATACTTCCTTAATATAGTATTTCACCCTTGGATTAGGTAATTGACATAAACATTTCCCAGATTCTCCACACATAATATACTGAACAAAAAAAGGTGTCTCGAGATGTTATTTATTCTCTTCCATCATACTCTTCCTTTTCAATATTGAAACTAGCTAACATATCTATTATTTTTTCATAATTAGAACACATTCGAGTTACTTTGTGTCATTTCCCTCAGTTCTTTTTTCCTCATTTTTGACACGCAGATAATTGGATCATCTTTTTTTATCACCTTTATCAGATAAATATCCATGAGGCACCATATTCCCATTAAATGATGAATTTGGACATTAAATTATTTTTCCCAGTTTTTAATTTTGATTTTTCATGGCTGATTTGGCATAACCATAAGATAAATTACTTGAAATCCTTTAATGTTAGGCATCTAATTTTGTAATTCATCACATTTCTCATAACATTGGATTTGTAATCGACTATTACAATTTCAATCCATTAACTAGAATAAATGTAAATTCATGGATGTGTAACTCTAAACTATTTCACACCTAATAGATAGGAAAATAAAATTAATGTTATAACCAATAATGATATGTATTTCCCCTACTTATGAATTTCAAGGATTCAATAAAATTTATCAATGATCTATTTCCTAATATAGAATTCTATGGTAATTCATATTTCATTAATAATTGTTCATAATTAGCTTGTGAATTTACAAAAAACATATCACTTGGGAATTTCAAACAAGGTATACTGCATGGCTCATATCCAAACAATAGTTCCTGATTATGTCTATCTCAATATGCCTTTTGTGTGTGTTACCCCTACGTATGTCTAAATGAGATTTAAATCCACTCATAGAATCCAAATAATGATGTATTTTCATGGAAAACAAATGTTCTATAATTTACCAAAATTTAGTTTTGTTTTCTTATACTTATTATTATCCCCAATGGTTTATCTAGTGTTTTCTAATAATAATTTGAAAAATATATAGACTTTCCTTTGATTCCAACTATAAAAACCGATGTCTTTGTTATACATATATTGTTGACTTATTAAATAAGAATACACATAAAAATACCCTGAAGATCAATAATTATAGTTTATATCGGTCAGTAGTAACATTTTATAACAACTTATAATAGGGGTACATAATCTTTATTGAAATTTTCATTAATAGATAATTTTATTCAATTATTTTTAAAAATGGGTTGGTTTTCATGGGGAATACAAAAGAACGAGGTGAGATAAAATTCCCATTAATGTAATAATTAAAGAAAAACATGAATATATTATTTCACATTAGACAATAATAACTTCCATAGGACATATAATGGGTGATAATCATAAATATAAATTTGAGGTATGATATAGAGTGATAACATAAATGCAATATGGGATAGTGGGAATAATATTAAACATGAAATCACAATCATATGTCATGTCAACCACCTAGAAAACATAACATAATATTTTTATATTGACATCACACACATCATACATATCATGATACTAAAACAATAACCAATGAACTTAATCACTATCTGGGTCCAACCATAATAGTCAAATCATGTACATGCATAAGTGTTCTACATAGATCATTTAAAATTATAACTTATTTCTTCATATTAAATCCCATGATAAAGGATTGCTTAACTAAATAAATATAATTCACCAATTAAATAAGTATAATTTCATATATTTTAACACTCTTGATTGGAAAAGTGTACGAATATTCAATAGACAATTTATTGTCCTAGAAAATTGTAGTGAAATTTTGATGGCATAAAATTGAAAAACAAACATTTGTGGGAGGGATTAATGAGAGTGAAATAGATCATTAAGAATTTATAAAAAAATAAAGAAATATTTTGGATATGCAATAACATATACCAGTATTAGTAATTTAAGATAAAGAGCATAATATAAAGAATATTCTTGAATAAAGAGGAGAAGGAGAGGATTTATGAAAAAAACGTCTAAGGTAAACGCTATAATTAGAGGGTATAAATGATATCTCATTTTTATAAATTCAATTACAAATTTGAGGAAACATTATAATTTCATTAAAAAAACCAATTTAGATTAAAAAGGATAAATATAGTGAAGGTGCACAAATTTAAAAGAAGAAATAAAGGCCCCTCAATTTTTGTAAGAAAAATCACAGGACCATTTATATAGCATAATAGGTGTAAAAAAATTTTCATGGGTGAGATGAATGATATTGAAGTGTGTATCTCATCACAAGGATATAAATAATTTTGTGTGATCAATTTATAAAAACCTACATAGAAAATAAAAAATTGAAATTAAGAGGCCCAACATTAGAGGTGTACTTGAATAAAAAAAGATAGGGAGATCTCTTACCTATATTGGGTGACACCAAAAGTATGGGAGGAGATTAATGAGATATTTTTGGATCTTTTGGTTGACTATATAGAGTGGATAGAGGACTGAGGACATACTTCATGGTTTTGAGGTAAAAGGAATGGGTTTTTGGGTGGGTTTATGTAGGAAAAGTTATGGGAGTTCTTAATTATTTCCCAAACATAGGTTTAAGACTCAATACATTAAAATAATCAAAACAACAAACATTATAATAGTTTTTCCAATTTTTTCTAGAACAGTGGATTTTTTTAGTTTTTTTATTGAAAATGTTTAACATCACTAAAATATTAGCCTTAGTGATGTGGAAGTTGGTCATTCTCTTAAAGAAATGATATTCAAACCATGAAATATAATCCTTATTTTAGAGGGCTCATTAAAGCTTTTTAAAATTTATAAAATGTCCTCAAAAAATATTATTTAATGGGGAACATATAGTTTTTTTATTTCAATTTTTTATATATGACATTACTTTTTGGATTTTATAATGTCATAATATATATCGAATATTTATGCCGTATTCTATTTTTACCGAAGAATTCGACTATCATAGAAAATCATGTAATGATAACCCCTGGATAATTTTTACATGTTAATTCCAAAATTTTTATTTATTTTATCAAAATAATCCTATAAATTTTATAAATTATACTTTTAAATCAAAATCTATGTTTATTGAAAAAATAAATATTTTTTTTAAATAATAGTTTTCTCACCCTTATAAAAAAAGAAATTTCCATTTCATAGAACTATAATTAAATTTATATATAAAATATGATATTTAATATTATTAGTAAATTAAAATATAATTTGTTTTATAATATGTTTAATCAATCAAAAACATAGTATTGATTAAAACTACATATTACCCCAAAAACAATTTACATTTTAACATATCAAAGATATAATGTTATCAAAATAATTAAATAAACATTTATAAAGCGAAAAAACAAATATAATAATTTTTTTAATGAAATTAATATATAAATATATATTAATAAAAATAGGGTTACCTTTTTTTAGTCCTTGTACAATTATTTTTATATAAAATTTACCTACTTTCCTTTTATCATGGTAATAAATATTTACAACGGTTAGTAAACGAAATATCCAAATTTTAGGTCAAACATTTTAAAATATATTAATTATTATGATTTAAAATATAGGATCCATTTTATTAAAATAAATTCATTTATATGGAATAATTTATTTTAACATAAAACCCACAAGAATGGTGGAAAGTGGCTTTCTAAAAAAATCAATTTTCATCGTAATAATGATTTTAATTAACTTAATAACTAGAAATATTCATTATATGAAATTAAATTCATAATGATAAGTTTATGATATAAAATTCTAAAATAAATAATTAGTCATTATGGGTTATTTTAAATAATTATAATGGAGAACCATTATGCATTTTAAAATAGTTATCATAAAAATGTTTTTTCAAGCCTAAAAATAAACATACTATAAATTTCCATATAAAGATGATTTAAATGTAATTAATTGAAATAGATATAATTAGATAATAATTATGTAACATTTAAATAAATTTTTTACAAAAATTACCATTAATTTAATTAAATTACCAATAATAATGATAATTTTATATAAAAAAGGATTTCTAAAAATATAGTAAATATTTTTGGAAAAATACACAAAATATCACCCTATGTTAATTTTTATAGAATGAATTTAAAAAAATAATACCAATTTTAACAAATATATTTTATTTTTTTCTATTTTTTAATGATAATCTTTTCACAAAAATAAATACAAATATTTTTTGTTGAATACACGTTTTTTAATTAAATGACATTACTAAAAATTGTGTGACTATTAACTATGAATTTATAAATATATTTATGTTGAGTAGGAAATTTTTATAAAAATATTTCATAATTTAGTTATTCCATATCATATCAACAATTTTAATGGATTTGTTATAATAGTTATATTTAAATAATCATGTTTTTTTGGTTCAGTGTTGCGTATCACATACGCTATTAAACATAATTTTCTAATTTAACAAAACTTTGGTTGTTACAATATTTCAAAATGAATGTTTATAAGAGGTATTATCTACTATGAATTATGATTATCTCTTTTGGGTACATGATTTGTTTATAGATACTACTCTTGACCTATGAATTTGAGTCACTAATATCAAGATGGGGGCCAGAAGGGTCACATGAAAATTGTATCCCAAAGTTCCAACAAGTTAGATAAACTATTGTGTATGATGAGTAGGGACTCATATGTGTGGAATAGTGGATGTCTAAGTGAATTTTAAAATGTAAAATAATTCAATTATAAATTTCATGTTCTGAATAATTATAATTTATTTTTTTTGTTAAGCTATTCACAGGTTATTTAATTCTAATAATTGAATATGAGAATGTATTGTTTTTCAAATTACTATAATGTGTTGGAGGTTTTTTCATATGACTATAGTTGAGGTGATCCAAGTTAATGTGTCATGGTTCATCATGTATCCTTATATAATTTATCTAGGAAGTGGTGAAATTTATATGACATGGATTAAATTTTTACGTAGTTATTTATGCCATTTTGGTCTAGTTTAAGAGGATTAACTTTTCCTAATGTTTTACTAAAATTTTTGGAATGGAAATACAAACAATTTAAGATAATTTTTTATCCATTAATAGGATGAGAGGCTATTTTCATGAATTTTTCTTTCTCTACTTCTCTTATCCCTTATCTCATGATTATAGAGTGAGAAATATAAATAAACGATCTTTCTATATTTCCTAATCAACTAAGTTTTCTTCTTGTGATTCTATAAGAATTATAAGGCATTTAATTAACTATGCTAGCTTCTGGGAATCAATTAATGTTGTTCATGGGGATGTGCTACATGTGTGTATGATCTATAAGACATCTATTTTGGGGTCTTTAAGATACAATCATTCAATGATGATTAAATTACACTATGATCAAGATATTTAGTAGAGGTATTATTTTTTATTTTTATTTCATGATTAAATATAATTTCATGAGATACATGGAATAAATTGGGAATCACTACACCGAATCAGGTATTTTACAATATATTTTTTTAAAAATAAAAATTATTCTATTTTTATGATTCTACTATGTCCAATATTCAATCAGGAACTAAATAGAAAAAATCACCTATGAGGATCATCACCAGAATCTCGAAGATTACCTTTGGGATATTGTGATTTTAATATAAACACTTATGTGTAGAACCTCATAAGTGGATAGAGTGTTGAAACTATTAAATAGATAGATGTAATGAAAATAGGGATGTAATGTTGAGGTTCTTGTGGGATCAAAAGTACATACATGATCATGATGAGGATAGTGAAATCTCTTCATGGGATGATGTAAGATACATTATCATCTAAACATGTTATTTTTTAGATGATTTCATTATAAATCATCTTTATTGACTTTTATAGGAGTTAATAGGGGATCATTCTCTCATCACATCTCCATAGTATGCATCCAATGTAATGATAATGTTCTAAATAATAGATTGGTTGACAGGGTCGAAAAAGATGGTTCTCTTGACCAAGTAGAGGATCTCTAAAAAATGGCCAAAAATTCTCTAGGAGTGTTCCTAATTCCCCCACCAACTACTCCTGTGTATTTTCCCTTACAAAAAACCAATAGGTGGGTGGGGTAAAGGTAGCTAAAAACCATCGTTTTATCATGACTAGTAGGTAAGAATTATATATTGATAATTGTGTTGTTATTATAAATTCATACTGATCTTCTTGTTTGTTTAGATTCAAATATTTACATCATAAGATCATTGGTGTTAAATAATCTGGATTATCTAACACATTTATCCCCAAATAGTTCACCTATAATAGTTGTAACTATTTAATCACAATATGGAGATAAGAACCAAGTCACAACCATGATCTATTATCAAATATCCCAACAAATTTGAGTCTTGTTGATAACCTTATTTTTGTATACAATATTGAATAATGTATTTAGTTGGGGTTTTTAAAATTTGGATCATGTTTTTTGGATGGTTAATTTTCATTTATATATTTAATTAATTTAGAAATTGTTTTAATTAAATCCAATTTCCATATGTATCCTTATACGATGATTTTAAAGATGTACCAGTTTTTGCGATCATCTCTCAGCCTATTTCTCCATCAAAGTGTTTTGTTCCCTTAAAATTTAATACAATATCCTAATGGTCTATGAAAAATATAATGTGAAGGACCACATGTTTCACCTACTAGAAGAGTGGAAACGGTCAAACTATGAATGACCTAATTATCCATATCTCATATTAAGATGGTTATTTATCTAGATACATTTACTCCATTTAGTAATTATTCGAATTAAATCATGTTTCCTTGTGTATCCCTCTACAATGATGAGAAGGATATATCAGTGATTGATATTATATCTAAACCTATTTCTCCATCAGAGTGTGTAGTTCACTAAAAATTGAACACAATTTCCTAATGTTCGGTGAAAAAGGCTACAAGTTTAAGGCCCTCATGTTTCACATAATAGAATAGAGGAAATGGTCTAACAAACTAATTATCCCATGAATGACCTGAGTATCTATAGTTCATTTTATCTTCTCTCTTATTATTTCTATACACTAGAATATTATTTGTGTTAATTTTAATGAACATATCATTTAACAATGAGGATTATGAAGGAATTGAATCACTATTTCTTTCAGAAAATATCACACATACATAAACTAATTTGGTTCCATCTCACTCTAAATGGGTTGACACAAGACCCTCCATAAGTGACTTAGTCCATGATTATGTGTCGATCTCTATGATAACGTATACTTTATAGTGGTTTATTCTTCTATCAAATAATAAATTCATTAGTGTGTATAAAGGAATATCTCCATTCTTGTTTGAGAGACTACTCTTTATGAGCTTACTGTACAGTTACATAACCTAAAATATATGCTCTACACATTAGGATTTGGTGGGTGTGCTTAATACATAGTCCATGCCTCTATGAAGGTGGTGATCACCACTATATAGTGAATTAAAGTTCTCCAATCACAAATCTATATGGTTTAATCCATTGTATGTTATCCCAAATATTAGAACATTAGCACTTGACAAAGCATCATAACATGTAGTGTTAATAATATAGTCTAATTATCAAACCCTTAGAGGGAGGGACTAACTGGTCCAACTCTAAAAATAGTTGAAAAATAATGGAAATATGGAAAAGGATCATAAAAAACATGTTTAAGAGGCTAGGAGGGAAGGAATGAAGTTTTCGTAAGATCAAAGCCTCTATTACTTGATGCAAAATTGGAATCAAAAAAGTCAGATGAGACTATTTGAAATGTATTTTTCAACATTGAACATTTATTGAGAACTCCTAGTAAAATTATTATAAATAAAAATTACTTTTCTATGTAATGAGGGAGACTCTAGAATGTGTATGTTCCTCTCTCACATATGTTAGTGAATAAAACTGTTATTCTAGTATCAAAATATCATCTTTCTTATTGCCTTGGGTAACAATTCACAAAACCCTATGAGACTCCTGAATAGTAATATCATGATAATTAAATCCAAATTAACAGAGTATTGGTATGGTTATGTAAATAATGATCTAAAAATTCTCAATAATACAATTAAATAAATATCAACCCTTTATATCGTGGATATGTTATCTCTAATAGATATCGACAAGTAGGAAACAATGGCATATGCACCATCACTATAAGTTGAAGTCTATTCATGAGATGAAGGACCATAAAATTTGGTCTCCTACAAATCATGTTCACTTATATAGATACAAAAATAATAAAAATAATAAATTATAAAATATCAACTTAATTCAAGTGTAGTTCACTTGCATATTATATATGCTTTCCTCTAAGATGTGGGATCTTATATAGGTATAGGTAAGAAAAATATTTTTGAATAAGTATAATTTCTATAACCTAATGTTAGTATATTCGGATATGTGAGGTGAGTAAATTTATATGATAGAAATCATGAAGAGAACATTTTTTATGAGGATTCCAATGATAAAAAGGGTATAATTACTCTGAGATTAGACCATTAAACATTTTTTATAGCCATTTTAAAACATTCTATGGGAGGAAAAAAAGGATTCTATAATTTTTTCTTCGGTCGAGGGACCTAGTGATCATGGATTTACTTTTTTGAGGTTATATGGTGGACCCCAAAATATTTTTATCTTTTATAGCCTAATTTTTTCTTAACCCTCAAATTAGGGAGGGTTAATAGGTATAACTCATCTTTTTCTCAAACCGCCCTTTAAGAGTTTTCAACCTGATATTTTCTCCTTTACCTATAAAATTATCAAATGGGTTTTTAGGTAGATGATTTCATATTCCTAATGAAAATTGGAATGAATTATTTCGAGTTATCTTTTTTTTGAGTTTTATACCTAGTGGTTAGTGTTTCATTTTTAACTAGGTAGTTAAAGGACTATCAAGTAAAACTAATGTATCTAGTGTCTATGATAAGACAACATTGGCCAAAATATAAGTCTATCTAGTAGAATAGGTGATATAAAACTATTTTTAATGAGTTTGAAATGACATGAACATATATAGACATAGGTATAGGTTCATGAAATTTAGATTCATCATACATAGACTATTAGGTTATTTGATTTAGTGCCTTGTGATGGGGAGAATTAATGGTTCATGGATCTAATTCCATATAATTGATTGGGATTTTTTATGATTGATAACTGTGTAACATCAAGGGTATTTCACTGTACATTAATATATGTGTTAGGGATTTCATAAATAAAAAATCAAGACATATCAACATGAAAATGATGGGAAATAGAATGTATGTGGGGGTGAATGTTGGGAATATTCAATTTATGGGATCTATTGTGATGTTGTCAAGGGATTACAAGGTTATAGGACCTTCTTCTTAGAAAAAACATACATCTAGTTAGAAATACTTAATAAAGTGCAAGAATATCATTTATAAGAAGATGTGTCTATTAGCTTTCAATGAACTCGTTATGGATAGACATGAATGGTTTCTGAAGATTGAAACACTTGAGGAATGAAGTATGTTTATAGAGGAAATCAAATTCAAAATGTGTTTGATCACCCTAATGGTTATGGAACTATATATTAAGAACATTCATGGGGTGAAGGGATAAAATATGAAACTCTATAGTCATTTGCTCATGAGAGAGAAAATATGGTCTACACTAACTATTTAATGGTTTTGTTGGTCCATCAATAATATTTTTCCTTTTTTAGTGTCTCAATGGTGGGCCCTAAAATATTTGTACATTTTTTATATTGTGTTATAACTTATTCCAAATTTAAAAAAAGGGATGACCTATAGGTAGAGATTTTATGTTTTCTAAGTATTCCATTTATATATTTTAACATGAATATCCTTATGTATCTTTCATTGGTTGTTTAAAGGTATTCCAATTTAGACCATTAAGGAATAGGGTTTTAGTTTATACAAAATTTACCACATGTTTATAAGGTTTAATTTCTGAATGATTTAACTAAAGGATGAGATAGTTTATCAATCATAGTGAAGTAAACATGACATGAATTGATATCCTAGTGATATTATAGAATACCTCTTATACTGGTTAACACAATTCATTTTCATAGTTCTCAAATGAAGGACAGTTGGAATTTAAGGTTATAAAAAATTCATTGAATAATGATATAGTCTATTTAGTAAGGATAAGTAAAAAAAGTAATATAAATGAAGAGAGTAATAAAACATATACCATATCAGGGATAGGTTTATGTAGTTTGAGTTCATAAAGCTCAACCTGAGAAGTGAGTGGTTGTGACAACCTAAATGGGGTTCATGTTTTAGGAGTTCCCTAACTCCATAGAACAAGGAGTTAAAATTATGTAAATAATGACATCATGTATTTGATTAAAAATGTAATGATATGGGACAAGTACGATGAGGATAATATTTGATCGATATTCAAATATTGGGTTCCAATGTAATGTTTTCATGGGTGTTCATGGTTAGAGGACCTTCTCCTAAGGACAAAAAGTTTAATGGTTGGTGGTGATGAATATGGTTTCACAAATATAATTACTGAGTAGAGGTGACCATTGGAGCCAAATGTTCTTTTCACCAATAACCTTCAATGGTATAGGGTGATTCAAAACACTAATGGAATTATGATTGTTTTAGAATAAGTACATATTCCAAAATTGATTTGGACACTATATAATTGAACTAACCCTGATTTAATTATTATGGTATGTCAGAAAAGAGTTAAAATGGATTATTATCAATGTCTATGTCAGAAATATATGGTTTATATGTCACTATATATCCTGAAATATCATGAATAAATCTACACAATGTTTTTATAAGATCTAAATAAAAAGCTATCACATTTTTATTGGAAAATTTATGTCTTCATATCATTATTAAGGAGTAAATAGAAACTCAACATGAATGAGTAGAAACCATAGAACTAAGAGTAAATCTAATGGGGTCATTTTTTGGGATTGAATTTGGGAGTTTTAGTGACAATACATATTGTATAATAACATGAATAAAGACACTGTAGTTATAAATATAAATCATCCTATTATAATTTCTAATATAAATATACATTATATCAATAAAGGGATTATGCTCTGCAAATTGGGTTGATGGTGCTGGATTTTTTTTGTTGAGCCCGTGATAAGTGATTATGGTGTCACTAAGAATCCAAAAAATAACCAGAATCTAGCCACACATAGTTCTTATATTCTCTTCAGAGATATTTATCATATGTGGGAATTGTGAATTTATATATATATCTTGGTTTGGCATTAGAATAAGAAGAATCTATATTTTTTAAACCAAGTAAAAGATATTCATGTTTCTTTAGGAATGATTCATTTCATCCTAACTTAATTCAGGGATATAATCCACATTCTAAATGCACTTAAATGGATCCAGCTCTAATGTGGAGAATTTGGGTCTTATATGAGAGACCAATCTTTGTATTTTAAATACATACAGGGTGGATCATACATCATCTATTTTATCATATTTCCAAGAGGACCCATAATCCATGTAGTTTAGGGTTTTTTGATGAGGACCACTTTATATGGGGATTTTTACATATCTAGTTTATACGCAAAATGATATAACATTAACTTAATGTTGATAAATGAGATAAAACATAATGTAATTGAATCAAGGATCATATATTGGGATGACTCTATAGTTTTATTTGACTTTTTAATTGGGAATAGGATATAAGATAAAAAAATTGATGCATACCCTATGTTAACATGAATGAACACACATATAGTTAATATAAATCCACTAATCCGATCCAGTTCATATGTATTATAATAGGGGTGAAATGTATGTTTTCCCTGGTGGGAAAAATATAAAATGCATCCTAGCATGAATTAGTAGTGGACTCACCATTAGAAAAAAAAATAGCATAAAAATAGAATCTATAGATGGGCCTAGGATGGAAATCACTGAATCACAATATTTTCATAAGTAATAAGAATCAATCCATAAGTAGTTCTGATAATGATTTTTTATCCCAAAATAAATTATACTATTGAAATAACCAATTTGAATGGGGAGACCATACAATAAAATTTGGTTTCATAATGGTGGAATTTATTTTTTGGAATTATATTAATGACATTGGCATTAGTACATATCCTATGATTATAGGAATAAAGATGCATGCAGTTCTTATAAGTCGTAAGTTTTAGTCATAGGTTGGGGGAACCATGGAACAATTGTTGGATAATATATAAATTACCATTGGACCCCCACATAAATAAAAAATGAAACATATATTGATTGATCTGTTATTTTGAGGAGGTTCTTTTTATCATTAGAGGTTTCCTGAAATAGACCACTTCAGGTAGTTTTAGGCTATGTGGGAGGGATTTCTCTAAATAGTTTAATGTTGTGAGATATGGGCTATATTTCATATAGATTAACATAATTTTATAAGTATGATATTATATATATTTTATATATTTTTAGCTTGGATTCTAGATTTTTTCAACCAAATGTAGAGCAATAAAAATATCTAATGAGAATGAGAGGATCAAAATACAATGATGGAATTATTGAAAATGGGGAACCTTTTTCCATAGTATAGGTTTATAGATATAGAATAATATACTATATATTATTATATTGAATTGTTTTACATGTTATGAAGCTATGTAAAATGTAAGAAACCACTGAAATATGTTTAGGTCCATCCAGGATAGACCATATGCCTTGAATTTTTTATTCATATAACAAGGATGTATTCCAAAAAATTTATAGTCCTATAGAATAGACTTCAATTTAATATAGTGTAATTGTGTATGATGAGGACCTCTTCTAAAAAATTTAATGTCTGGTGAAGTGGAATTTTATATCAAATGTGTAGTTATTCAATGTAATTATTGAGAAAACATACATTGGTGGTGGGTCTGATATGCTCTCCATCCACTGTATGTTGGGAGTAAGCGCTATTTGAGTAGTCCATGTGTAGGGAATAAGTCCCTTCCCATTTTGGGTCCCACATAAGTTATTTATTTGGAGATATCATGAGGGTTCTAATGTATATCAATAATTATACATAGAAAATTTATCACAGGTGAACATTCTCATTGAATTCTCACATAATTTCATTCTGATAGATTCTAAATCATCCAACCAGAACTAAGACAACTGATATTCATAGAACTAATTGAAAATGAAAATGCAATGTTTGGGAAGTTGAACCTCAATAAGAATGATTAATTTTATTATATATTTAAGATATTATAAGGTTTACTATATAGTACTATGTGGTTTTATGTGATAATATAACAAACAATATAAGATATTTTTTGACCAATACATCTTGTATTCATCCACCAAATTTCAAGGAATATAAGAACAAAAATTCATGGACTATAACTATCTTCTATCCATGATATGATAACATGATTAATCGTTAGAAGAAATATTTAATTTCTAATAGATCCTTTATAAATCAATTTATAATAAATTGACATCATCTTTCATCAATATTATGTGATGGATATGAAATCATGTGGTGATATTGATCTTTATGTAGTAGATGATAGCCAAATTTCTGACATCCTTAATGGATATTTCCTCATCCCACATGGAGTAAAATTTGGTTAATGTAAGGATATAATTAATAATAATAGATTTATCTGAGGGGATATGGACCCATGAGAATTATTACACACAGAAAAAATTACAACTAAGAGTATTTTGTATTTTATATAACTTTTGGGGGGTGATTGATGAAATTTACATGTATCCAAAAATCTAGAATCTTCAATGAGAAATTCATGCATTCCTTCATCACTAATGGATATAAATATATAGGTCTGTTTATTTAATGGAATATAGTGGAACTGATAGGTTAGAAACAAAGACGCCAAGATGAACATCATTCAGTAAATAATTGGTCTCTTAAAATTTAAAGCACCTAAGAAGGAATCCATTAAATCCTATCTTATAGGGAATTTCTTAGTAATTTTGGTCATCATTAAGGATTAATATTTCTACCCATCTTTTGATATGTTCCATCTTGTCTGGATCCATCAAAACAATTCTGATTTGGAGGTAGTCTGTAATGATCTCTACTAATCCAATTATGGATTAAAATATAAAGGATGGGTGGTTTCCTTATTCAATGGTTGTGTTAACTTCAATGATTTCTCTAATAAGACTATTGATGAATGGTGATACCACTGTATGATTTTTGATGTGAATAACCATCTTATCAAAGCCTAGATTATCTAGGGCCATAACTGTATTATACGGTGCATTGTCTAGGGAATTTTTTGAACTTGGAATGTCTGACAATGTTTAATGGGAGGGGAAATTATCCATCACACCACATATTTAATGATGAATGTGAATTCTCTAATACTTCATGATGGAATAGTAACTATTTATTTTTTTGATTTAATATTTTAAATCACCATTGATATGCAATATGGACATGGGTACCTACATGGCTAGCTCGAAGACCACAATGGAGGCATTGTATTCTTCATATTTTATAGTGAATCCTTGTTAATGTAGGAATGATAATGGTAAAACAACATTGGATAGAAATATTTGTACAATCACTAAGACATCTAAATTTTCATTCAGGTTTTCCATCCTCCTATATACATGGTTCTTATTTCCACCATCAATTTACATCTCATAGGTTTAGGAAGTTTCATGGATATAGAACATTTCCTCATCGGGTAATTTCATGTTCAATAATGAAATCTAGGGGATGGGATATTCTATGAGTATATATGAGAATACCAACCCATTGATTTAATTTTGAGAGCTAAACAAGATATCAAACTACTATAGAACATCCTCCCACTATATTGGACAACAAATTGTTATCAGGAAACCATTGATATATTTGAGTAGGTTAACATGAAAAACATTGTTTTTATCATTATGTAATACATAATATCAAAACATTTACACTATGAAAATTATGGCCGGTTTGTTCTTCTAGATATCATTTTATCAATTATTAGAATCCAACATGGTTCTATGGAGAGATTATATAATGTTATCCATGCATGTTAAATTCTTCTGATTAAAGAGGGAATCATGTGATCACACCGGTGTTAGTATATAGAGGCTGATAGGATTTCCTTCTATCTATGTCAGCAATACTAGGGAACAAAGAAGATAAATATTTTAATCATTCAAATATTTTTGAATATATTTATCCCATAGATAAGGGACTAACTTAATCATCAACATTTAAAGGATAAACACTTAATAATAATATTACTATGAAGAACCTAATATGGGATAGGAATCAATGGATTCCAATGAATTCATAATATTGTCAAGTTGGTGGAAGTTTTAGTATCTAATTTGTCTTTTTGTAGTAAAAATCAATAATAAAGTGGAATAACATAACGTTGAGTAATTAACTTGATGTTAACTCAATTTTTCACTTCATGGGGCTCATCTTCAAGATGTATTTACTCATTTTCTTGAAAACTCTTTAAACATTGGAAATATTATCACTATTATATTTTTTCAAAAGACCTAAAAATCTAAATTCCATTATATGTTCTTCCCTAAAATGTTATTAAAGAAATAATGAACGGTGGATAGACATGTGGAACTACTGATCATAAATCCAAAGTGTTTTACTTCATAATAATATAAATTTATGGGGGTACTAAAAGAAAAAATAATCTAAATAATTAGGGTCTATTTAAATTTGGTGGTAACCAGAATATATTTTCATCAAGAAGAGGGATTGGAACATGTCCATCACATCAGTTAATAGATCCATTATTAGAACTGAAAACACACACTTTGAAAAAATTCATTTGATATATCTAAAGTCTTTGATAACTTAGTTTTTTTTTCAATTTTTTCTATTATAGGGATGATGTTACTGAGACACATATGTTTTTAAACATCCTAGACATAGTTTTATTTGATTATCTCATCAACATTGGCGTCCACTTTGGTAGAATGGGTAGGATGAATTATCCTTTCTACCTACATATATATATAGAGGTCCTTCAAAATCCCATGTCAAC